>CM023202.3:41227423-41604443 GCA_004115045.4 Sinella curviseta | reverse complement strand
ATGCATAATTAAATTGGTAAAATATATAATGAAAATCATAAGGTATTTTCATGTAATAAATATTTGCACATATGAATCCAAATGCAATTTGCAATAGGCGTACGAGCAAGTACTAATGGCCATTTTAATTTACGGGGGCGTTTAAAAACTGTAAGAAAGAATTCTGCCCAAATATTAAGTTGTAAATTTTTGCTTACATGAGATGTGCAAACACGATAATGCGTCTCCATATGACAGTCAAATCAAAGTATTCCGGGAAAGGAGTTATTTAATTCTTGATTGGTCATTATCTTACGAGATTGTTCGATTCTATTAAGAAGATACGGAGATCACAATCCCGTCTGTCTGTATGTCTGTCTGTGGGCCTATCTCCTACCAAACCACTTGACCGATTGACACCAAATTTGGTGTACAGGTAACAGGCCGATGAGACGACACCGCGCGATTTTCAGTTCAAACGGCCAGCGACAACCGTTAAAAACCGTTACGAATGCAAAAAAAATAAATGGCAGCATATGACATGTGACACCGTTTAACGGTAAAAAAAGCAAAAAAAAAATAACTGACACTGCCGGGATTCAAACATGAACCATTGCGTTGGCAAAAAAAACCGCACACCACTTGGCCACATGTGTGTATTATATGCGTTGGGGTGACAATTCCTTGTCTCTGGCTTCAAGCTTGAGACAACAGCTTTTATATTGACACACAGGAAGTATTGTTGATGGGGAATTCAATGAACAAAGTCGAGTGACCCCTTGACATTGTTTGACCCGTGTCAGAGGTCAAGTATATACTGCGTGTGATAGCGAGCTGAAACTTGCAAAAATTACGTAACTTTGAACAAAAATACGAAATTTAGAATAACAAATTACTGTTATTTAGAACAAGAACACTTACTTTAAATAAAAAATTCGTGATCGAAGTGAAATTAAAGGTTTCTGTATATTTTAAATGACAGAATTTGAGCAGCTCCACTCTGGCGCGTAATGTTTTCTACGTCTCATAGTCCGCTATCTCGAAGAAGATTCTTAAATTGGGTTTACAACAATCTCGTTTGTACCGAAACAGCCTACTGCTGTTCGTGCAAGTATAGAATGCAAGAAGTAACATTATGTTCCCGCGGTTCTCGCCTGGTTCCAAAACCAAGTGTTACGTTACTATTAAGTTAGTTCAGAGTTGCATAAGAATTAAATAAAACATTTGCATGCTACTTTTTGTTAAGTATATCATTATTAAACCACCGAATATTCGATGATAACCTTGCTTGTTCTGGATTCATCTTATAATTACATGTGAAAAAAATAATTGTCCTGGATTGAATCATAATTGTTGCGTAACTCTGCATTTTCCTTATCCTACCTTTTCCTGACATCGGATTGGGTGTGGCTCTCTTTATTTTACGGAATACAACGTACGCTAAGATTAACACTGGCGAGTTCATCGACACATAGCGAACTCAATTCTTTAGCCATGATATGGTTAATAAAGTGCTGCACGATTACAAAATATACAATAATATTAACATCTTGTAACCTGAATTTGAAATTAAATCGCCAAGATCAAATACCTCAATGTGTTTATGCATTTTGGTAACACATATATTATTAGCTTTGCAACGCTGATCAGATTACATATTCTACGACCATAGCTTTCGGAAATTATTTGTTTATATAACAGAAGCATCCGAAGCTGTGAACAAGTTTACTATCCAATGGCGGCACGTTATCAACGCTTCTGTAGTTTCATTGGACTTCCTGACAGAATGTTCCCTTCGTTTTGATTGTTACCTATGTATGCATTCATCGCAATATCAATTGCTGTCGGAGACGTTCCTTGAGCTAGCTAAATTATAAGCTTTGAAACATTTTAGTTAACTCAGAATTTGCAATTGATACATAATTAGTTTTTTATCAATTGTATTTTAATTATTGATATGCTTTCATTATTATTCTTGGAAATCATTTCACTTCAGCGATATGAGGTGCATATATTTCGTACAGAGGCGACCAGCGGGATGACTACGACACAAACAGTTTCATAATGCGCATCAATTTTAAATTACCTCAATAACATGATTTTAAGTATATGTCAGTGTTTTCCTAATAGATTAAAAATACCTAATTGAAAAGCCGTAATCCATGTAATCAGACTTTTCCGTGCTAATCGGCATTTGACATATTAAAATACTACCGGGTTCTTAAGTAAAACAAAAAATATTATTTGATCCAAAATATTTTATCGTTTTTTTAAAACTCGCGATAACCGAGTTGGAAGGTGAACGCTACTGCAAAATGCTAAAATATTAATCCATGTTTCTAAATAATTTAATGTTATGTCTAAGGCTTTATTATATTAATGCTGCGGAGCTAGGGCAAAAGATTAACAATGCTCGGGAAAACCCCGGAAAATTATATTTATATGTTTTCAATTCCCTTCCATGTTTTTCTTCGATAGGCTTTTTATGAAAAACAATTTCGGCTAAATATATCATTCGAAAATAGTTCAAGGGTTATTGTATTATGTGCTGAAAGGAAATATCCAGCCGCCGTCACGAGAGTTGATTTCGCGGCTTAGTCTCACATTCAGATTTCTCATCCTTTCAAACGGCAGCAATGATAAAACTTTCACATCAACAAACGTATTAGGCTGCAGACGGTGAACCCTACCTTCCGTAACTATGCATTTCAAAATGCATCGTTAAAGCAAGAATTATGATATACTTATTGCAAAAGCGAGCGTTCTATTTGGTGGAGAAAGGCTTTGGTTTCACCTCAAAATTTCCAGTGTACTGGACAAATGACTACGGGAAAGTTACCTACACAACCAACAAACCCATCCTTTTAAAATTCGCCTTCTCCTTGTTTCTCTCTACACTAATTGCACTTGGATGTGTCTACGTTTGCTTCACACATTACTTTGTCCGAGCACGCGAGAATTTCAATCTCGGCACTCTCGTCCTACACATTGCATTCATCACTGTCTTATTAGCAGTCAACGCCGTCGCCATTCTGGTCTCTTGGTACAGAAATGAATTGCTTCGAATCAACGACATTTTCCGTCTCTACGAGGAACAACGCAGACGTAAGTATTTCCGATTTAATGACAGACATAAACTATAATAATAACAGTTTTTGATCAAATATTACAGGTATTCCGGATCCACACTCGGGAGTACTGGGCCATGTTCTGGTCTACACGGCAGTCATTGGACCATTTGCAGGAGTTGTCATTTATTCATGTTCTCTCATCTTTTGTTTTGATCCCTATTATTTCATTCTTGGAGACTTGGTTCAGGACCCAAACTTTGAGAATACAGCTTCTCATTTACGTTTAGCATGCTTGCTAATTCGTGCATCTGTTACGTTTGGAGCACTTGAGGTAGCTAGGGTTCTAGTTTACAGCGGCATGATACTACTACTTATCGTCGACATGCAAAACAGCAATATTCAATTCATCTCAAAGCACATGTCAGAGGAACTATCCATTCCGGAATGCGCACAGTATTACAAAATGATTTGTATCATTTACACTTTCCTCAAAACTGTACTGGAGCACGGAACGTCCATCGCAATTAGCGTCTGCTTTTGGTGCATCGTTCTGGCAAGCTGGATCATGATCAGGGGATATGACACAATAGAAGTGTATGTTTATTGGATGTTGGTTGCGGTTGACTTTGTACTTGCATTTGCTACCTTTCTAGGAATCAAACTCGCGGCCGACTTTACGGAAGCATGTAAAACCGTGGTGGACAGGATGAGGTTGGATGCGAGACATCGATGCGCGCTAGTAAAGGGAACGCCATTGAGAAAAGCGGCATTGTTAATGTACAGGGAGACGAAGGCTTTGAGGCCAATACATGTGGTATATAAACCAGTTGCGAATATCGACAAACAATTTGTGATGGACTTTGCTGGTAATCTTGTGGATAAGGTCTTTCAAGCAATTATGGTGTTCTAAGTTGAAATTGCACTTTAGGTTATAAAATGTAAATTAGTCATGCGTCTCATAATTTATAATAAATGCACATGGTTTTTGGAATTTATGAGAAACGAGGCAAATCATTACACCCATATTAAAATGATAAATTAGCTTTCGTAAGCTCTCTGAATGCGTCTTGCCTCAATGTACCATGCACATTGAAATAAGCGTTTAAACATAGCCATGTCACATAAGCTTAGGTGTTTTTAGGTTTGTACATGTCAACAAATTCGTCGTCTCTGTCAAAATATTTATGTGAAATAAATAATCCCTTTCAATGCCTTAAACCGTTTAACACATTATTTGCATCAACTCGAGAAGCTCATTTCGTTACATTGGACATTATTGAAACGCTTTATCGTTCCATTTCCGTTGAAAGAATGGAAGCATTTTGTACCCTTATAAATGAATTATTATTTTTATCATATGGCTTCCAATACATGTTCAAAGTTGGTTTTGTTGGAATAAAAAATGTGTACGACATGATGCCTGCATGACGCAGTAAACTAGCCATTATTCTAGATGCTTCATTCATTCACGTTTCTTTTGACTCTGCTTATGCTTTTCACTTTTAATACATAACGACGACGATAATGATAAATCATCTCCCTTCACTTAGGTGATCGGGATGTATTTTGTACCAAATGGAATAATTGCATAGTGCGCATAAATTTAGTTTACCTCAATTTCATGTTTTTAATTTCGTTGTCGGTACTTTAATAATGGATTAAAAGCACATAATTGAAAAGCCATGATCCATCATATCCGACATTTCCGTATTACTCCGCACTAGCCGCATTGAAGGACTATGCATTGCTTAAATATAACTTATTATTTGATTCAATTTATTCGTTATTTATTTATTTAAAAAATACAACGGGGTTAAGTAGTTCGAGGAATCCTGTCAGTTATTTACACCTTCTGGAGACAATGCTTTCTAAGATTTGTCGCCGAGAGAATCCAACAGCGTCAACCTAGCGAAACTATTCTTAACCGTTAATATGTAGCTGTACTTTGTTTAGGGATTTATCCAGTTTCTGTAAATACTCCAGCAAATCAAGTTTTCGTTAATCTCAACGGAATCATGAACAAAGAATAACATCCAGTGCTTTTTACAGTTACAGCTTAAGTTATAGTGCATATATTCCAGACTTCCCCATGGCCCATGGAGAAAGATGAAAGAAATTGGACGGCATTCCCCACACGACAGTCGCTTGGGATGTGCATATTTTCAGTAATGTATTGCTCGAAGTGCGTCCTCTCTTCCTCCTCTGGTATGGGTTCACTGTATGTTGTCATTTAACTTAGTACCAAATTTAGCAATATTGCCTGAAAATGTCCTATTACTTGACATATTTTTTTCTGACGATACCGGGCATGCCCGATTCAAACCTTGCACGCATTCATTTTGCAACATTTCTGCAAACATTGGCGCGAGTTCCTCACGATAGATCCCGTGTACATGTGTCATAAGGGTGTTTAGCATAGTAAGCTTGTAAATGATTGTGAACCTATTTTGTACCGAGGCAAGCATTTGGTTGATTAAGATAGAAATTCTTGATTAATGCCCGTAAAATAAATTTACCTCAATATCACGCTTTTAATTTGGTTGTCAGTGCTTTCCTAATGGATTAATAATGCATAATTGAAAAGCCATTAACCATCCTATCCGACTTTTCCGTATTACTCCGCATTTGTCATATTGATGGACTATGGATAGCTTACATACCGCATAAAATTATTATCCGATTAAATTTATATTAGCTTGAGTTGATTTTATCTCATTTTAAAAGACAAATTTTTCATCAGCTTGTAGATATGTAATAGCTTCTTAAAAATTGTTACACATTTGTAAATCCATGTGCTTAAGTTACCTGCTTATGTGTAAGGCATTATATTATAACCATAATTCTGCAGAGTTTCTGAAATTTTTAAATGGCCAAAAAACAGAGATTAATTATTTATCTCCGTTTTCAATTGCGGTCCACATTAACATACGATAGGCATATACTTTAAAAAACTATTTGTAAAACATATCAGCCGAAAATAGATAAAAACCTATATAATCATGTGCTTTACTCAGGTCATCAAATACCACGAGAGAGTTGGTTCAGTGGCTTAGTGTCACCTTCAGATTCCAAATCTTTTCAAAGGAAGTAAATATAAAAGTTTCTCATACACAAACGCATTAATCATTTTAAACAGCGGAAGGAGATCCCTATCTTCAGTTGATATGTCTCGCCAAATACAGCTTTAAGGTAGCAGTCATGCTATACTTATTACAAAAGCGAGCTTTTTATTTGGTCGAGAAATGCTTCTGTTTCACTTCAAAGTTTCCAGTGTACTGGACCAATGACTACGGGAAAGTTGCCTACACGACCAACAAACCAATCCTTTTAAAATTTGGTTTCTCCTTGTTTCTGGCATTACTAATTGCACTAGGATGTACCCACGTTTGTTTCACTCATTACCTGGTACGCCCTCGATCGAATTTCAATTTCGGCATACTTGTCCTTCACATTGCATACATCACAATATCCCTTGCAGTCAATACCATCGCCATTCTGGTATCCTGGTACAGGAAGGAATTGCTTCGAATCAACGACCTGTTCCATGTCTACCTGGAACAACACGGACGTAAGTATTTCTGATTTAATGACCGAGAAGAAAACCAAATTAAGCATACAAATTTATTATCAAGCCTACATACCTACAGGTATTCCGAGTCCACATTCAGGAGTACTGGGTCCACTACTTGTCTATCTTGCAGTAATTGCACCCGTTGCGGTCACAGTCATTTACTTATGTTCTCTGATCTTTGGTTTTGATCCATATTATTTCATTCTTGGAGACTTGGTTCAGGACC
Organism: Sinella curviseta; assembly: GCA_004115045.4. Lineage (NCBI taxonomy): Eukaryota > Metazoa > Arthropoda > Collembola > Entomobryomorpha > Entomobryidae > Sinella > Sinella curviseta. The sequence goes on along the minus strand of CM023202.3, from coordinate 41,597,596 downwards.
CAGAGTTTCAAAATACAGCTTTTCATTTCCGTATGGTTTTGCTGTTAATCCGTGCATTTGTTACGTTCGGAGGATTTGAAGTGGCCAGAGTTCTAGTTTACGGCGGCATGATAATACTCCTTATCGCCGACATAGAAAATAAAAGTATTCAATTCATTCATAAGCACATGTCACAAGAACTCTCAATACAGGAATGCATCAACTATTACCAGACGAATGACCATACCAGACCAGACCATAATCTATACTTTTCTGAGAATTGTCCTTGAGCACGCAGCTACAATTGCTATTAGCGTTTGTCTCTGGTGCATCGTACTAGCAAGCTAGCTGATAATCAGGGGATATGACACAATCGAAGTGTTTGTCTATTGGATGGTGCTTGCGGTTGGCATTGTACTAACGTTTGGCATCTTTCTTGGAATCAAACTCGCGGCCGACTTTACGGAAGCCTCTAAAACCGTGGTGGACAAGATGAGGTTGGAAGCGAGACACAGAACTGTGTTGGTAAAGGGAACGGCACTGGGAAAAGCGGCATTGATTGTGGACAGAGAAACGAAGGCTTTGAGCCCTATTAAGGTGTCCAACAAACCAGTTGCGAATATCGACAGACAATTTGCAATCGACATTGCAGGTAATCTTGTGGATAAGGTCTTTGTGGCCATTATGATATTCTAAGTTGCTATTACACTTTCCCTTTATAAGTTAGACTTAATGTGCTAGGCATCGGCTTTATGCACCACCGGAAATGATAATTGTGTTTCAGCTGTATGATGTCTACGTGTTGAACATGTCCTTGTTATTAGTAAGTACGTACCCACTTTACAATGGTGCATATGAAATTTGGCAACTGCAATGTATCATAACTTATAGAAATTCATATTGTTTGCAATATATTAGAAACCAGGCAATATACATACCAGTTCCTACAATAGCCAATCGGTGCATTTTATGATCATTGCGGCACGTTAGATTTACAAGTTGATCTTTTACATGAGAAAATGTCATAATATGAACTCCGTCACCCGCTCAGACTCATGATGAATAATATAATATTTTGTAGGTACGTATGAAATATTGTATAACTGAATTTGTTCAAATGATCCGTAGTAGGTATGTATAGGAATTGTAAGTGATTTTAGGATTTTCCATGGCAACAATTTTAGCCTCTCTGTCATGTACCCACGCGTTGTAAATTTTCATGTGAAACAAACTACCATTGTCAATTACTTCTAGAGGTAACATGATCTTCATGAGCTCGTCAAGGTCATCTCATAAAATGGTATACCATTGAAGTAAAATCCTTAAAATCCGTTAAGTTCAGAAACATATACTCAAGTAGCTTCAATTTATAAATACGATCCCAAATTATTACAGGTGTTAATTTCAAAGTAAACAGAGTGGAAAAAGTTTTGTGTTGACATTACTTGCATTCTACTCCGTTTACATGTTTACATTTTTCTTACCTCTGGTGGAATTTTGTCCATACTACTACTATGAAAAAAAAACCATATTTTTAATGCCAACTCCCCACCGCCGAAATTTTAAAGTGTTTACAATATCAGGCCCACGAAACCAAATTACTGTTATACCGATACTGATTTTATAGCAAACTTAGTTGGTCTGTTGAAGATTTATTTTAAATGAAAATATGAATGCAAGCAAACGTAACGGTATTACCTCCCCTTCAAACACTCTTCGTTCATAAAACAAGAGGCTCAGGGGCTGCTTACAATGCAGAAAAAATAAGAGACCTACACAATGCAGCAGCACGTTTGGAGTGTTGGGCTAATAAAGCGGACAGAAGGAATGATATCCAACTGAGTGAGTGAAATGATATCCAGAAAGGGTAGTTCCACCCGTTGCTGTCTTTGTTTTCTTCTCGTTTTGTTATATGAAATGAGTCTTGAAAAGGACGTGCAAGCTGACAGCCTCGATACAAAATACGATAGTCCATATGTACAGTTCAGGGAAACGAGACGAAAAAATATCTGGAATGAATAAATTGAAGCTCGTGTGGTTAATGGTTTCCATGTAATGTAATTTTATGTAAACAATGCAATGTGTCTGCATGTGACAGTGAAATGAAAATGCTCAAAAAGATGACTGAGGATTCATTAAATAAGCACTAGCTTTTATGACAAGAACAATTGAGATCATTATAATAACTCATTTGACACGTACTAGAAACGTACTATAAATTGTTGATCTGCACTACATATCAGCACAACATTTAATAAACATTTGTGAACATGAGACAATGAGATGGGAAAACATCAGCATCTTCTTAATAGCTTCCAAGTCTACTTTCTAACTCTCTCATAATCCTGAAGTACGCCAATGTTTTGAAGCCGCTATCAAACATTTTGTCAAAGACTTCGCGCATGTACTCTTGTTCCTCAAAACTAAAAAGTCTCAGCTTTGGAAAGTGCTGCCACATGGTTGATGTATAAGTATCCAGGACATGTTTATTTCTTGAGTTCTGCAACGTCTGCAGAAACGAGATCAAATCCAGCCTTTCAGAAATTCCAGTATCTTCAATCCGATACCCTGGCCAGTAGTCTTGCCAGGCATACTCAAAATCAAAATGTAAATACTCCAAGCTTTTCCGTAACCCAAACAGGAAGTTGAACGAGACAGGCCGGCAGCCCTCGAAACTAATCCGTTTGAGATTTGGTAAATCCATTAACGTGTCTTCACTCATGAATGACTCCAGTTTGGACCGCATCTCTTCCGCAGTTATTGCTCCTTCCCGGAAATAAGTCGGTATTAATTTCAGAAGCACATTTCGAAGTGTTCCTCGAAAATGCTTCAGAATTTCAAATATCAATTTTGCCGAAACTCTTGGAAATGCGGTGAGTCCAAGTCTTCGCACCGGTGACTGCATTTTAAGAAGAACGAGTGCATCCGCGTCAGAATGCACGCCCACAGAAAGATCCACAATGTTGGTCATCTCCAGCTTTTCAGGCATTTTGCACAATAGGTTCAAACTTTGCAAGGTTGGCTTTTGCACCAAATCCAGAAATACTGGTCCGAGTTCATCTGGACAATCTCCATTCGCAATAATGGAAATTGTTTCCAGTTTTGGAAGTCGCCTTTTCCCATACCTGTCTTGAAATTGTTTCTTGTAGTCCAGAACCTGCTGACCCGTCATTGTTTTCCCTTTTGGGTCCTCTAGTTTAAATAAGCTAGGATGACAGCCAGGCAAATAATGTGCCTCGTTTCCCAGGCCCAACACTTCCAGTTCTAATTTTTTCAAGTTGGGAAGATATAACATCCAAGTCATAACACGGCGTACGGTTATAAAGGGGCATTTTGAGTTGAAGAAGATTTTGAGAAACCATATCCGGTTTCCTATGGAAGCCAAACATTTTGTGATATGTTGCGTGTCATTGTCATCTCGTGCTTGATAGGACTCTACTGTGAAACTGGCGGAGCGGCCAACGAGACGGTAGTTTGGATTTTCTCTTGCTTCCCTTAATACTTGGCCCATTTTGTCCAGGTCGTTCCTGTCGGAGTGAATGTAGGTCATGTATTTATTCTCGAGAATGCGCTCCATGGATTTGTGGCGTTTGTCAGTCTTGTAGTTTTGAGTTGGTACGGAGTCCTCGAAGGCAGGACGATGACACTCATTGTTTTCGAGAAAGTTGTCTACTCCACCTCGCCACTGCTTGCAAACTTGACGACATGCAATTATCTCCGACTTGGTTAGATGTTCCATTAGGACCGGGAATATCTAAAAAAATTGACAGAAATTTTAGGAAATTGTTCGTTCAGCATGTATATCACTTTTGTGTAGAAAACTATTTTCTAACTGCCTACATATCCAAACATCCATTCGGCCCGTGATGAAGTCAGGATCTCTCTCCACTTTCTGCAAGTCTTGCCCACATTTTCCGAGTCTCGGAAATCCTTTAAATGCCCAAAAATATTCTCCAACACCTGCGTATAATAATTAGGTTCAAAATTACTAACGGCATTAAATTTTGACAACTAAATAACACAAAATATTAATATTTCATATGTAATTCTTAAAAATAATATTTCTCGCCTCCGGTGGAAGACTGTCCATTGTACCGATCGAAACCTAAATAAAAATGACAATTTGTACACTGTGTTTAAGTATTGAAATTGTGGTTGAGCTAAACTGTTGTAGTATTTTGCAAAGGCTAAGGTCAATTATTAATGAAAACCAGAGTGAAGCCAAGTAGCAATATATTGCTAGTCCGTTGACAGATTTTCGGTGAAAGGTATGTGTGAGCAGAGATGTAAACAAAAGAGCAAAAGCTTCTGCTGCTGCTGAGTGTTTACCCTTTTTCCTTGTCACAACTCCGTTGACGTTAGACAGCTTTGAGTTTGCATACAGCACAAGCAGAAGTTCAGATGAGTGCAAAGAAGCTCCGCATTGTTTTGCTCCTGATATATGGTACGTAACGGACAAAGCAGAGAGGAAATTGGGATTGCAGCTGATGTTGTTTTTGTTTCTAATTTATGTGGCTCGTAGCGTGAGTTAAAAAACTGAAAAAAGATAATCATTTTTTCGACGTGATCGGTAAATAATTTATACTGAACTTGTCTCATACAACAGTATGGCTTGACGGTTTATTTTGACGCCCTCTACGTCACTACTAATGAATAAAGTGCATTATACATAATATTTCTTATTGCGATTTACAGGTGGTTCTTTGTCGAACGGAAACTTCATTCGGAAATAATAAGCGACACTATTTATTGTGGCAGGATAATCGAACTTACATGTGAGGCGCAAAATATATACTAATAGTACGTTTACACTAATGGAAAATTATCACACATTAATTTTAGCTAGTATAATCCAATATAGGTATAAAAGGTGCTAAAACAATTCACATTAGTTTTAGAAACGACCTTAAAGACGAGATTGTGATACACAAGTTAATAATAAAAAATTCACACAAGCTAATGCAACTATATGTTTTGATGTAGCGAAATATTAGTGGTCAGTTTTTTGAAAACTCTGAAAATGTTTAAGGACTGTCATAATAATTTCAGTGCAAGTACCATTGTCAGGTTTCGGCGACAGTGAAGTTTTTTGAAGTATTTCTAAAGTATTCACATGTCCGCTGTTCCTACAGATTTTCCTGATTCACATTTTTATTATTCTTGTCTGATGGATTAAAATGTATCTAGTTCCATAGATGCTAATTTGTGTGATTCCGAAATAGCAAGCAGTTTTTACAATTCAAGTTGGAAATATTAATAGTAATCATATCATACTTTAAAGCTCATTTTATGATGGACCAGTAAAAGCTGATGAAGGCACAGATTATAATCAACATGACACATCTCTTGCGGTGGGAGAATGGGCGGACCGGTAATAATATGTCCTCTGGAACTGAAAACTACATTCACAGGTTAGTAGATAGTTCCGGTTTTAATAAAAAAAAATTGTATCACAGTCAACCAAGAAATTCTTTTGAAACGTAATCATGATACAGCTAACGGTTTTGTATATGTTGGTTTTGAAGGTATGATTTTAAATGCAAACCTGCAAGAAAACTATATGAAGGAAAAGAGTTTCGTACTATCTCTCAACAATGCCTGTACGAAAAAGGGACTAAATTATGACTCCCTGAACCGGGCAGGAGACGTAGGTTAGTAATAAATAAATGTGGAAATAATGCAGAATAATTTTGAACGTGTCGCAAATTTTGAATCATTACTTATAAGTAATACTTATTAAGTATGCTGTGTTTTTTCTAGGAGCTGTTCCTATGAAACTACATTTCTATCACGAGCTTCAAGGAGAGCCATAATTTAATGGATAATGGTGCAAACCAGCATAATAAATATATACGTGTCAAGTTAGGAAAACATCTCGGTAAATTATAATTACCATTTCTTCATTTTTATTGTAATTTTTAAGACCTGACATTCAGTGTCTGCAAGTAATTTGTTTATTCAAGAAATTAGTTTGACTAATACGACGGCACAAAATAGATCCGTTTTTGTTCGGACGTGAAGTAGCTAATTTGTCATTTATACTTGTAAGGAACATTTTGCTACAATAAGTTAAATGAAAGTGTTAGAGGGTTTGAATTTTCTGAAGTTCCGTAACGAATTTGAATCAGGATTTTTGAACACCTTTTGTGTGATATTTGTTGTGTCATGCTGTTGTCCCAAACAAAAAACAGCTTCTACGTTATCCCTACTTGTGTCGCCTTTTGTTGAGATACAAAGTTGAATCCTGGTGCGACCTTCACTGAAGATGTTGCGTATAAATCTGCCGAAATTTTCTTCTGGAGCTTCAGAATCTTTGTATTTTAGTCGCCAATATGTGTTATACTTACAGCTTGTGTACGTATTGAGGTCTTGCTTGTGACAAACATGAGTACGTTATATATGAAACATTACGCTGACGGACGGAATGAACTTTCCCTTGATCCTTGGCAAACAACAACGCAATACACAAAGTTTCTGTGATCTATTTTTAGAACACATAGAATGTGGAACACTCGCATTGTGTAATGTGAGAATTATATCATCGCAAGAACAATGACTTGTTCTATGACGAGTCATATGCTACCTACACTAGAAATTTCGCGAGTGCACTTTTTTATGCTTTTTGCCAATTCATTCTACCGTCGTATGTAGCACACGTAGCAACAAAAAACGTATAGTAGAAATTTCGCAAATACATTTTCTGTGATAATTTTTTGCACTATAATTTTAAGTGGTTTAAAACAGTATTTTTAATTTTTAACAGTTATAAACTCGTATCAAATCTTCAATATGGATAGGATTCCTCCAGAGGCAATTATTTTACATTTTTGTTACTTGTTCTAGTATAGAATTAGTGAATAATAGTAATGATTAGTGATGTTATTAGATTTTTAAACGCTTGCAATTTAGAAACCAGTTTCAGAACTAGTTTTCTCTCCGTATGTTGAATAGGTTTGGGAACTGATTTTGACTAACTTGCGGGACCACAGGGACTGCGAGAATGCATCCAGCGCATGTGAACTCTGGAATGATATATTATCGCCTAAAATTCCCATATGGCGGTTTGGTCAGGTAAGTTGATAAAGTCCCTAAATATTCAATTTCCACTCTGTTCGATTTCTATGGTCAAAAGTTGTATCCAAATTAATTATTATTTTCAGATACTTCCCTTGCTGTTGGAATACCTACCTAAACCGGAAATACTTCAATGTCGTCTCGTCTGCAAACACTGGAATTATGGAGTAGACCACTTCCTTGAAAACAATCCTTACCACCGTCCAGCTTCTTCAGAAAAATGGCCAGTACAAAACCGGAAAATTCACAGCCGCCGCTACATCTTCACACTTTTACGGCAGAGAAAGCTGGACTTTCGCAATTTTTATAATGCGCAGCGAATTTCATCGCTACTCGCAAAAGCTACTCGTCATCCCCGTTGCCCCATTGTTGGCCGCTCAGCAGCTCTCTCAATTTTTTCTACTTGCCAGGTCAAGAATGTGAGATTTCTTCAAGCCTTCGGACGCCACATCTGGTTCCTTTTCATCTGTACATATGGTCTACCATGTGTGGAAACACTTACCAGAATTCTGGAATTATTACAGCTCGTCCCTAACCTCAAAATGCTCAAGATAGACAGCAGACTTACAGATTCTCCTAGTGAGCCATACGAAGAAATTAGAAGTCAGTTGTCAGAATATGTGACTCATTTGGACCGGGAGAAAATGCGGAATGGTATGCCAAAACTGGAGACACTTGAAATTACAAACTGCGAGCCCGAAATCAAGCAAATTATTATTAATCTGCTATGCAATGGGAATCTACAGAGTTTGTCAATGAGCGTGGACAACATGATTTGCAATTTGGATACCTCAAGTATTGTTGATTTTTGTGTAAACGTGGACTGTGAACGGCGCCTACTCCACCTACTCGACATAACCCCACCCATTCGGAAACTCGCCCTCAACCTTCAAGATCGTGTGAAACCGTCAACTCTCTTCAACGCCATTAGGCATTTCAAGGGAACGCTTGTCGACCTTGAAATTTCACTGCCTTCAAATTATTTTGCCTACCAGCCTTTTCCAAGACAAGAGTGGCATTCAAGATTAAGGCCATTTAACGATAAAAATATGTTAATTGGCTTTCCACATCTGAAATCAGTGACACTTCAAGGATTTCATCCGTATTCGATCAACTTTCTGTGCGGCCTGTACGCAAGTTTAGAAAGTCTGCAGTTAATTATGCGAGATTTTGGAAGAGCCCAGTCGCTTACTGAACCGATCATCATTATGAAGGAATGGAAAGACGAGCTGAATTTATTTGAGTGCCTGAAGTGCCCTCCGGAAGTGGCCCCGGCGAGAATGAGTATTTATGAGTCAAAGGTCTGGAGAGTGCTGCCGAGATTAAAGGTGTTTAGTGTGCATTGGGAAGATAGCTTTCACTTGGAGCATTTTGGGTTGGAGTACCGACGAGATGTGTACGAGAAATATCAAAATAAATTTATAAAGTAGATTAGATAGATTAATTACGGTTCTCAGTTTATGATTTTAATTGCGTTATTGATAACAAGTTAGCTCATTCGAAAAGACAATAATGTAAGTTAGGTTGGTGCGCATGCCAATTTTAATTTCGCAAATTAGCAAAAATAGCATTTGTGATATTTAGAGCTGCCTGTAAAAATTATCAGGGGATGCTTGATTCAAATACTACTGAGGCGTGAAATAAAATTCGGATAAAAAATGTGCTTAAAAAAGTTATTTATTACTTATTTATTTTTCAAATTTTATTTTGTTGTAAGCAAAGCCCTAAACGTTCCGCGTACCACACCTTTATAAAAATTGATCACGGTCACTCTACCAACCACAAATTGTGTTCCGTAAGAAAAACGGATTGGTTTGCACGACCTCGTAAATTTTCTCATGACTTTGTTCTGTTCCGGAAATCCCCAATTGTGCTTTCTCCAGCTCCGTAGCGTTCTATTCCCCCCAACACAAAGCAGGCATCCAATTTGTAAAATAAATGTCCAATACCCTAAAAGCAGTACACATCCAATAATCATTGGAACTTTAGTAATCGTATTCAATTCCGACCAAAACCGCATTAGAACAAACACTGCATTTATGCCTACCATTTCACACATGGCATTGAAGATCACCAAGTACATTCCATATAAGCTGACTATAACCGTGTTAGCATGCATCATTTGAAATGATCTATAAATTGTCACTATATTTGTAAAGGTTCGAAATTCTCCTGCTGTACGGTAGGATTGTCTACCGAGACGAAGCTCTCTGGTGATGAAAAAGTAGAGATGGAAGCTGTACAGAAACAATATTCCGCCAACGACTGGCATACTTGCAAAATATACCGCAATGAGGTACATGTGAAAAACTACTATAACCACTTTAAGCGGAAGGTATAAACATTGTTCTGGAAATAGACCGCCCAAAAATATGATGCTGGAGGGATCATAAATGAGTTGAGCGGAAGTAATCATGAACATGGCAGCGCAGGTTACGGCTACGGCGATGATTGACGCATCCAACAACAAGAAAAAATGTTTCCTTTTTTCTTGGTTCACAGTTTTCATATACCCACCTGGAATTAACAGACTCTTGTAATTAATTGGAATCATATGAACTGGCATTGAATTCAGTTTGAATATAAGTGACTATTCTCCATATCACAATTTACGAACCTTTTATATGCCGCAACAAGTTGGTCAATCCAACAACACTTTCGCATAAAGCATCTCCAAAGAACACTGATATAGAAAACACGATGAGAAGCAAATTTAATACCAGCCACCAAGATATGGTAAGATGAAGGTTCCCTGTATCTCCCACACTCCAGTGCTTAGAAATGATTAGGATGACAAGCACTGACCAAATCACTCCCAAGTTAAAGTTTCGTAGTAAATGTGGCAGACTGGCTGGACGGTGTAAGCATTCGTGTGTGACCTCGTCAAATGATAATGATGTGGCGCCAATATACTTTCCAATTAGGAATGTTAAGTGAAGTGTTTTACTCAACTGTTTGCTGTACATTTTGAAATGTTCGAGTTGGATTTTTTGTCTTGCAATTCTGAGTATGATCAAATGAAGCACATCAAGAAAGTCCGGGAAATGATTATTCACATCGCTAGTTGGGCTACTGCAGTTGTCATGCCTAGTTGCACAACAAACGGTCTAATGACGAGTCATCGAAACTCGAGGAAGTGAAACGCTATTAACCACATTTACAAAGAAGTTTATAATCTATTTTTATAAATGGCAAACTGTTTCACATAAACTGACGTTTGCACGCCCTCGAATCAAAGCAATGATACGTCCACGCTACATGATATATTGACTACCTATACATTTGAACATTGTGATCGACGCTTCCCCAGCGTAAGCTTGTAATTTGTGATTTGTGGTGACCTCCTCCCACTGTCCGAATGTCTCACTGGAATGTAATATATCGAAAGACTTAACGATCTGTGCTGAGTTACATGTTTAACGAAATTGAACGAATTGCAAGGAAGCGCAATACTTGTTTATGTAGCAGCTGGATTTTTTGCAAGATTTTCCTTTTTCACCTTTCGATAAATAATTTTATAATATGGTTGGAGAAGTAATGTTTGTATCAAGCGAATGTATTCTAGCAGCAACCGCGACTGTTTGTGGGAAATTTAGCAATTTCAATAAAACGATGGTCAAAGTAGCTTGGTTGGACATGATAAACTTAAAAGTTGAAAGCGATTTTCATTATTTTCTTTTAACTTTGTGTAACTTGTATTGCTTTTGTACCTCCAAACTCCAAACAGACTAATTTATATTACATACTGAGCAATTTAAGTAACTGCTTGACGTATCAAACTCAATTTCAACTTTCTATAATATGAAATAGTTGCTTATAAAACGCAATTATTACAACCAATTGCGCGACAGAATTCTCAAAAATAAATTTGACGAACTTGTTGCCATCATGTCGCAATCTAGAACGATTTAATGATTTTTTTAAAATAAATGACAAACCGGCAAATGATTAAAATTACGGAATAAAAATGTGAACAAGTCTCAACGTTCAACGATTGGGACAAATTGTTGCTTTTGTTTAAATTGTGGATGAACAATTCGTTTACTTATCAGGTTTTAATCACTATCAAAAACCTTGATATTTGACGTTCAATACTTCTCTTCGTGAATTTGGGAATAACGCGCCAACTTTTAAACTGTAACATCATCATCATCATTTCCGTCTTTATTCATTTCAATATCCAACGAACAGTTACATTAAATTGAACTAGCAACAGTACCCGGAATACGCAACGTTAACATCCCTTCATTTTCTCTAGCTGTGTTTTATCGAATTTGTGGCTCTCCCCCCACCATCGTTGTTCGCCCTTGGTTTTGTCCGCACAACACTTTTTGCCGTTATCCTCACTGGTCTTCGACTTGACGATGCAGTAGTAAATGCTTTTATCTTGAATAACTTTCTAATGGAATTCAAAACGACTATAATTATTAAATGTTTTACTCTGTGTAAGGACAGGTCCTCAAAAAACTACTCACCCGCTTGCACTCCCCATTCCCTCTGCAACAATCCTTAGTCGCGTCTTGACCACCCATTACCGGGTTTACTTGTTTGCCAGGTCTGGCTATCTTTTGGTGGTGGCAGGTGACTCCTGCACTGTAGGAATCGTCTTTGGGAGTGCTCTCTGATTTTGCGTTCACGGCCTGCGTATTTAATGAAACGATGTCAGTTGACCTTGAATCGAGTTAAGGTGGAAACTATTTACAAAATTAATGAATTCACTTATGGATTAATTTGTACCAGATATAAGAAAAGCATCAGCCATGCGATTCCCATATTATATTATTGTTAAGCTTTCAAGAACGTTAGTATATGGTTTATTGTAATTGATTACGACGAATGGACTCTGAATAATTGTAACTGACACAATCCCAATCCACCTTCAACTGACGGTATAAAAGTGTAATTAGAAAAAAACGTTACGTCATTTATCAAACTTACCATATTAAAACTGTTATGACAACTACAATTGATCATTAAAGTTTACAGCAGCGTTTTATTGCTGAGCACATATAAATCACTATTATTGTGTCGAATATACATGATGTAAATCTTAAGAATTTTTTTTTCATATTGTGTTTGGTGTCATGAAATCTTAAAACAATAATCAATTTCCACATTAAATTTCCCAATGTTTCCGAATTCTGGCCCATAAATTTTCCACTGCCGCTGCCCCGGATGGGAAGAGAAAGCCTCTCCGCAACTCTAGCAAAGCAGAGATTGTGAAGTCGATCATGGCGGAGAAAAAGTTGATATCGGTGTATCTATCAAATTTTGTAAATGCGTAATTGATATAAACCGTTTTGCATTGACCTCTATGATAAGAAAGCGGCTATGGAATTTTTCAGTTTCAATCGACTTGATTCGCAAATTATCATAATGTTTGTCGATGGTTGCGTGCCGATTACCTGTCATTTGCATGTTGGGGCTTGTATTCTTTTTTCGCCTTGCGTGTTTCCTACCATTCGGAATTTGGGGGGTGCCTTCTACTGAAACTGAAATAAATCATGCTTTTTGTGGTAATTTATTAGCAAACGTGTACACGGAGAAATATTATATGTAGATGAGCTGATAATCTTTATGATGAAATATTAGTGTTTTGTGTTTCCAATCATTACTTTTCCTTTTAAAGGTACGGATTTTACGACATAATCAACGTAAACTCAGTAAATCGTTTTAAAATAATGAGAAGTGAGTTTCTCCAATTATTTATTCCAGCACTTCATTTTTAATACCAACTGATTTAATGTGATTGTTCAACCGGCTGCTTACTGCAGATTGTTTTAAGGTCGTACCAACAGTATCTGGAAAACGCATCGCTAACAATCCGTCATATATCTAAGGTATTCAGAATTCAATTTGTAAGTCTCTCCCCACCACCGTTCGTCGTCGTTGGTTTTGTCCACACAACACTTTTTTGCAGTGACCTCGTGTTTCTTCGACTTCAAGAGGCAATATTTTAGGTTTTTGTCATATCCGTGAACATACTGATGAAATTCAAAGATTGTAAAATTCTTAGGCGATTATCTTGGTGTACAAACTTAACTGGTTTTTCAATAGAATATACTCACCTCTTGGCAATGCCCATTGCCGATGCAACACTCTTTAGTGGTATTAAGATCCGCCATTTGCCGGCCACGTCCACTTGTCGCTTCGTAGTGGCATACCATTCCGAGGTTGTACATTCCTTCCCAGTGATCTACAGTGTTGGGACTGGGAGTGCTCTCCGCTTGGGTGTCCAAAGCCTGTGCATTTAATGAATGGATGTGAGTTAGCCATGAATAAAGTTAAACTGGAAACTATTTATAAAATTAATTGTGTCACTTATAAGTCAATTAGTACAAGATGTAGGAAAACGAGCAGCAACCATTTGACTGTCATGATATATTCTCGTAAAGCTTTCAAAAACGTTTATATGTGGCTGGTAACGTAATCGGCTACGGCTGACTGGCATCGAACGTAATTGTAACTGACAGAATCCTAGTTCAACGGAATGTTTGCTAGTGTAGATAGAACCACACACTCGTGACGTCTTTGATCCAACTTCCGGTATTAAAATTGCTATCACGACTACAATTGATCGTTATAGTTTACAGCAGCGCTTACCAACTCACTGCATAAGAACCGCTATTGTTCTGTCGACTTTAATCATCATCAATGTTGGATAGTTCAGTTCACTGTGGTAATAATAGTATAAAATGAACAATATGTGTACCCTATCAATATCTTAAGCGCTGACTCGAAATCCCAGTATCTCGTGAAGCCTATGTGACTGTCGAATGGGAAGTTGCATTTTGCCACCTACAATAGGCAGTAAAACGTTTATATGTAATGGTTTGGTTCATTGTTAGTATGGAACCAAAAATTAACTTTGACTCAATGTGGGTAGTTCACCTCTTCAGTTCTCATAGCTCCATAAGATTTTATTTATTTACTGCTTCTGCCACTCTTCTAATTTTTCTTGTTTTACATTTACCTATTTTTTCAGTGTGAAACACAATTAATCACAACACGATTTTTTCTGGGATTCTCAGTTGTTAAGAACGTCGCCAAGCATAAACGCTAACTGGCCTGCTTAGAGGGCGATGAGTGAATAATATTAATGGAATGCTTAAGATTAAAAGCGTCTGCAGGGATTCCAAGTGTTTACAGTTTAATCACTGACACACGTTTGCATAAGACAATGTAAACATTTAGAGTGCCATCGGCTAGTGTAACTTCTATGTACATTCTGCTCTTGTTCTTTCAAGAAGATAACATAAAACTGAATCTGGAAACTTTAACACACTACCTGGACAAAGTAGCAAAAAATGATCAAATATATCACCGTTCCTATTTCATACGGAAAATGGGTAAACTGCTGAGCAACAACAATTTTAATGTGTTATGAGATTTGCTAAGTCCCCCGTGCTGCGTTATTTTCTTTTTGGACACTAAGCCAATTAGTCTTTTGAATTTGCAAACAAATTGTTTTTTTTTTCTTAAAAACAACGAAATTTAATTTGCACACATAAGTATTTGTTATTGGATAAATTGGATAAGGTTTATATATAAACCTCTTTCCCCTTTAAAATGTCATTTATGGCGCACTATTGGTTGTGACGTACGTAATTGATACGGCATGACGTTCAATTTCAAATGAAACTACGCTGTGAGAAATATTGCAATAACATGAAATTAAATTGCTCCTGCATTACGACTTTTAAAATCTTTCCCCGGGCAAGAATATTCAACGATTAGGATTTCGTTTGTGATCCAAGCGTCATTCAGGTTTACCATCGGCGGTAGAATGAAGCTAACAGTTAAGAGCTGCCGTACAAAATTCCCGCCAACGAAGTTTGCATACCGAATTAAATCAGTATATCATTACATTATCATATAATTATGTTCAGCAGTTCACTTTATAAGATAATGTACTATGGTAGCGGATTGGGTTGCAAATTGGGTTCTTTTGACTTTGCATTCGACTCAAAAACGGCGACCATTTCTGGTATAATTGATCCATGTGTTAAGCGGAAGATACGGGTAAATGCACTTCTAGCATCATACTGGATTGCAGCGGTGGCACACAGGTGTTTCCAGAATATATACTATGGCGAAATAAATGACAAGCTGTTAACAGTAATACATGTGCTGGTAATACAATTCCATGGTTGGATATACATCATTACCCATTACTATCAGGATACGATTCTGTTAATTGAAAACCAAATTATTTTGTTTGGTCCACATGTTCAACAAAGTAAATTGGATAAAATACATTTCACCTTATGAACGGCTTACATAGTTTTATTTAAGGTTTACAATCCCATCCGTATTTTCAGAATACATTCCGAAAATGCACCCAAACAAAAATAAGTTTATCCTGCTCTTGGATGCATCAGTTCTGATCCTAATATGCGGCTGCCTGGCAATAACGATTCTAACCGTCCTAATATGTCTTCACGATCCTCATGGCGGACCGTTCCTTGGATCCTCATGGCGGACCGTTCCTTGGATCCTTCATTCCGGAAGAGTATTTTCAAAATAGCTTCACAGGGCTCTGTATAGCCATGTATCATGGATGCGCGGTTTTCGCTTTCGAGTTTAACGTGGCTGCAGTAGGATGCATATCACTTATGTATTTGATTCTAATCTCAACCATTTTAGCAAACGAATTTGTGATAAATTCAGGGCGAGCATATAGGACAATGGATTCATTCAGAAATGTGGATACTATTTTCGTGAACTTCCGCGCATTTCAGATTCTTAACGAGAACGGAATGCGCTTCATCGGGCCATTCGTAATGGGATATCACTACTTGTTTGTTTTGCTGCTGGTATTCTGCAAAATATTTCTGGTTCGATTTGGGTACGGGACGCAGATGTTTATTAAGATGGCGATACTACTGACTGACATTGGAATCACTTTTGGGTGGACATTGGTCCTATATGTTGGGAACTATTTATGGGCACGCCAAAGAAGAACGTTTACCTTGTGGAGTACTCACAATTGAACCGGGAGTGTAGTGGAGAGAAAATTGATGCACAAATTTAAAAAGAGTTGTAAACTGATTTTAATTTATAACGGGAATTTATTTGCTTTAGGGATAATGACACAGCTTAAATATGTGAAGAGTGTCACCATACTTTCATGCAAATTTTTGATTGCAAGTCGGAGGTACATTTAAGTGATTAAAATAAGATATTTATAGTAAATATATTTAATGGTTTCCTTGCATCACCTCAATCTGGTTTCCATTTTAAGTTACATTTAGAAAACAATTTGAAACTGCAATTTGAAACTGCAAAATTTATATGTACATAGTATTGATCTATTTGGTAGCTAACAAAGCGCGGAACGTGCCCCTCACCACACCCCGATAAAAATTCATGACGGTCACTCTAGTAATTACAAATTGAGTTCCGTACGACAACGCTATCGGCTTGCAGGACCGAGTAAACTTTCTCATCAGCTTGTTCTGTTCCGGAAATCCCCAGTTGTGTCTCCTCCATGTACGTAGCGTTTTGCTACCACTAACACACAGCAGGCATCCTATTTGCAAAATAAAAGTCCAATATCCAAATAGAAACAAACTTCCAACAATCATTGGCGCTTTTGTAACCGGACTCAATACCGACCAAAACCGCATCATAACATACAATGCGTATATTCCGACCACCATGCACAAAGCATTGATGATCACCAAGTATATTCCATACAAGGAAACTATCACCGTATTAGCATGAAGCACTTGAAACGACCGATAAATTGTGGTAATTTTGGAAAATCCTCGGAAGTCACTAGTCGCACGATAAAATATTTTGCCGAGACGAAGTTCTCTGCTGATAAAATAGTAAAGGTAAAAGCTGTACAGAAACAACACACCGCCAACGACGGGAATGCTTGCAAAGAACAGAGCCATTAGATACAGGTGGAATACGATTATGACAAGTTTCAGCGGAAAGTATAAATACTTTTCGGGCAATAGTCCACCCAAAATATGATACTTGCGGGATCATAGATGAGCTGTATGGCGGTGAGCAGGAAAATGGCAAAGCAGGAAATTACGATGCCGACAATAAAGGTGTCAAGAAGCCAGAAAAAATCACGCTTCTTGTCCTGCTTGAGTCTTGGAATGTAGTCGCCTGAAAATCAAACAGTTAACAGCATTATAAATTGGTTTGAACGTCTGTAGAAATTTGAAGTATTGCATTTATAGCTTACATTTTAAACGCTGAGTGAAAATTGTTAGCCCGGAAACGCTTTGGCACAATTCCTCTCCAAAATATACAGAGATGGAGAATACAGTTAGTATAATATTCAATGCTAGCCACCAGGATATTGTGAGGTGAAAATTTTCAATGTCGCCGGTTTTCCAGTATTTGAAGATAATAAGCAACACCAGAATTGACCATCTGACTCCTAAACGAAAATCTCGGTATAACCTTGGTATCACAGTGGGATCATGTGAGCATTCATGTGTGACCTCGTCAAAGGATATGGATGTGGCGCCAAGATATTTTCCAATAAGGAACGTTAGGTGGAGTGTCTTGCTCAACTGCTTGCTGTACATGTCTCTAGTATTTAAATCACTTATTGTATATCGAAATAAAAGTTATTACGAAAAGCATCTTCCGAGTTGCTTGGAAAAAAATGTGTCTGGTCTCTCAGTGGTTGTGTCGCCGTCGAGCCAATAAAATGCTCTCGACGGAGGAGACGTTTATGTTAGCACATGTGGAGAATTTCGAAATTATTTTACAGATATCTATTCCGAGAAATCACCGATTATGCTGTCAAATAGATCAACCTCTTTTGTGTAGAATATGTAGAGCAGAATGACGACAACTTCACATGTAACATTCAATTCTCTTTATCGCGAATGTCACGAGCGTCAATGCTCCAGCTTACACATGTAATTTGTGAATACTTCCTCCCATTTTTAGAATCATAAGTATTGTATGTATAGAGATGCGGAGCACAAGATACATGTTCTGTGACATATTGGATAAAGGTTATTAAAGCTGTCAATATGCAACAAATACTTCTATATCACTTGACATTTTGGAAGTGGGAGGAAATTATTACAATTTACAAGTTTCCTGGGGAATATATTAATCAGACCTTCAGGAGATTATACTCGTTGTATTCTCGGTATATTATAAATATGGTTTTTTGCTTCTAAATCTTATCAACACATCCACACAGATAATTATGGATCAAAAAGATAATCCAATTGCACGCAGCTGTGGGTAATACGCTTCGGGTAAGTACTGCTTAGATCCGATTGCCTAGATACACAATGAAAACCAATGCTGTTTGTTACTTCAATTTGCGGTTTAAATAATAGCATATTCAAAGTATAATGATCGAACAGGGCTTAATTAAATGTAGGCTTGAAGGCCGATGCTTTTAATCAAGTTCGGAAATTGACATTGTTTGGTATTTATGTCACATTTGAGTACATGCGATCAGGTTTAATTTGCAAAATAATAACCAGTATTGCCCACCCGAAAACTCACTTGCAGTATCGAATTTTCTTTCAATTGCACATGGAATAAATTCCATTTTCGAAGCAATATGTATTATATTGCTTTATTGAGAGCAAATAATTCACCAAACTATTTTGTCGCAATTTAAGCATTAAAGGAATTCAGTTTAATTACGGACTAACCTATACCTAACAACCAATTTGGTCAAATAAAACGTAACTAGAAAATGTAACGTTTTGGCGTTTAAGGTTGACTGGTGATTACTTTTCTGGTTACGTTTGTTTACAAAATAATAGCTGGAATTGGTTTACAGATTTAAACTATTGGTAAATATTTGTAATTCATGAGAGATTCCTCAAAATTGAATTGTATGATCACAAATTTCAAGACAAATTTCCAACTAAGAGTCAAGATTTTTTCCACCTGAATAAGGTGGGACCTGGCTAATAGCGCAATGATTTGTGGTTTCAGTTTGATGACGATTTGATGAGATGTTGTGGCTAGATTGCTGTGAAAGAAAGGTTTTCGCAATCACTGACGTAATACGGTCGTCTCCAGGTACTGGGACGTTATTTAAATGAATATTGGAAACTTCAGATGCTGACTGGTTTCTACCACCATGAAAACTAATCGCCACCACTAGTTTCAGGTATTAGTATGTGCCTAGCAAAATACCTACGGGTCCAAATGTAAATGTTTTCATTACATTGTAGTTACAATTAAAAGATAAATGCGATTGAGAAACGAATGATTACGTAAACCGTAATGTAAGTCGGAAATATGATTGCATACATGCTTGATGATATTTGCATTGGCGGCGGTGGCAAACATAATTATATAGAAGACGAATTACGATGTATATGTATGATGTGTTACACTTGTGCTACGTAACCTGATTGTATAACTGTCTGCTGGTGATTGATTTTTCTCCGACTTGCAACTAAACCACAGGACGGACGTATTTACTAAGTTAAAAAAAAACATGAAAGTAAATGTATTAGGTTACAAACATGCACCAAATTACATATATGTAGACAGTATACATCAATCCATTACCACAATTTCGTACCTACGTGCAGCTTGATTATGGTACATAAAATATGCAGCCACGGACGGAATGGAATGTGGTATACGACAATTAGAAGTTTAGGATGGTTTACTAGTTCAGTATTATTTTGAATGTTTTAAACGATGTCCGATTAAGTTCGGTCCGTGTTAAACTTGTGCAAGCAAACAGGGTCCGAAATGTAATTTAGTGGACCATTGCAGATTACAATGATTGATCATAAATAAATGCCATCGTCAGCGCTGTCAACTCACCAACGGAAAGCAAACGTGTTTCCAAATGCTCAAACTTGGACGGAGTATGAGGAGAAAGAACGGAGTTGTGCATAACATTATTTGCATTCAAAATCCAAAAGATTACCATTTGGGAGACATTACTAATCAAAAAACGCTTGGAACTGTTTATTGTATCAACCCGGAAAATTTTACGTTAAAAATTTACACCATCTTTTTCTACTTCAATATTTTTTGTAAATAGACGAATTACCATATTCTTATCAGTCTATTACGAACAATGGTGGTGTCGTATTTGCCTTTGTATTAATGAAAAGTGGTATTTGTGAATCTACGGCACTTTAACAACAATATTCGCAATCAATGATATTGTGAATCATTTCTGACTTTACCAAAATAGATTATGCTCAAGCGCATAATTGGTGTAGTTAGCGCAGCGAAATTAATCGACGATGAAGTAGCATAAAAATAAATGGATTTCTTACTTCAAAAAGCAGTATATCATGCGTAGTATGAAAAGACATGACTCCAAACATATTTTTAGATACTTTTATACTTTTTCATAATTAAGTTGGTATGATCAACTTGGTAGGTTGTGTTTTCAATAATAATTTAAAAATACGTGTTATAAGATTCAGGCAGAATTGTTCTTACCCGTTTTAAATTAATGTAAGCAGCAAATGGAGAAGCATGTACTTCGTACCGAGAAAGGCGTATGTATGTCATTAGATATTCAACACATACTTTGAACGTGACAATGCTTGTGTCAGTATTTACCCCGATTAATACTTCTAGTTTTACAGCATAATGTATCAAGGTCGAATCAAAAGAACAGCATTGGTAGCGTTGGTGTTCAACACCACCAGATAATTTGTAATAGCGTCTTTGCTCATAGCAAAATGCTCCCCACAATACACCGGAATAACCTGCTGAGCTCTCCATCTCAACGTAAAGTAATAGCTGGACTTCCTTCTGTCGTATCCGAAAAACTGAGCGCGTTTATTTCTCACAAAATTCTCACTGTATATTCTCGCGTACGTAGTATTCTGCAAGAGGAACACGGTTAAAGATAATCCGCCAGCAAACGCGGCCGAAAACATGATACTCACAATCATCGGCAAAACATTGAAGCAACGAACGCTAAACCAAGCAAGTAGCGACAGAAACAGCTGCGTCCAAACCGTCATTGTCAGCATCAATCCACTTACAAATTTCTTGAAAATCATTCCGGTAACCAAAACCTCTGTGGTTTGGTTGAGCAGAGTGGTTTCGGCCGTCCTATTGGCTGTTTGTAAATGTTGAATCAATGATTGTACCGCAATACCCATCTGGATAGCAATGAGAATCGTGAGGTACAAATACTTTAGGAATACTGCAAACAACATCTGCAAAATCACTAAAGAAACCAGTGGAACCAGAAATATTTCTTGTGCCGTCCAGTAGAAGGGATGTGACAGTGGCAATAAATTAACAAATATCGTATAGATCGGATTCATGTCACTCAATGTCATAACAAGAGGGAGTGGAATGCCTACCAACGTTGCACCGGTCATGAAATATACCAGCAGAAATCCAGCTACATCGATGCTGCCTGACCGTCTCTTTGCACCTTTGTGAAAAAGTGAAACATGTGCTTTGAAGGCTTGAAGAAACACCAATATGGGAAAATTTATTCAGGTTTAATTACTTACGGAAGGAAAATGAGTTCCCAATTAGTTTGTTGATGTAGTACACGCAATTCCAATTTTTTAAGAATATTCGGGCTACGCCAGCCATTTCCATCGTCACCAGCAAGAAAAATATTAGGCAACCAATGTCCAGGATATCCAGTGAAAACTTGTTTGGTCGCCTCCATTTTTGAAGGAGTAAGTACGCAGAACAGAGGGTTAATATTAGAGTTGTTGAGGCAAACAGAATGGTCCAGGGAATTGTAATCCATTTTGACGTACATATTGCTTTCAATTCAATATCGTTCTTAGTTATGTCAACGTCAACTATGCACGGGGGAACAAACTTATATGTTACCTTGTACATCTTCAAAGATATTCTTGTTTGTGATGGGGCTTATCATATTGATGATTCCGCTCTGACATTTCCTGTGATCCTTGGTAGTAGATTCAATTTGAATTCGTATTTCAGACGACATTATGAGCCATTCGTTTTAGAATAACAATGCGAAAGATTCTGGAAGTATATTTATATAAGTTTAAGTTCGGCGACGTGGTGAGACTGTTGTGGTCTGCGTATACAAAATAAGTTCGGCAACACAAATGTTAAATTTTATACAACATAATTAATCGATGAAGAAGAAGTATAAATAATGAAAATATTTATTATTCATATAATTGGATATTACGTATAGAAATATCCGACAAATAAGAAAATACATGTTTAAATATTATAAAAGCAATTTCCAATCTATAAGCTAATGGAGCGGATAGGCAGCCAAAGCCAGGATTCCATGTTGTAACTCTCAAAGTACATTCGGCATAATTCAAAGCATTACATCCCTCATATTTCTGTAAGAGCTTACGACATTTTACTCGCTGTATGCATGTTTTCGAAATTTGTTTTTCAATTCGGCATCCAATATGGATTCAATTTAATCCACAGACAATATTCCTCCACGGCATGAAAACAATTATAATGTTGCCTAATAAAGTCAATTAAAGTCAATTACCCTTGCCAGGTCAAAAATATTAGGCAAGAGCTTGGACATGTGTAAACAAAAATACGATGTTATGGCAGTATTGAGTTAATATAATCATTAATCGCATTTGCATGAACTTTGTTGCTCCTCTGTTCTTGATGGAGGTTATCACTCTGATCTACATATTATGATTTACTCTCAGTAATGATCATTAGTTGGCGAGATGCTCCGCTAAGCAAGAGTAAATTACGATGACGTTTACTCAATTAAAGGTATTAAATATTTTTGCGATCAACATTGTTTTAACAGCTTATGAGATTAATTTCAGTTTGTGACGACTCAACATCGACATCAATATTCCAGTGATTTATCTCGTGAAATAGTTAATGAGTCACCGTACCAAAAATAAACATGCACATTTCTGAAATGTAGAGGTTGTTGGTTTTACTTATTTTAGCGGCTGCCTCGCCTTGTAAAGGATTTCGATGCACTTTCAGAGGGGATAATTAAGCACCTGCGGTAATCAATTCATAATTTTCGAAGACGCATTTGAAAATAAGTTGTTACATTTCAAGCTTAAAGCACCTTGATTTTTTAGGCGT
The DNA here is from genome assembly GCA_004115045.4 of Sinella curviseta. Taxonomy (NCBI): domain Eukaryota; kingdom Metazoa; phylum Arthropoda; class Collembola; order Entomobryomorpha; family Entomobryidae; genus Sinella; species Sinella curviseta. The sequence goes on along the minus strand of CM023202.3, from coordinate 41,574,523 downwards.
AGTAATTCACATAATTTCAAGATTATTTGTTTAAAAGTATCATTATTTCATGTAACTGCGGTGACGTAATGTGAAAATAAATTAATTTCAGGACATTCAAAGGGGCCATGACGCGAGATTTTCAAAATCGTTGCTTGTTCGCTCGGCAAACGCCCAACGTTATTTTGATCCAAACTGTCGGCTTAAATGCATCCCAATAATATCTTACTATTAACATCGCATTATGACGGACACGGTTTTAACCAAGCAAGGCATGAACATGATCATCCACCGATATTCAACTTTTTGAAGCTTCCGTACCTGACTACAAATCTTGTGCATATAATTATGTTATGTTGTACCAACAATCCGTGTCATTACGATTATAGTCATTTATAGAGGACAGATATATAACATGTTCCAAATAATTTTAAGTGTCATCTAGACACTGCAAAGAATTGCAAAAGGTTAATAGAAATCAATGTACAATTGAGTTATCAATGAAATTTTTATTTTCAAACAGTAGCCGTTACGAATTTTCAAGAACTGGGACCGGATTCGTGTTCACTATCAAAAATGTGACGCGTATCATTCAATATATGATCTGATGTCAATTGTTTTTAAATCTTGACGGTTTCTAACGGTTCTATTTAGAAACAGCCTCGTTTTAGTATTATGCAATTACCGAAGTAATACACTTGCCATTCTACAACTCGTCAGTATTTCTATGTTGCTGATATATTGGAAAAATCATTGCCCGACTGACACTAATAAACATAGGGAACTGGAAATCCGCATTACATGTCAATCATATTTCCGTCCAATGATTCCGTAAGCTACATCATTAAGGAAAACTACAATTACATGGCTATTTTACTCACACCTTATAGAAATATCAGTAGGTACCGTGACTGGTATCCAATATTGTCGAAAAAGTACGGTCGGGTGCATTTTAATTACATATCACTTACATGACAACCATTTACAGTGAAATTGTTGCATAAAATAGTATGAGGGAAGTTATGGGCCAAAAAATAATACCACAAGATTAGTTTGAAATTAAAACGTCAATCTGAAGGATGATTAATGCTAGTTGTTATCCAGTATGTATTATCATTAGCAAATAATTATTTTAGAGAAACAAAATAATGGAGACGTATATCTTGTAAATATGATGTTAACAGTTTTCTAACTGGAAATCCAAATGTTCCCCGTTTGATGATAAATGGTTAAGTTTATATCATACAATTTATCCTTTGTGTTGAACATGCACGGAAATAAAACAACAATTGGCATTCTATATCTTGGTCAATTTACAAAGTTATCTAAAGGCACAGAAAATCATTCCCTGATTGACATGAGTCAAAAATGTGCGATTGGAAATGAATAGAAGATTCTTCTCTTTGGCACAAGACTACTGATGGCGCCTATAATATTTGTCAGATGGTGTTATAAGCTTTAATGTTCAGAACTACTCCATGCAACTTCTATCTTTAAAAATCTATTATGCACACTGTGGCTCCTGTCCATACATTGTAGAGGTGAAAGTTTGGGTACATCGTAATAATAAATTATTCACATCACTTACATGACACTCGTTGTCAGGCAACCTCTTGTATAAGCTAGTTTGAGAGAAGATGCCAGGAATAAAATTATAACCTTTAAAACGCTAATATAGAGACTTCATGCTCGGCTTCGAGTAGTAGCACATAATATGTCGACTGAACCATTTTCGTGAACGACGTAAAAAGTGATTGCTCACAGTAAATCTGAGTGACGCTGTCAAATATTTCAAATAGCAAACTCAAGCCGTTGAAAACTAATAAGTAATGTTGTTGTGTCAGTTAACAAAAATCTGCAACCATGGAGATAATCAGTCATTTGGTGTTGCAGTTGACTGCTTTCGTAATCTCTCTATGGGCAGTAACGATACAAAATGCTCAAAATCTTGTTTACAGAATAACGCCATTGGATAAATTTAACTTGTCTCGTGCATATACGGATGTAGAATCTTTGCGGCTGATTAAAAAGCTATACACTGTGTCAAGCCCAGTTCACGACATGCGGTTCTATTCGTCGTATATTCTCAACGTATTTGAGCGTTCACGTTGTCACATTTTCGTCGACAATTTTCAAAACGTGGACATGGATTCATCGTACACTGCCGTGGTTCTCCGAAGCCCTCGAGTTGCAGTGCTTGAATCAAGTGATGATCGACACAGCTCGGCTAAATTTGCTGTCACTTGGACGCCTCACAAATTTCGGCAGATTAACGAAAGCGTGAAAATGGGACATCGGCTGAAAATCAAATGCCGGATGTCCCGATATTTTGAGGAATTTTATATCTCTGATGATTTGCAATCCAGGGAATCTTCAATATGCCTTCGTATCAAGATATTCAAATACGCTATGAAAACTAGACATTGGAATCGCCAGGCTCATATTCCCAACCAAGCAACGGCAGATATTTTCAAGGTAAGTTCTTATCCACTCGCATTTCTGTACGACGTTTTAAATACGTTGTTTCGGATGGAGGCATCAAGTCAGCCGACGCTGCATATTCTTTTCAACAGTCAAACATTTCCGATTGCCACCAACGATATTTCAAAGTTCATTAATGACTTGCTATTTTTACGTCAACTTGAGTTCAATGGTCCACCCGGTATAACTGAAGTCATTGTAATTACACTCCCCAATACAAATGACCAACGTAACTTGCGCGTTGAACGAGCAGTAAGAAAACATGTAGACAGCGACACTGTGATTGTTCAACTTGAGCCACTCCTATTGGCAGAAATACAGCAGATATTTATATCAAAGTTACCCGAAGATCATAGCATTTGGTTTAGCAATTTTCCCGAAGACTTCAGAAATTCCTTTCTTGAGTCTGCAGAGTCAATTTACAAGTGTCGTAGCAGCTTTCCATTTACTAATCTCCGTCGAGAACACTCGTCACAGAGAACACAGTTCAGCCCAAGGACAATTTTCCCCAGAGCCATTTCCTCGCTAATATTCAACATCATTTCCAATTCTACAATCAAAATACCTGGTCTAATTTGCAGAAACGGGAAAATGGTATTTTCTGGAAGAACTACGGTAAAGCTGAAGTCAATTGTGCGGATTACCGCCCATCTAATACCTCAAAAAATATCAAAATTCTTTCGTCTGTATTTTCAAGACACTTTAAACAGTTTCGCTTTCGTCAGTTGTGGCGGTGATATCCGGACAGAATCATATGGACTGTACCATTTGTTCAGCGTCTACTTTGGGAATGTTTGGTTGTTTGCATTGGCAATTGTGGTTATTGTGGCGGCGATTAATCGCCAATTAGCGTATAGTTTTTGGCGAAGGTGTAGTATTCTTACTCACATGCTACATGTCCTCAAGCTACTCATGGAACAATGCAATCCTTTTCCAGATCAATTGATGAGCAATACATATCTGCGAATTACCACTGCTACAATATTACTTGGCTCAATTGTTCTCAGTGGCGGTTTCAAAAGCAGCAATATCGACAAAATGATTTCTCCAATAGTGGAGGTGCCTTATACGGAATTTGCGGAATTGGTTCGGCACGATTTTACAATTTTCGGGAGACCTGTGATAAATGTCTATCCATTTAAATGGACGTCCGACTCTCCAGAATCTCTTTCCCTTCGTGCCACACAAATGAAACAGCTATCGAAACATTATATTCAAGGCCACACGGGAATGTTTAACGCCTGGTCTGAGATATTCCACTTTTCAAATTATATGAATTCATCCACCACATTTGGCGTCAATGTATCTGATCTAGTGGAACACACTTCCCTCTTACCAAGCTCGATTACACTTCTTCAGGAAACGATACATAATCACAGTGAGCAATGGTTTGGAATTAATTATGGGAACATCAATATTATCGGGCGTAAACTAAATTCGGAAATGTTGGCACCTCAAGAAAAAGCTTTATGGAAACACCTCAAATCGTGCAACAAATCTGCCCTATTACTACCAGCCTACCTGAGTAACGAATACGCTTTGAAATTGAGTCATCTGCGTCCACATTTTAGAATCAATGTGGGCAGCGAGAAGTTTGCAGCCGATGTTGCTGTTGGATTTCAGATAACAGGATTCGTGCATCCAAGTATCATTCAAAGGATCCATGCGCTTATTGTTTCCGGCCTTTGGGATAAGTGGTCAAATTTTGTTAGGGATACGACCAGATACGTTCCAATTAAGAAGACCTCCACTCCATACAGTACAAATATGGACGGGAATTTCGCCAATATATTTCTCATATTGTTGTACGGATTTTCTGCAGCATCCTCCCTGTTTCTCCTGGAAATGCTTGGACAGATATATTCGAGCATTTTGATGTTCTTAAGAGTGGCTAAAACATTTTTCATAGTATTGTGCGCATTACTGGGGAGCTACCGGTGCTATGGCAATAAGCCGAAAACGGGATTGAACAAAAAATTGAAAATTCAAATCTGACACCATTGATATCCTCCAAGAAACATAACGGGGACAACGAACGCTCAACTCAATAATCCACCAGTCGCCATCGTATATTTTCTGTCACTCCACAAAACGCAGAATGCCAGCATATGTCACGGTTAGGTAAATCAAGATGTCCAGTGAAGTGAATTGGCGAGCTGATGGGAATCGTATGACTTGGGATACTTTGTTGACATCCTGTTTATTACATCTGAGCGTAGTTTTCATAAGCGGACTTAATATGCATTCCGAAACCCTTCCAGCGAAATTACTTTTCCTCTGGATGGATACACTTGGACCTTTATTTCTGACGGCATTCTAAAATTATTCGTACAATATGAACATTAAGGAGAATTTGGAAGTAAAATTTTGCAGCTTTTCAGCGCATCGACATGATGTATGTTCTAAGTTTTACCTAAATACAGTAAGTTCCAGCAGATAAATCCTAAGATGAAGAGAATGAAATTAATCGATGATGAACGAGTATAAATAAGAAATGCATTTATTACTTCTTAAAATGGATAGTATGCACATTACAAATACGTATTGATAAAAACAGTATTCCATACAGATAAAATCGGTGTGAACAAATCAGACACTTTGTGATCATAAAGCGTCTATATACTTTTGTTTGTAGTTTGCACTTTCAATAATATTTTAACGGTACGTCTTTTAAGTTTAGTGCATAATAATTGAAGTACTTGTCCGACTGTACACCTTTCAATTAAAGCAACTGTCGAAAGTATAATCATTGTGGCACTTGTTTTGCATTTAATTGTTTGAAAGTAAATGCTTCTGTGTTAGTAACAACTGGTTTTTGCCGTTAAAGATGTTTATATTCCTTCAAAACATACATACTTTGAAGGCAAATGTACGTATTTTCACGGTTGAATACATCCAGTCTGGCTACAAAATGTATCAAGGTCGAATCAATAGAATTGCATTGGTAGCGTTTGTGTTCAGTACCACAAGATAATTTTACAATGGCATCTTTACTCATATGCCATAAATTTCACTTATATTTCGTGCCCACAAAATGGAATTTTTTTTTCAATTTGGTATTCAATTTGGTTTCAATTTAATCCACGGACAATATTCTTCCATGACATCAATTATAATGTTGCCTAATAATTGACTTTAATAATAAATTAAAGTCAATTATTCTTAAAATTTCAACAATATTAGGCAGGAGCTTGGACACGTGTAAGCAAACATGCTAGTGTGATCTCGGATCTCAAATTTTATTCAATCTCTCATCGGCATCAGCGTTCACCCAGAATGTTAACTTGCTTACACTTGACATCTGTTTAAGCATGTTATGAACGAATCCATATGAATTGACTATAGTATTCGTGCCATTTCTGCTCTGGACCACTGCTTGATTCACCAGTATTGTAAAACACATGATATGAAATGAACACAACAAGTCTATTCATGCGAGTACGAACTTAACTCGGCACCAAATCTTATTTTTAATCTTGTAGCAACAATCACTTCCTTGTTGATAACAACAATTTCTAAGGAATATGTAATCACGAGTGACTTTGTGTGATACTCTACGACTCTGTAACTGATAAGCGCCCAACATTTTTCTGTGTTGAATTCACAATATTTTGTTCGATACTGGCATTGTTTACAAAACATGAACCAGCACTTGCTTTCCAGTCCAGTACTAGCATTGCAATTTACTTGATCGACTGAAATGAATCAACAACAACATTCACGTATGCGATAAATGTACATGCGGGACCGATTTATGCACACATGATTATATAAAGATGGTATAGACATGATATACCGCTTAGTCGCATTTGTGTGACCTTTTGACCCACGGTTCATGACGGAGGTTATAACTTTGATCCACACAGTATGGTCTACGCTCAGTAATGATCATTAGTTTGCAAGTTGCTCTGTTTCCTCAAGAGTTTAATATGATGAAGTTTACTTAATTGATATGTTACATATTATTGCGATCAACATTTTGTTGACAGCTTATGAGTATCATTTCAGGTCGTGATGAGTCTTCATCAACATCAATATTACCGTTTTTCGCTCGTGAAACAGTTATTGAAAAACCTTTCCAAATTAAAATGCAAATTTCCGAAATTTTTAAGTTGCTAACCTTACTTATTGTTGCGACAGCATCACTTTCCCAAGGACTTCGGTGCACTTTCAGAGGGAATAATTTGGCACCTACGGTAAGAAATTTCCAATTTGGGAAGACGCATTTGAAATGCAGTTATAACATTGTGTGCATAAAGAAATTTTAATTTTTAACAATGGTGATACAATGGTAAATTAATTTCAGGACGTTCAAAGGGCACATGACTCGAGGCTCACAGGATCTTTCCTTATTGGCTCGGCGAAAGCCCAATGCTATTTTGACTCAAACTGTCAGCTAAGGTGCATCCCAGTGCCTTCTGACTATTAACAGCGCATCATGTCGGACGCGGTATTCTCATCTTGGAATCATGGATCATGACAAGCGAAACGAAAAAATTAGTTATGAACAAAATTGCGTTACCCTTAACCATTGGATCGGTACGTCAAATGTAAGGTGGGTACAGTGATATGATATTAGTTGTTCCAAAACGAGAATGCAAATTGGAATAAAATAAACCATGTAGTGAATAGTATATATGCAGTAAAACTCAGTTAATATTTCTGGTTTCATACGGAAATTCCACTTACAGTTAAAAATTATTCATTAATTTATTTTATTGGCACTATATTCCGCGCCAGCTCATTTTGTCGCCAGCAGGGCTCTAAACGTACCACGGGAAACGCCTCGATAGAAATTTAACAGCGTCACAGGACGAACAACAAATTGTGTTCCACAGGAAAACAATATTGGCTTACACGACCGTATGAACTTTCGCATTAGTCTGTTTTGTTCCTGAAATCCCCAATTATGTATATCCCAAGTGAGCAAGGTTTTCTTGCCACCGACATAAAACAAGCAGCCAATGCGCAAAATAAATGACCAGTATGATAACACAAACAAATCACCAATTATCATAGGAACCACAGTTAAAATCCCGAGTTCCGTCCAAAATCGTATCAGCACAAATGTGGCATAAATTGCTACTATCATACATGTGGCATGTAACACAAGCAAGTATTCGCCAACAGCGGAAAGCAGGATAGTGTGGGTGTGTAAAACCTGGAAGGCTCGGAACATGACTCGTAAGTATTCAGATTTTCTAAACTCGTCATTTGTTCGATAAAATGTTCTTCCCAGTCTCAATTCTCTAGTTATGAAGTAGTACAAGTAGAAGCTACAAATTAGCAATATCCCGGCAGCCATTGCAAGACTTGTAAACAACACACCCATCATGTACATGTGAAACCCGATGATGGCTATCATTATTGGAAGACACCGAATTTTTTCTGGAATTAGTCCACCCAGAAATATGATACCCGTCGGAGTGCAAATGAGTTGCAAAACGCATAGGCCATACATTCCAATGCAGGTAATCATCAAAGCTGATATACAGACATCCAGTAAAGTGAAAATATTTGTCTTCTTGGAGTCTGACTTTAGGTCAGCCGTGGATATCTCTGAAATTGTAACGATAAAGCAAGTGTGTATTTATATGTGTCGGAAGACGGCACATATAATTCCAGCAAATTACTTACGTTTCAAATGATTCAGTACATTTGTTAATCCATCAATACTCTCACACAAATTTTTGCTGAAATATCTAAACATCGAGAATATAATCAGTAGCAGATTTTGTGCAAGCCACCAGGATATTGTCAGGTGCATAATGTTTCTACTTCCGAAGTACCAGCATTTCACTACCAGTCCAAAAGCAAGAACTGACCAGGCTACTCCAAATTTGAAATTACGGTTCACTTTCATCCTCTCTCTTAGATTGACAGAGCATTTGCAAGTATTTCTGTCAAATTTGATCGACATCGCTCCCAGAAACTTACCGATGTAAAATATATTGGCGAGAACTTTGACAATGCGCTTGCTGTACATCTTGGATTCCGTATGATTTATTTGATACAATGCTGTTCAAAGTATGAATGCTCTATGTTGGGAATTTATATTGCAAATATATATCGTGACAGAGGATAATATTATTTGTATTATTGCGGTTCTGCCCAGTCAAGTAATAAGCCTCTTTCCACTTCAATTACGGAACCAAATAGTAGCGGTCATATACAAGAAGGCCGACTGATTCATCCTAAATGGATATATGACGCCAGCATTGAAATATAGAAAGTGCATATATTCTTGCAGTTACATATAATGTAACTGCATGTGGAATTTGGTCATTCAATGAGCCGAGACATATCCCTGTAATAAAGTGAACATGGGCGTGCATAGCATTCCTATCGCCGTAATATCTTAATTTGTTTTTCGGTCCTTGATTGCTCCGTCAGTGCAATTTGCAACTTCAAATTATATTTGTCGTAACCATTTCTGTTGGCGTGGGTTTTAGGGGAATGGACGTCGCCAAATTAATAGTTTGACTTTATAGACGAGACATCATTGATTACTTTAACATTACCAGGGTGTGTAGTTCCATGTCGGATGGCATGTAATTTGGATCCAATTTCGTTTGGGTCTACCAATTCCATGGTTTAATCTGAAAAGTTTGACTAATCCAAATTTTCCAAATGATTTGGCCGCATTAAGTATAAATACTATGTATGCTAATAAAGGGCAACGGTTTAGCTGCTGTTGAGTTACGTCAGACTTTTATCCGATTGCTTGAACAAATACTACAGATAACGAATGCATGGCAACGATTATTACGCGTGCTTAATAATTGGTTGTATTTAAACATGGAGTTAAATTTTCAACCCTATATGTTCCGCAATCTTTTGATAAACTTTAACATTCAACAAATTCGAATAATTCCCAGTTCGTAACCATTTGCTTCTGATATGACGAATTGGGAATAAGGAATAGTAATGTCCAAAGGCTAACAAAATGCGGAACTCGCAACAGTTGACCCACATGTATCATACGAATTACTTTTCAAAAGCATTTTAATTTGACGTAGCGCTAGCGATTTAATTTTACTTCCGCAAACATACTTGTGAAACTTGACCACGTAATAAGGCGGACATGAAAACAATTTACCAATTAAAATGATGCAGGTTACATACGCGTGATTTGACTCTTGTTTGAGGTGGAACTCATAAGGCGGTTTAGATAAAACATATACCTATCTCCGTTAATATAAAAAGGTATTCAATCAGGAAGTATTCGCAAGTTACGGTCCCACCAAATTCAATTATGTGAAAGAAACGACGGCTTATACAATTACAAAATTGTCCTTAAACTCGGAACATTGTAGCATAGAACAATTCAAGCCGAAATCGAATAAGTTGATATAGTTGCTATATTTTAATTGACATAGAGTGTTACATTTCACAAAACAAATTTGTTCCCAGTTGTGCTCCACCACGTTATTAAGCGGATAATGATAATGCATGCCGATTTTTAAATTTATGAAGTGTGTGTAGTTATGCAATGAAAGAGGTTAGTCGCCAGCAACTGAATCGAATTATTATGCCTGAAGAACTTTTCTTAAAGTTATCAATGAAGGACGATATATAATCTCACACAGTTTGACTTCCGCCAATTACTCAAGCATTAAAAATTTATAACTCCATTTGATAAGTCCTTGAATTGTTTGAAGTTCTTCAAATTCTTTACGCAATTAAAAACATCTCTATTTCCGGCAGTGTGTATTCCCTTGCAACTACAACAATATTTTGTTTCATTTCAACATCCTTTATATTTGCATGTATCGCATGGTTGTCTCCGCTCTGTCTCCAGTTAGATATTACAGATGATCTCTAATTATATAAATATTGAGCTTACTACTATAGTCACTTGTAAGACTTAATAGTTCAAATTCCTCACCGATTACAACTTCGTACCTCACAAAACGCCGAACTTACTCTGTCCGGTTGAGGCCCTCCCCAATATCTCAGCTTTGCGTCGGCTGGAACTATCCAAAACATGGAAGCTACAAATAGAAATCGGTCGAGGATCTCCCTTCGTCAACTCAGCAGACACGTTACCATTTCTGCCCGATTTAACACAAAGTTCAGTATGTACAGCAAACGGGTCAGCCAACTAAGTCATCTGGTGTTCCGTGTTGGACAATACCTTGGCTCTACCTCCATATCATGTCACCGTGAAACTCAACTTCTAACTGACAATCCCCATATGGAAGCTAAGGTCAATCGTAATTTTGCACTGGCAGCCATTTGGGATATTTTGGCATTTGGAATCATATTGAAATACTACTACGGTGGTGATAGGGACCTAGACAATTTGCACATGACGATTGCTTGGTGGCTTGGATTGAATTTGGTTCTTTTAACTTTCGGCATGTCACGCTTCCTGCACAAGCGGCTGTCAATCAGGAAACGCGTTGACTGTACTCCTTACTCGGATTTGTGGTAAGTGAAGTAGCGGCTGAATTTCAAATTAAATTTGTTCTTTACCATCTAAAATAAATTTAATCTTTCGCAGATGCACACGTTACCAATCCAGATTTCCAAAGCTCGAACGGAATATTCCTTCTTCTGGAACTATCGCTCGCTGCCTTGACGTTTGGTGCTTATTCTCTAATTATTTTGGTGGGAATTTTCGTGACATACGACCCAAGTGGGGCTATATTTCTGGGATGCCTCATACCAAGGCAGTACTTCATTTTCCCGTTCCGCTGGATAATAATTTGCTTTCACATATACGTCGTCGCTGTTATTTGCTCCGGCATTGCATGCATGGGAGGATCATGTGCTGTGTATCTCTTTTACTTTTACTACATAATCGACAGAGAACTAAATGTTTCGAGAAATTCGTACATATTTGGACAAGGCTTCCGTAAACCGGAATACGTCAGAAAGATATATCGAGCATTGCAAATTTTGCAAAATCATGCATTGATAACTAGTGGTCTAGGACAAGTAATCCTGATGTTTAATGTCCTGTCAATGAGTAGTGCCATTTACTTGTCTTTTGTGCTGATTCGGTTTTGGAATCAGTTGAAATGGATTACTAAGGCGCCTTTGTTTATTGGTGATACGCTCTGCATTGGCTACTGGACAGTATTTCTGCACCTCGGTTGTCTATTGCAAGTGGCTGGTTGCAGAACGATGATCTCGTGGACGAGACATAAATGGGGATTTCAGGAGCAGTGCAAGCTCATGAAAAAATTTAGGCGCAGTTGTCGGTTGATAGTATTTTGTTATGGCCATCAATTCGTTATTGGTCGAACGAGTGTTGGTGGGTTTATAAAGGGTGTGGTTAGGGGTACTTTCCGAGCATTGTTGACAACCAAAAAGTAGTTGAGCGATATGTAACGTTATCTGTACATTATTTGTCGATGTCTGCAAAGTGCATAAACACAAATGTTGCTGTTGTATGGTAACATGTCAGTAGTTACTTATGTGCTCAATCTTATAAAAAATATAGTTTGATATATGGGCAAAACCGCTTATCAACTCAGATATATTTTGCTGCTGAGTTTAGACCCTTTCGGCCATATTTACGAGACGTCTTAGGTCGATGACCCCACTGCAGAGTTGAGTGAGACTGAGTGGTTGTTGAGTATGTTGGTAAACACAACAGCATACATACCGCTTCTAACTATCTTAGGGGATGGAACGGAAGCAGTGAGGACTGAAGCTTCAAATTATATCACTCCCGCAGTACGATAATAGAACTGTAAATAACGCCGCCATAATATACATTTGACAAGCAGTGTCGGCCATTTACAGCTGCCGATACAGAAATCTGAATGGAAGGTATCCACCCTAACCTCTTTTGTCTGTTGGAGTACATAATGGTTGTAGTAAGCATAATCGAAACATCTCAACACAAGTTAACGGTAGCGGAAGCAGGCATATATGCAGAAGAGTGAACATGCTTAGTTTCTAAGGGTCCTGCCTTAACTCGGACGTCGATATTTTTAACTTGTGAGCACATTAATGCGCCAAGTGCATACAATATTATCTTGAATCATCGATGAACATCCTTGTAAAGTATCAATATAACTGACAATGATTATAATGTACGCATGGGTCTAATAATTTAATTTATTTTCCGGTCACCGGATGCGGCATCACCACAATATATGTAACCTCAAATTAGATATGTCGTAAAGATTTTCGTCTTCTTTGTCTTTAAGGGAATAGATACCACAAAATAGATAATTTGGCTTTAAAAACTAGATAGAAGAGGCAATTCATAACCATTACATTGGCGTGTCCTTCCATGTGGATAGCGCGTAATTTCATTCCAATTTAGTGTATAAAATTCCACGTGTTCCAAGGTAAAATTTAAAAAGGTTGACAACTCTAGATTACCTATTGTATTTACAAACTAATTGGTTACTTCCTATTCGATTCGGGGGTATGTCATTTTAACTCATATTTATTGGTACTTATCTTCATCGTTACAGATTGTAAGATACAAATGATATGTCTAAATTAGACATATCATTTGTATCTTACAATCTGTAACATTAGCGATTAGACAGTCTAATCGCTTCATGTGATGGCAGGCGTACCCAACTTGTCAACACCATACGCCTTGACATATAACATGTCGGGCAGCTAATACTTGGAACCCAGAAAAACTGTACGCACACCTACTGTACTCACGATTTACATGAAACTGTTACGTTTTAGTGCTACTTTTCATGAAATGAGTAGAGTGAGAGTGCTAGGTGTAGTGGCTAGTGTTGACCAGGGACGACTGCTGCTGATGTAGCAGTTTACGCTTGTATTTAATTCAATAGATTTCAAACAAACATACAGGCAAAGGTACATAGATATTCAACTAACGGTACTAGAAGTTGTTTTCAAGATGACGATGACGATGAGGATGATGATGATGATGATGATGAAGCGATCGTTGTCCTTACGAGTCATTTACAGCATATCGAAACATCCGGCCCTCTCGGGAAGCATAACTTCTCCTGAAGTTATTGATCAGGGATGCATAGGAATAATCACAATATAGTATAAATTGCAACTGACTACGTACAACACGTAACATAAACAATTCAAATCAAATACAGTAAGTCCAATAAAAAAATCCAAAGCGTATTACGTACGAATAATACATTAGATAGGCATAGCCGTGACAATGACCTAAGAATCATAATTTTACATCTTAAGTTACCATACTACGTGTCATAATGTTGTTTTACATACATTCACATAAGCACAGTGCAATCCAATATATATATGAATAGAATATTAATAACCACTAATCAGTTGTGCAAGGTTGAGATACACAACCAGCTGGCAAAAATGCAACAAAATGCATATTCAGCAAAGCAGGTCAGTAACTTATTCAGATTACACAGATTACATCAATCACTGTCATACATATAATCACAGCGTGTGATACTTTAGCAACAATTTACATACTATCCAATTGCAAATAATACAAAGTTCATTGATAGGACGCCAACAGGCAAACATATAATAAAAATGAACATTAGGATGCACATGTTAAATTAGAAATAAAAACAAGTTTTTGACGTTGTAGCTTGGTAGAAGTGACATTGATAAATGGCACGTATCTCTAAACTGAGATGAACAGACAACGTTAACCCATTCAATATTACACAGCATACCTGTTAGGTTGTTACAAAGAAGCGGTTTTGAAAGTTTTTGAAAGTTAACAACAGGATTTTGTCTTAACGAGATTCAACCAATTAAGAAATGAAGTGGCTAGCCTGTATTGTCATGGTTATTATTCTCACCTGTGCAGGTAAGTGAAACTGCGGTATCATTACATTACATACATAAATAATATTCAACTCAAACAGAGTAATTTTTATACAAAGAAAATGAACAGTAAAAACGTGAACGTGTCAGTGCGTGCATTTACATTTTTATTAACGAAGACGTGATTATAACTGTTGTAGGTGCAAAGGACGATGAGGATACAACCTTAGAGATGGAGTACGAGACTTTTGATGAGGACGCGTCAAATTTCTCCTTGGCTCGCGAGTACACCGCAGACGAGTTGCTTCACCCTTTGGCAGGAATCCGACAATTGACAAATCTAGTGAATGCGACCTACTTCGAGAGCTTCATCCGTAATTATTACTTGAATAACATCAGTCATTATGAAAATGGCGCACTGTATCCTGGTCTTGATTAACACGATTTTATAGAGTTTAATATTGGCCCGATATAACCAATTATTATTATCGTCATAAAATCTTCACAGTTATTTATCAATATGAATAATATATATATGTATAACAATTCAATTTAGTCACACGGGATTCCATAGTGGGAATCATCTACAAATTGTAGTTCAAAATAAAACAATTTCAATCAGCGTAATAATAAAATGTTATAACATATTATAAAGGCAATGAATGTACATACATAAATGATGATGATTCTATGTCCATAGCATATTATGATTGATTCAATTATTATTATTCAATGAAGGAATGCTCATGATAACATTATTTGATTCTACTAAAACTAAAACTATCAACATTACTTTCACATATTTTTATGGCTATGCATTAAATTTTCTAAATGATCATAAATCTTACTAAATTCAAATAATTCATACCAATGCTATCAATTCAATTCATAAGTGAACATAAACAAAGAAACATTATCCGATTGATCATTATTATTGACGGAAATATTTCAAATCATTCTACTAATTGGAGTAACTGAAACTGTAATCTTAATAATCTAAACTCGGAGGAATGCAAGGAAATACACATGTCATGATAATCAACGCAGCAATAATAACTAATGAAAGGCAAACCAAATTTTTCAATAAGTTCTCACATTGCCCCATATTAGTGCTCATAACAAACAGGCAAAGTACATATTACATGTACATACTTACATACTCATGAGCACTGTTTAATATAATATTTTTAATTGACAGACAGATTTGGTACAGATGGACAGACATCATAAATCGCATCAAGCATATCGGTAGACAATTCTTTACGGCAATTATGTATGGAAAAGCTACACTATGGGCGTTAAATGACCAATTAGTTAATGGTGCATAAAAATTAAAAGTTAAGCCCAATTTCGAAACTTGGAAAAATACATTCCATAAACCGGGATCGAGAATAAGTAGCGAAACAAAACGCAGCTGATATGAGTGATATCATAACGCAGAGTAAAAGCGTAAAAAGATGCACGCATATTTCACATAGGGCCCTTGAAATTCAGAGTGCATATTTTTAGAATCTCTTTAAGGAAATATTATGAACAGATAAAAGACAAGTGGGGTATTCACTAATTCAAGATTAGATGCAACTAACCAGTGTCTGATATCCTATAGTTCAACGCAATGCAATATATTGAATTAATAATATGTTCTTATTATATAGTTTTAAGATCATAATTAATTCATACACGAGTTAGAGACTAAACTCATTAAGTCATTCGGACTTACTATCATTAGCATTTCCATTAGTTGATTCAAAAGATAATCATTATTATATTCCGTAGTAATTATGTATTTTCATTTCATTTTGATAATAAACATATCCTTAATTGTTCTGTTCTAATGAAATCGACGTTACCGGTTTTATATGTTTATACGCAGAGTGATCACTTAATAATACGTAGTACTCGAGTAATAGTATGCAATTAGTTTTGTATAGAGCTTTCATCACGCGAGACGTCTTTATTTTATTCTTGCAAGAAATTCGGGCTGTATTCATGTACATGGATTATTTTAATCGGGCAATTAAACATTTATAAACTCATATCCATCTGGGCATTCAATAATTATTCCTCCTTTTATGATGCATTATTTCAAAAATCTAGGACACTTTCTAGGGCATATTTTATAATTATATTTCATATTTCATAGGCATAATTCATATTTATATTCATAATCCATAGGGCATGTCGCATATTTATTCTTCATATCTCATAGGGCATATATCATATTTACCTTTTATATTTTATAGGACTTTCTTCATAATTCATGATTCATAGGTCATAGGGCATTTTTCATATATATCATTGTTATATTTATTTTCATGCTGTACTGTAAGGAACAGGCAATTATACAACGCAAGGATTAATATTTCGTACCTATCAATTATTTATTCGGTAATAGCCCTTTTAATTCATGTATTTAGCCTTTTTATTTAAGGCAAACAACGGACCTATAATCCTAAACTTCTGAAATCATCACAAATCTACAATTTCCATTTGCGCGTCAGAGCTTCCTATCTAGCCCAGAGTTTACTCATTTATATAGCCCTTTTTATTTAATCATTTATATAGCCCTTTTTATTTAATCATTTATATATAGCCCTTTTTATTTAATCATTTATATATAGCCCTTTTTATTTAATCATTTATATACTTCGCCTCGAAGCCCTCATCAGTCGTGGATAATAATTCCTTGAAAAGAGCACAACAAACCACAGGTCTGAAAATGAACCTTCTTTTATAACAGAAATTCTTGAAACAACATATTATTTCTGTATTTTCTCGCAATTTAACATTTACACCAAAATTGACCTTAAGTATAACATGGTAAATTTACCATGACTCCAAAGGGTAATAAGTACAGAAATTAATTACATTATTTCCCATAAAATTCACAATTCTCAATAAACATTAGATTAAAGCATAAGTAATTAAATTGAGGACACCATGCATTACTCATTCCTTTCCATAAATCAGATCCTATAATTATAACAGTAAACTATAAGATTTTCATTTCAAGACAGAGTTTCAGACAGAGACATCAAAATGACCCTATTATGTAAAATTGTATTAACACAACAGGCGAAGGCATTAAATTTGCTTTTAGCACAGTACTCATTTTCATTTTCAATCTAATCTCACAAAATCATTTTATAATCGCTGCAGAGACAAACACCTTCATGTACTGCATACCTCCTCTATATCATAGTCTTCACCTATATCTAACGACATAATGTTTGGGTTTCTTGGTTTTTGTTTTCATCATATCCAACTTGGGATACATCTCATTATAAGTTTCTGTTCCAGGTAAAACTACAATTTCTGACTCTGTATCACTAACAGTGTCTAACGCATTGACGGGAGTAGAACGTCTAGATTTTGGTACGGCAGCTCGACGCCTAGTATGATTGGTTTTGGTTTTATACTTATGGCATGATTTAAATATGCAAATTAATAAAAATATAACACAACATAAAACAACCAAATCAACACAAACTAAGATAATTAAAAAGTAAGTAAGGAGATGTCTGTTTGCTATTATCGGTGGAGTAACAACAGAAGTACTACTAATGCTAGAAGCCGTCGTAGTTATTGTAGCAGCTACATCTTGGATGGTATTCATAGCTACAGCAGAATATACGGGGAAACGGTTATTAGAACGAAGGCGACTCCATAACATAAAAACTAAAATAGTTAGAATAATATTCCATGAAAGCATTAGGTAAGCTGATAATAATGGATGATAAGAAGCAATACTATCAAGTATGCTAGTATTAATGGCGGAAATATTAAACTTTACAGGCTTTTGGAACCAGGAGTCATCCAACATACCAGAAAGGTTAGTGAGACTGAGAAAGTGTGGTTTAGAAACAGTAGTGAGAAATGATTCACTATAAACATAATGTAGCGGATTTCGTTTCAGCCAGACATAAGGTAAAAGAATAGTGTGTAGAGGATGGTCTTGTAAATCAGCCAAGCAAGGGAAGCCTAAGTGATCTTGAGTGACATTATGAACTTTAACGATGCATTTGCAACTTAGCCTGTAAGCCATAGCACCACGATTAATAAGAGAATTGTGGGAAATTGCATTAAGAGAAGGACATGAAATAGAAGTATTATTAGAAGCTAAGACAATGATGGAAAAGGGATCAAAGGATCGAATGTGAGGTAGCTTAGTCGTAGCAGGATGACAAGTAAACATGGGTTTACAAACATCAATATGATGATTAAGAGGCGAGCCTCTCAGTAGAGCCTTTAGACAAGGTGTGTCTCGTATCTTTCTAATCTTAGCAAATTCTAAATAACATAATCCTCTTTCAAAATTACATAAATCACCAGATAACTCACTTACGGTTACTATATTATCACTGAAAGTTATGTATTGATCGTTATAAGGAAAGTAACATACTTCAGTATCATTCAAGAAAGGAATAGATGTCAGTTGAGTGAGATGATACTGTGGCACAGTTAACGGTTTGATAGGAATATTTAATTGAATCACTATTTTATTTTTATCTTCAACAAAATAACAGCTAGTTAAAGGAAACCTGTGATAATCGTCAAATAATAAGTTAGGCAACATACTATAACCGTGTTCTCGTAGTGTGTTCTGCAAACTATAGAAATTAATATGTGCTACATCTATTGAATTGGGTAGCAAATAATTATTGCAACTCTGTAGAATTTCAAGCAAATAAATTGTTTCAGAAAGACGAGCTAACGTATTACTAATAAGAGCTGCTAGGGCTAATTGAGCTACACTGCCAGCATAATAATTGTCAACTAATCGATCATATGCACTTGTCTCGTTAATTGCCATTTTATCTAACGTTTTCTGTAAATTATGAATAAAAGAATCGATACGATGATTTTGAGTATTTTCAAATAATTGCACTTGATCCTTAAAGGATATTAAAGCGGCATGTTCCTCATTAAACAATTCCTTGGATTTCTTAACAGCATCATGAACATCGGAAGGTGAAGCTATATAATTATCAGCTACATAAGTTAGACCAGCTCCTACTGCAAGTCCAATACCACCGGCTATGACTTGTCTCTTATTTCTTGCATGACTAACGTTGACAGTAGAAAATTTTGAATTAGGATTGGAGAAGGTAGGAAAAATGTCAGATTTGAATGGACGAGCAAATTCAATGTTAGTGACTTGGATGGGTGCAGGAGGTTGACTCTTTAACAGTCTTGTTAATCGATCTATGCGCAAATTGAGAGTTTCTAGCGTGGATACAGTAGGTATGAGAAGTGGGCAGAATGAGAGTTTAGAATTATTACAGATTATCGAACTTTGTAGAAACATAGGCCAGGTTTGAGTAGTAGAAAAGTTATATGCTAATTCAAGATAGTAAGGAAGGGTATATTGATACATTACCAGGTTCGCCTTTGGTTTCTCTCGTATAACACCAGTAGTAGTCCGGAATGTAGGAAACTCATGTAGGGAGGAGACGATCAGACAGACGGACAAAAGGTGCGTGATCATAATTGGTAGAAACATCTTGATGGATTACCTTAGCAATTAGGAGAACAAATTATGATATGCATATATATATATAATCAAATAAGAAACTAAAAGAGAACTGACACGGAAGATGCAATAATTCACAAGAATATAATGAACGTCCTAAAATAATAATAAGGAAACATTGATTAGATTTTTATAGGGTAATAATAACGGATGAGTATGAATATGTTAATAAGCTTCTTTTTATTTATTAAAGTGGTTCAGGCGGTTTCAGGATAATAGAGACAGAGGAAGAAACATTTGTAGTCAATTCTGAATTATCATATTTCAATGCATAATACAAAGGCAAAATATCGGAAAGTGGATGATAAGGAGAATAGAACTGTTTTGAGGAAATGGTCAAAGTATGGGCTCGAACAGATAGGTTGGAGTTTAACAAATTATCACGAAGCGCGTAATAACAATGACGATGCATAGTACAAAAAGGACACTGGCATTTTAATAGGTTTATTAATTGTGATATATGATGCGCTTTCCACTTTTTGATTGGCTTTGCGATAATGTGGTACAGGGATAAATGTCTGAATAAATTCTGCACAGTTAATGGACGTATGGTTCTAACAAATAATGCAGCTTGTCGTTTATATTTTTGATTTAAATGGCGAAGTAAAATGGCTATTTTATTTTTAACTGACAAAGAGGTACCAAAACACTGAAAGTATAATAATAACGATCTTTGAAATTCATTGAAACTGTAAACATAAGCACGAACAGGACTGGGAAAATATATCATTCTATAAGGAGAATATTCAGAGTGATGTGGCTTATTGCAGGTGTGTAATTCAGAATAAGAGAGTGAATGAAATTTATTACAAAACCCTGGAAAAAGGCCTGTGCGATAGGAAAGGAAGTCAGAGTGAGCAGTCGGTGGCAAGGCACGATTAGATGCCATTATAACACATACACAGCACAAAGTAACACAATAATAATAATAAAAAAATATGTTGTGAAACTTACAACAGCAAACAAAATAATACCCAAAAGACTCTCCGTGGGGCGAGATGAAACAGTGGCTCCGACACTGCACAAAAGGTTGAGTAGTGGCAAAATGGCCCAAGATTAACGGATCACCATGTTACGTTTTAGTGCTACTTTTCATGAAATGAGTAGAGTGAGAGTGCTAGGTGTAGTGGCTAGTGTTGACCAGGGACGACTGCTGCTGATGTAGCAGTTTACGCTTGTATTTAATTCAATAGATTTCAAACAAACATACAGGCAAAGGTACATAGATATTCAACTAACGGTACTAGAAGTTGTTTTCAAGATGACGATGACGATGAGGATGAGGATGATGATGATGATGATGATGATGATGAAGCGGTCGTTGTCCTTACGAGTCATTTACAGCATATCGAAACAAAACTCTTATCTTGCCTCCTGCAATAAATTTTGGTTTGCAAGAGCTAATAATGTAATACAGATTTGAAGAAGTAGATGTAAATTTGCGATAACATAAGCATGCCCAAACAAGTTGCATAAGGTCATGTTGCGTTCACCAATTTGCTTTAACGTTTCAGCAATTAGTTTCAAATATAATCTATTTAAATGACCGAGTAGAAGCAAATGCGTTTTACTCGAAGCCCATGTACAAACTCCTTGACTGAAATGGCAGACAAGCATTCGCTTATCGCTTCAAAATTTCAGGAACTAGTGACTAGTAACCGCTGTATCTAAAGATGTAATATGATAAAAACCTCTCCAAATGTACACTTATCTGTTGCCTCGGTACATATATTATTATATTACATTCCAGAACATTTCCGAAATCCTTTTTATGTATTATATCGGATTACGCAATGCAAATTCATGCAATATAGCATGAAGTTCAATCTGATAACTTTAAAATTGAAACTAGTTGTTTCTGTTCAAATTCGAAAAACTAGAAGAATACACAAACGTTAACCACATATTTGAATTGACAATATAATTGACATTCCATGTTAGCAATTATCAATTTGGTAGAGACGGTGTTTCTAGATTTTTACGATATAATATACCTTATAATCATTTGCTACCGTATATTGTGGTCGTGCGTTCGGGACACCGTTCGCCAAAATTACAGCACCGCCTACTACACTAAATGCCTGAAAATAAAAGTAAGTATCTTGAAACTAAATATGAATGAACATAATAAAAACAATGAAACAAAATGCTAATCTTGATGTATCGACATGAAAATTGTGCCAGCGTCGTGATAAACACTGTAATTATTGCCATAAGAATAAATACATGATGACTTTTTGCATGGTCGCCTTTAAATACATAACGATAACCAAACGTCAAGAATAATTAAAAAATGGGTTTACTGTGGTCGAATTACCTCAAAATTGTTTCTGAATGCTAGTTCGATATCAAAGCTCAACAATTAATGACCCGTATTATTACGTGTGCTTTAGAGTTATGTTTGTACTACAGAATGTAGTTCAATTTGCTACCACGTCTGGTTTGCAATCTGATAACAAAACTTACAGTTATTAAATAGGAAAAATTAAATTCCAGGCAGTCGCTTTCATATTGCACATATGTAGCTCATTAAATGAATAATTACTTGAAGAGCAAGGTATTGTATACCAACAAGTTTATACGCATGAATAATATTCGACAGGAATACTAATTCAACAAAATATTAGTCGTAATATTAATTTTAGCTCCGTAAAGCAACGGATTTCATATGTGTCCTTTGACAGGAGAATATGAATGCCACTGATCCATTAAAAAATTATAATTTGTGTGCATGCTATTGTGCCAATGCCAGAAAACAAACCTTAAGGAGATCGAATTCAGATCTAATTCACAAACAATTAACTACACAAAGAAGCTGAAAGTTGCTATTTTTCAGGAAGTGTTTGCAATTTACGGACTGACTAAATTAAATTTTGTGAAGCGCACGTGTATCCAAAAAATTGCAAACTTGTCCTCAGTCACATCAAGCATCGTCAAACTGTAACGCGGAAGTGATGCCAGCCGAAAGCGTATGCTTTGAAAATGTCAAAGGTTCCGTTTCAAGTGCAAACGCATTTCAAGGAATAATTTTCAACCCAGACTGAATACATAATTGGAATCTATCATAAAGTCATTTGTTTATTGAAAAATGGTACATACATTTGACTATATTCTTGCAAATGTCGTTTTTGAACAGTTGCTGAGAAATATGGGGTTCAATTAAGCATGCATAATAGTCCAAATTATTGAATTCTAAATATGTACAAATGTATCAAACATGTGAAGTAAAGGTAATTTTTGGCTTAGACAATGGTATATATTACCAAAAGTGAATGATTTTATGCAATTATACCAGTTTGTTTGAAAGCAATTGAATTGAACAAAAAACCTTGAGGATATTATTTTGCAATTGCGAATGAAGGACTTCATTTTATCTCGCGCAGGAGGATTTCCGCCAATTATTTGTCCACGGGAAATGTATAATTCCATTTGCTAAATCCTTGAGGATAATTTAAGTTCTTGAATGTATTGGTGCAAGTAAAAATGTCTTCGTTTCCAGCATTTACTACTTAGACGCAGCTACTGGAACGATTAGCGTGATTTCTAAATCCTTGTCGTTTTCATTTTTTGCAGGGTTACCACTACGATTTCTTCTGCACTAAACTTAGATAATTTCAATTATGCCAATCCGCGGTTTATTAGTTAAAAGAGACTTTTGCATAAATAATAGTTAATCTTGTTCAGCGATAACAACAACTTGCGTCCGAAAACGCCCAATTTCCTCTCTAATCGAGGTCATTCAAAATTTCTCGACTTTGCATCGCCTTGAACCATGAACGACATGCAAGCGTCAAGTAGAAACCATTCAAAGCTCTCCCTTCGTCAACTCAGTAGACACGTTACCATATCCGCCCGATTTAACACAAAGTTCAGCATGTACAGCAAGTGGGTCCGCCAAATCAGCTACCTCGTGTTCCGGGTTGGACAATACTTTGGCTCAACTTCCCTATCATGCCACCGAGAATCTCAGCTCCTAACCGATCATCCCGAACTAACAGCAAAAGTGAATCGCAATTTTGCTCTAGCAGTAATTTGGGATATCTTGGCATTTGGAATAATTCTGAAATACTATTATGGAGGCAAGAAGGACATGGACAATCTGCACATGACTGTCGCTTGGTGGTTGGGATTCAACTTGGTGCTATTAACGTTTGGCATGTCACGATTTCTACACAAGCGGTTATGTCAATCTGGAAACGCCCTCACTCTCTTGCTCGGTCGGATTTGTGGTAAGTGGTTATTAAAATAAATTCACATTACATTATACATGATATTTTATTATCCATCTATTATTTTTGCAGATGTACACGTGACTAATCCCGACTTCCAGAACTCGAACGGAATATTCCTTTTGCTTGAATTAGCACTTGCAGCCCTAACATTCGGCGCATATGCTCTGATAATTTTGGTAGCACTATTCGTAATATACGATCCAAGCGGATTGATATTTCTCGGAGGTCTCATTCCAAAACAATATTTCATTTTCCCTATTCGTTGGCTTGTCATTTGCTTCCATACATACATCATCGCTGTGATATGCTCTGGTATTGCTTGCATGGGAGGATCGTGTGCAGTGTACCTCTTTTACTTTTACTACATAATTGACAGGGAATTAAACGTGTCACGAAATGTGTACATATTTGGTCAAGGCTTCCGTAAACCCGAGTATGTCAGGATGATATACAGAGCGCTGCAAATTTTACAAAATCATGCATTGATAACTAGTTGTCTCGGGGAGGTAATCCTAATGTTCCATGTGTTGTCAATGAGCAGCGCAATCTACATGTCGTTTGTATTGATACGATTTTGGACGCAGTTGAAATGGATTACCAAGGCGCCAATGTTGATAGGTGATACGCTATGCATAGGTTACTGGACAGTGTTTCTGCATCTGGGTTGCTTACTTCAAGTGGCTGGTAGCAAAACGATGCTGTCGTGGACCAGACACAAATGGGGATTTCAAGAGCAAACAAAACTTATGAAAAAGTTTAAGCGGAGTTGCAAACCGATCGTGTTCTGCTATGGACATGCATTTGTGATTGGGAGAAAAAGTGTTGGTGGATTTTTTAAAGGTGTGGTCAGGGGAACTTTTCGGGCACTATTGACAACGAAAAAGTAGCAGTTTGCAACTCAATGTTACTGATGATTTGTTGGTTGATACAACTGGCACTAATACTGCGTTAGGTAGCTTTAAGTGCAAGAATAGGTGAATAATGAGTTACAATGTAGTAATAAATCAAACATATTTTGTAATGAATCTCTATAAACCCTACCACTTTCGAATATATTTTTTGCCATTTGTTGTATATGTCATATTTACCTGCGTACAACTTACAACTAGTCAAAAACGGCTTCGTATAACTGAAATGGGAACAATTCCAAATTTACACCAAAACTTTGTAATTCGTATACCAGAAAGGATCGGTATTTGCACGTCAGTTTATTTCGATACCGTAATCATGCTTCATCAGTTCAAAATAGTTGCTACCATTTAGCCCATATATTGTTAACACCTGTGCATCATAAAAACTAAATTGGATTTAATTTAGGAATTTGCCACGTTCTAATAGGATTATGATTTCGTACGTAGAGCATCTAGGAAACATTTCCGGTAACTAGAAAGTTACTAGTTAATCTGATAGATCTCGTAGCGTCCGTGTAATCAGCAGAAGCGTCTGCTTCTGCTCAGATTACGGAATTTAAAGTTTCGCGCAAACATGCTCTGACACGTTCGGATATACTTGTTATTCCAGCCTACTCATACACGATGATTATAGGATAAAAAAAAACAAAGCAATAATTGCATAAATTGAGCTGGTTATCTTGATTGCAACTGATTGCACCATGCCTTAATTGTTGAAAAGCATAATAGCAGCTGTAGTTTGCGCAACCCAACATGGTATACGAAAAACAATAACAAATGAGCGCTAATTTAGCTTACTTTAAGTTGCGGAAATCGAAATCACCGCAATTGCAAATATGTTATTGAAGTCATACCTTTAGCAGCTCTGTTTCCAATTTAAGCTGTTTTGTGTTGGCAAAGCGAATGTTTGTTACCTTAATTGCTAAATGACTATGCAGTGCGCTTTGCGACTTACAGCAATAACGAATGTATTACGAAAAACATGTTTTGTTCCCTTCCGACTTTGAAATGTTTACGGTAAACTTGATTGAACTAGTGATGGAAGATAACATGTGGAAAACAGTATACACTAACTTGAGTTGCTTCCTGATTTTGAATTGCTTGCAATGGATGAAGATAATTCTGAGTCTCGCTGAAAAGCAAACATATTTCAATACAATCGTGCAATCATAAATAACTACACACGTGAGACATTTGTTTAAATGCATGCTAAATAATTGGTATGTTTGCTTGTTTTTAGATTACAATTATCGACGCAAAAATATGTTTTGAAATACATTTGTTTTTGCCATCCTCACGTTCGCAATGTAAAAGCTGGAACCATTCTAGTCCTTTATATACAAACATCAGGCAGATTCCGCTATCCAGTTCTAGTTCCGATTTTCCGTAGAAGCATTATCGTTGTTACCTCTATTACAGTCAAACTATCTGGTCGTTTGTTAGATATCTGTTCTTGAAACAATGCTCTCGGAAACTGAAAAGTTAGCTTTCCGTTTAAGTAAGATCTTATACCCTCCGATTCTACCACCGTATCCCGTTGATTGGAACGAGGACTACACCCAACTGCTATTTACCAGCTCGTCCCGAAAACGGATATCATTTTATGTGTCCGTTGCATTCGTTACGCTTTACGGCATTTGTAACGCCGTTGTGGCTATTTGGTTGGGGCATATATGTCCTACGCCTGACTTCACGCTAACGCATGAGATTCTGCAGTGGTTGCTATTTGCTGGAATGGTCGGATATATTTTTATGGCGCACATAATCCTTGATCGAGTAGCTATGCTTAGCATCAATGAGCAAGTGCCACTTGCAGCATTCATTTTGAATGGTATTTAAAAAAAAATTATAAGCCACCGTCTAAAGTTCTGGTAATTAGTTGCCGTGATACCTTGTATGTATTATTTTAGTGAACGGGAGATCTGGAATTGCCGAAATCAATACACCCGTTTACCTACTGCTTACACTATCATATGCCGGCTTCCCGTGGCTAATGTTGCTAATTACAGTTTTCTCGGATTTCGATTGCTTCTATCACATTTTTGACCGTTTCGTTCTGTCACCAAGATTTGAGCGGCCAGTTGCGGAAATTGGAATCGCCGCCTTAATTCGTGGATTTGGCACATGGTTCGTTTTCCTTCAAGTTACTCAATTAAATTCGGTTGTTCAATGCTTCATTATTCTGGTCGGAATTAGAACGGAGAAAATATCAAGACATTTGCGTTATTCGGAGAAAATCTTCAGTAGATTTAGGGACTATTACATAAAAATTTTTCTCCTTTATCGAAGTAACGAAACATTGATTTACAGAATGATTTATATCACATTTACGATTTCGTTCTGGGCCGCGGTCGCTTTAATATGCATACTGCTAAAATTTCCCATCACATCACCTGCCGTTTATGGAATAGTGGTTGGGCCCTTGATAGTAGTTTTAGTTTTGCACGTTACGATGCTCCCGGTATGCTGCGATGGTCTGGATAGGATGTGGGAAAGTGCACATGTAAACATGATTCGTGCCGAGTTTAGATTTGCCATTGAACACAGAGGTATATTTAAAATTGAGGTGAGGCAATCAAAAGCACTGCTACCAGTACGCATAAAATATGGTCCTTATTGGAATCTTGGGAGAGAGTTTCTGACAGAGTATATTTGGCTGTTCATGATGCGCACATTTGATGCAATTCTTTTGTTCTAGTAGAAAACTTATTTGCGAAAGTGGTGACTAAAATGAAACATTGAATAGGTTGTTTGTCATTGAATGGAATGCATGAGAAAATATTTGAAAATGTAAAAGGTCTACAACTGCCCACTCTCATTTGTTACTTTTCAGTAAATTTGCATTGCTATAAATAAGTGATGCATGGATAGTAATCTTTTAATGTTTGTCAGTAGTATACTACGCAAAACTTGATTATTTTAGACACGATTTCATAATTTATGCAATCATATTTGTAAGGGATGCAGAGATGACACTGTGATGGTGTAAGAGATGATACAAGATGTTAAATTTGCATTGTTTTTGTTAAAGGGGTGATAAGAAGTCGGGGCACTACATTTGATTTGAATTCAAAGACAACATAATGTAATTGTTTATTAACTTAACATGCTGAATAAATACGCATTTAATAAGCCATAAAAAGTAGTTTTTCATTTGCTTAGGCTCCGCCAAAATCAATGCTTTTTTCAATGCATGAATTCTTAAATCATTCGCAATACATATTTTAATTCAGCTTATAATACACAAGCAACGTGCATTTTTATTAATCAATCGCATGCGAGAATGTACTGCAGGTTGAAAGTTACCAATTTATACTCAACAAACGTCCGCATCATTTCATGGTGCTGTTGTAAACTAGCTAACACCTATTTCAATGCATATACATGCACACTTAAACATGAAAAGAAGTTACATTGTCGAGCGTAAATTGTAAAAAATACCACGGCTAAGCTGTTCTTTACAGAGAATCCAAATTTAACTGTCCACCCCCATTTTGGTGGAGAGTGGACGGACAGTTGACAATGTACAGTGGAAAGTAGACAATACACAGTGTATTACACATTTTGCAGGGATTTTTATAACGACTAATCACTGGCTTTTGGCGCACTTGTGAGCGGGAGGAGTACAAGTGCAGCCAAAGTCAGTTCATTGTTCGTTGATCATTTTTTAAAAATTTTCTGTTGCTACAAGATTAAAGATTATAATTTTTCTATTATATAAATTATCGTGGACCTAAACTGATAATTGCATAAAAGTAAATCATTATTGGATAATGTTCTAAAAATGCAGACAAAAAACTAATGTCTATATGTATATAAAATAGTCTATTTAAGTATACGTAGTATGTACATGATCATGATATTACCATAATATTATCCGTAATAGATTGCGATTGTAAATTCATGATCTATTACATATACATAAATATTTTAAAACTTTCAATAATTTACAGCACAAAATGATGTGTTGTAAACGCAAATATTACCAGTTGTTAAAATTGGCTAAGTGTTAAAGATAGCGGATTATTATCAATATGCCCCTTAATTATTTCATGTATTAAAATTATAATACACAGTTATGTATTTTTAGCTGTCCACCGTCCGGAAAAAATGGACAAACTGGACAATATCCACTGTCCACTATCCACTTTCCAGTGGACATGGATTCTCTGGTTCTTTACAATATATAATGGTGATTGTCGTCAACGTAACATTTGTACAAAATACTATAATTAGTTTGTTGTACCAGAAACTATTCAAGCTAAAAGCTTTGCGTTCGTAATTATTCGCGGAAACGTTTCTGATATCTAGAAAATGGCGCGTTTATCTGATTGCAACACGCGTAAACATGTGTTGAGACATTTTGTGATGATTGTTATTATTCCAGTCTGTTTATTGAATTTACACTACGACTTTAGAAAAAAAAAGTATTAAGTGCTCCATTTTAGCTGTTTGCTTTAAATGTCAATAATCGCACTTAGTCTTGGTTGATAGATATCGTCAGCTGTTTGCGCAACGTAAGATGGTAATTGGTAATTACAATCCGAATAGACAAAAATAACGAATATTAATTAAGCGTTCTACCAGTTGCGGAAGAAGGAAAGCAATTAGGCTGTTATTGAAAATATATTGTTTCCTGCTTCGTATCTAATAAACAATCTTAATTGGAGAAAGTTAATGCAATTCAGTCGACTGGTGAACATTTATTGGTTTACCTATATCTTCACGTGCCGCATGTAATTCGAAAATCACCATTTTTAAAAATATGTTATTTGTTTCGCCGTAATCTCACAGCAACATAATTATTGTGGTTTCAGTTTAAGTTGTTTGTCTTACCATTGCGAATTGTTACTTTGGTTGCAAAATGAAAATAAGTCAAGGTCACCATGTTTTGTGCTTTACGGCTCGCGTCATTGCAAAATTTGAAAAGAAAAATATGTTTTGTTAGTTTCCCCATTAAGGTGTTTACAGTTAATTTAATTGCATTCGATCATTCTAGTAGAAACCAACAGTGTAAGTTCCCATTTTTGTGTAATTCATGACAATCAGCCACGCGGTAGAGAAATAATATGTTGGCTTGTTCGTCGATTGTGCTTGTGCAGGGCGAAAATATGTTTTGACGAAAATTATTCTATGTTCAATACCAACTGTTTAAAAAGCAAGTGCAATAACTGTCCGCGACCGAGAACTGATTTCATTAGAGGCTTCAATCGACACGCAATACGTAGGTGCCGATACTCTGCAAAGACATATCTGTCATTCTGTATATCCTGTCAACCTATAAGGTCCTCAATTCTTAAATATTTCTTGCGAGAATCATGCTCTCGGACACCGAAAAACTGGCATTTCGTCTGCCTCACATTTTATACCCTCCAATTCTAGCATCACCGCCACTCGATTGGAATGACGACTATACTAAATTGGAATTTAAAGGCCCAAAAAAGAATCACATACTACATTATGTTTCCATTGCACTGGTTTTGATATACGGCATTTGTAATGCGGCCGTGGCTATTTGGTTGGGGCGAATCTGTCATTCTCCAGACTTCACCACACTTCATGAAGTTTTGCAGTGGATGGCATTTTCTGCAACAGTTACTTTTGCACTTATTGTGTGTAATATGGAGCAACGAATGGTAGTACTTTCCACGAACGAGGGCCTCAAACTTGCAGCGCTAATATTAAATGGTAGTTTTTAAAAACATGACAAGTCGCAACAGCCAGAAACTCGGGTCATGTATTGCCATCATACGCTTTATTTGATTATTTTTAGCTGACGGGAAAAACGGGATTGCCGAAATCAATTCAGCCGTTTACCTATTCATTCAACTATTATTTGCTACCTGCCCGTGGACGATGCTGCTCATTTCAACTTTCTCGGATTTCGATTGCTTCTATCACATACTGGATCATTTTGTACTGTCTTCAAGATATGAGCGCTCAGTCGGGGAAGTAGTGATCTCGGCCTTAATTCGTGGATTTGGAACATGGTTCATGTCCGTGCAGGCATGTCGCATATCTGCGGACCTCACCTGCGGCCTAATTATCGTCATGATCAGAACGGACAAAATATCAAAACATTTCGTTGATTGGGAGCACACGTTTAATAGATTTCGAGACAATTTTATCAAAAATTATATCATATTTCAGATTAATGAGCCGGTGGTGTACCGCTCTATATATATTACAATGACGCTATCCTTCTGGACCATGGTCGCTCAAGTATGCATTCTGCTCAAATTTTCAGTTTCGTCAGTAGCAATTTATGCAATTGTAGGTCTATCGTTGGTAGGACTTGTGGTAGGACATGTTACGTTTCTGCCGGAATGCTGCGATAGTATAGATAGGATGGGTGAAAGTGTACGGATCAATCGGATTCGTACTCGGCTTAGATTTGCTAAGGTACGAACGAAATTATATAAAATTCAGGTAAAGCAGGCAACAGCGATGCACCCCGCGCGTGTAAAATATGGTCCCTATTGGAATATAGGGAGAGAGTTTCTGGGAGAGTATATTTGGATGTTCATGATGCGTACTTTTGATGCGATTCTAATACTCGAATAGAAACGATATTTGAGCCGGCGTTATAAAGATGGCATCGTAAATATGCTTCATTCATCGAAATGCACTCTGTTGTAGGTACAGTTCTGCAGTTCCAAACACGACAGATATAAACATAATTGTAAATTTCATTTGTAAATACTGCATAGCATGATCATTTTTAACTAACTCAGCATATTTGGATATACGTGACTTCAAGCATTAATTTAATTATTTAGCAGTTAATAAAGTACCGTTTCAGGTTTGCGTTTTAATAAACGTATTTTTCTTATCAAGGTTGTATAATCGTAAACATATAAAGCTTGTTGAACCAACACAGTTTAAAGCACAATAAAATACGTATGTTCATAATAATACAATCAGTCCGTTACCTGACGTCGAAATGTCATAATTCGTGCAAAAAAAATTATTAGAGCACCAGTTTGTCTTGATATCGGAATTATGATTCTTCAGTTCGAAATAAGTGTTAACATTTAAATAATATGTTGTTATCACCTGCAAATCATAACAATTTAATATTTGTACCATCTGATGGTATTTAAAAATATGCTTTCACCGAAATTATGTTAACCGGACGGTCACGGAAGTGTTGATGTTGACTGCAAAACCAATGAGGTGGATAGTTGTCAGGTTTACCTAATTTGTGTTGTGCATCATTTCCTTTCCAAATACGTGACCGCATATCAGTCAGCAAAAATATGTTTGCAAGATTGCTGCCCAGATGTTACGCCGGGAAAAGCAGAAACTGTTCACACTATTAGTTGTTACGTTTCAATAAGCTCGTGGTATCATACGTAAATTTGATGTGAACATTTCGGGTATCTAAAAAATTGCTTGTTCATCAAATTGTTACCGCAGCTTTTCCTTAAATCACGGAATTTACTCTTTCATGCAAACATATTATGATATATTTCGTGATGGTTGTTATTCCAGCCAATTCAGCAAATTTTGCATGTTGATATTAGTACAAATCACACAAAGTATTTAGAGCATAATCTGAGTTTGCAGAGAACCCTAACGATATTTAACAACTGCGAATTTCAGTATGATACTTTGTTTGACAAATCCGGAAAAACAAGCAACCTAATGAGCAAGACATGTTTTATTCGTTTCCTCATTGAATTGTCTACATGCAACTTGATTGTACCCATCATGTTCTAACATATGTGCATATGATCCATGATTGTTGGAATTGCTTCCTGATTTTGAACTGTTTAGAAATGATGAGGATACATAAATCGAATGTCACTGAAAGGCAAACAAAGTTCAATGTAATCGCTTCAATCGAAACCAACCTTACCAGTACGCATTTA
The DNA here is from genome assembly GCA_004115045.4 of Sinella curviseta. NCBI lineage: Eukaryota > Metazoa > Arthropoda > Collembola > Entomobryomorpha > Entomobryidae > Sinella > Sinella curviseta. Next base: position 41,541,795 of record CM023202.3, on the reverse strand, counting down.
GTTTGCAAGCATGCAAATCAGACACGCGCCTAATAATTATTATGTTTTCCTGTGTGCGTACTAGGTTGATGGAAAGCAAAACTATGTTTTGACAAAATTTTGTTTTTCCACCCAGCCATACACAATGGAGTTGCTTGAATCGTTGTCAGCCTTGCAACCACAATCAAATTCCGATGAACAGAGAAAGTTTTAACTGTCCGAAGAGGCAACGCATCCAGTCATTTGTTTTTGAAACAATGCTCTCGGAAACCGAACAGTTAGCTTTCCATTTAAGCAGGGTCTTATACACAACCCTTGTACCACCACTCCCTGTAGATTGGAAGGAGGAATACACCCAACTGCTATTTGGGACTTCGTCCTGGAAGCGAATTTCATTTTATATATCCGTTGCATTCGTTACCATTTATGACATTTGTAATGCCGTGGTGACTATTTGGTTGGGACATATATGTCCGACGCCCGACTTTACACTAACGCGTGAGCTTCTGCAGTGGATCCTATTTGCTGCCACTGTCGAATTTATTTTTATGGTTTACATTATTCTCGATCGAGTAGCTATGCTAGGCATCAATGAGCAATTCAAACTGGCGCCAGTCATTTTGAATGGTATTTAAAAATAAACAGCCATAATTCGTGGATTCACCACGTGGCTTATTTTCCTTCACATTTCTCGATTGACTGCGGTCGTTTTATGCTACAATATTCTCGTCTGAATTAGAACCGCGAAAATATCAAAACACCTCCTTGATTCGGAGCAAGTATTCAGTACATTTCGAGATTGTTACATCAAAATTTTCCTACTTTATCGTAGTAATGAAATCATGATTTACCGAATGATTAATATTACATTGACGATTTCGTTTTGGGTCATGGTGGCTGAAATATGCATATTGCTGAAATTTTCCATCTCATCAGCTGCCGTTTGTGTAATAGTGGCTGGACCCTTGATATTAAATTTAGTTTTACACGTTTCGATGTTCCCGGTATGCTGTAATGGTTTGGATAAGATATGGGAAAGTGTACATGTAAACCTGATTCGTGCTCAGTTTAGATGGGCCAAGGAACATAGGCGTATATTTAAACTTGAGGTGAAGCAGGCCAAAGCGCTACTACCCGTGCGCATAAAATATGGTCTTTATTGAAATCGTGGGAGAGAGTTTCGGACAGAATATACTTGGCTGTTGATGATGCGTACATTTGATGCAATTCTATTGTTCTAATAAAAATTCTATTATTTATTTATTTATATTATTATTATATAATATATTAACCCATTATTTGATATAAACCCTTGTACAGTTATTTCGTTGCACGTCACACAGGACCAGATGTTTGAAAGAGTAACGATACTTCATTTACAGTCACTCAGATGTTACTTTTCAGCAAGTTTGTATGGCTTGAAATAAATTATGAAAGCGTTTTATTTGTATGATTATTCGTTAATAATATGCCACCTAACATCAAATTATTTTGTGCAGAACATTCTGATTTATACTATTCTACTGATTGCATTTTTTAAACTAAATTGAGTTCATTATGGTGGTTATAAGGAATTGAGAAACCGAAATTGATTGGAAATTAAAAACAACATAATATTGGTATTTGGTAACTTAACATGCAGTATAAATTACCATTTAATAAGCTACAAAAACATTATGTTTATACGGGCACCTACTACGCCGCTATATATGTCGTCTAATATGGACTTTTTGAAGAGTTGAAAATTGTTATTCCTCTACTATTGTTGCTTTATTTACGCTACAGGAAGGGCTTTCATTTATGCATGCGACAAAGATGCCGACTTCTTGCAATGGTGTTGACACGATGCGGGTAAAGATTGATAACGATTCATTCCGAATTTGGTTTCGACTCGCTAAAGTACTCAAGAAAATATATGAAATACACATGATATAGGCAGGAGCATTTGGTCAAATGAAACTAAAATACTGTATATATTTGTACTTTGGGAAATCGTTTAGTCGGTTGTGAGTTTGGGTATTTATGAACCATGCATTCCATCCAACTCTGATTTTCGATGAGCAACAGCGATTTGTCCAACATCATTTTTATTCACACATGTTTGTTTCAGTGATTTCTAGTTGCAATGCACAGCCCATATGGAAATATATATATTGACCAACTATTTCAGCTCAAAATTTGCCAATTTATGCCCACAAACGTCCGCGCCATTTCTCTTTTATGTTGTAAACCAGTTAAAACATATTTAAATTCGTATACGTGACCAATTTAACATCACACGATGTAACATTATCGAGCCTACATGGCAAAAAATATCACGTCAACGCTGTTCTTTACAATATATAATAGTGATTGTCGTCAACGCAACAATTGTTCAAAATACAATAATTAGTTTGCTTTCATTAGAAACTCTTCAAACTATTAGCTATTAGGTTTTCATGGGGGTTTGGCATCGTTCGTAATGATTAGTGCAAACATTTCCGGTATCTTGAACATTGCTCGTTTATCTGCTTGTTATTGCAACGTATGTGTATTCAACAGAAACATGTGCTCGGGCTCAATTCAAGGAATTTATACTTGTGCGCAAACATGTTATGACACACTTTTGCGATGATTGTAATTATTCCAGTCTATTTATTGAATTTACACCACGATTTTAGAAAACAACTTAGTATTTATCGTTTCATTTTAGCTGTTTACGTTAAATGTAAATAATCGCACTTAGCCTTGGTTGATATGTATATACCATAAGCTGATTACGCCACGTAACATGGTAATTTGTATTCACAATCCTAATAGACAAAAAACAATATTAGTGCAGCGTTCTACTAGTTGCGGCAGAATGAATGTAATTAAGCTGTTATTGAAAAACATATTGTTTGCTACTTCATATATCATTTTAATTCCAGAAATACAAGCAATTCATTCGATTGGTGAACATTTATTATGTATTTTCACACGGCCCATGTAATTCAAAATCAGAATTTTTTGAAAATATGTTATTTGTTCTCAGAAACCTAACCACAACAGAATTGTTGTTTTCAAGGTCACCAGGTTTTTCTTGCTTTGCGGCATGCATCATTGCCAGAATAGAAAAACATGTTTTGTTAGTTTCGCAATTTAGTTGATCGCAGTAAATTTATTTGCTCTCGTCAAGGAAGAAAACATATTTTTCTAGGATCACAGGAGTTGTCTACTTATTTTGACTTGTTTACAATTGATTAAGGTTAAATCTCGTTGGCAATGAAAGACAAACAAATTTCAATAAAATCGTTGCTTTCAAAAACAACTATGCGCGTGCGCCGTTAGTTTACGTGCCTGACAATTTGCCACAAGCTAAAAACTATTATGTTTCCATATTTGCAGATTACATTATATTGTAAGCAAAAACATGTTTTCACAAAAATTTGTTTCCGTCATCTTGCCGTTCACAATACAATCACTTGAACCGTCCAAAGCCTTCATAAGCCACTGGAATCAAATTCCGCTGATCAGAGCAAGATTTGCTTTTCCATAAAAACGTTACCCCGGTAGTCTTTACTTATACTTTACTTACTTACTGGGCCAACATATATAATAATTTGTTGAATATTTTGTCTAGTAGCAATGCTCTCGGAATCTGAAAAGTTGGCGTTCGGCCTGAATCAAATTTTATACCCTCGCATCCTACCACCCCCTCCGGTTGATTGGAATGATGACTACACGGAACTGCGATATACCAGCCCATCATGGAAGAAGCAAGTACCATTTTATGCATCCGTTGCATATGTCCTCCTATTTGGCACTTGTAATGCATTAGTCTCTATTTGGCTGGGACACATTCGTCCTACGCCAGACTTCACAATAATGCATGAACTAATGCAGTGGATGGCATTTGCTCTAACTGTCATATTTGCTCTTGTGGTCTACATTACGCTAGATAGAGCAGCCACGCTTGGCAACAACGCGTATCTCAAACTTGCTGATGACATTTTGAATGGTAATTGTTTATAAACATATCAATCCACCGTTTGGAATTCCTGTAATTAATTGACATATTTTATATGTACTGATTTTAGTAAACGAGATTGCAGAAATTAACTCATCCGTGTACCTACTGCTTGTATCATCATCTGCTGCGTTCCCGTGGAGCGTATTGGCTATATCAATTTTCTCGGATTTCGATTGCTACTATCACATTTTCGACCGTTTCATTCTGTCACCAAGATATGAGCGCTCAACAGGAGAAATTGTAATATCTGCCTTAATTCGTGGATTGGGCACATGGCTCGTTTTTCTTCAAACTTCTCAATCAATTTCGAACCTTTTATGCCGCCTATTTGCCATCGCCATTAGAGCGGAAAAAATATCAAAGTATCTGGCTAATGAGGAGCAGCTTTTTAGTAGATTTCGAGATAATTATATAAAAAATTTCCTAATATATCGCGCTGGTGAAACAGTTCTTTACCGATTCACTTACGTCACGTTGACGATTGGATTTTGGACCATGGTGGCTGAAGTACGCATACTGCTAAAACGTTCAATTTCTTCAGTAGCAATGAATGCGAATATGGTAATATCGTTTTCAGGGATTGCTCTTGTGCAAGCTACGATACTCCCTATATGCTGCGATGGGTTAGATAGAATGCGTGAAAGTATATATATCAATCAGATTCGTTCTCGATTTAGATTCGCTAAGGATCGCAAACGCATACATAAAATTCAGGTGAAAGAGGCAAATGCCCTGCAACCCGTGTGCTTAAAATATGGTCCCTATTGGAGTCTGGGGAGGCCGTTTCTGTCAGAGTATTTTTGGATATTTATGATGCGAACTTTTGATGCGATCCTTCTATAGTAGAAACTTATTTCATGTGGCCTTGACCTACTAACTTGCAGTGAGACTCGTACACTAATCTCATATGGTTTACAACACAACCAGATGTTTGAATTAACTGCAAATTGTCTCAAGCTTATACCACACCGTCTATCGTTTTGCAATTATATAAAGTTAATAATATATTATGATTGCGTTTTAATTGTTTGGTAATCTGTTGCATGATATGGAAACACTAACAACTCCATATCCATATGGAGCATTATTTCCAAATGTAATCTAGAAAGAGAGTTTTTGGTAGAGTATATTTGGATATATTTACGATGCGTACATTTTATGCAATTCTGTTGTTCTAGCCGAAACGTATTGGAGAAAGTGGTGACTGAAGTAATCCGTTGATTAAAATAAAACCTTGTACATACATTTCGTTGAGCAGAGAACATGACTCTAAATTCGGTCATGTATGAGCCACGTAACGTAACCAAAACATCGACTAGAGTAGTATGACTAACGTAGCATCAAAAGCAATTGAATTTATTTCGCTTAACGCACAATTGAAGTGACTTTGTTGATATGATCTCAGTTGAGTTTAAAATATATATAAAATAGTTGCGTTTACATTAGTACCAGGACAGCGTGGTACAAACTCAAGTTGGTTCTTCTTTGACTCATGTTGGACAAACTCCTTTGTGATTAGAGTCACAGGGCACATACAATTTTGCACACACATTTAATGTACGGTTTGCATTCTGTCTTTGCCAATGCCGTGCTTTTGTCTTTGTCAATTCTGTCAATGCCAGTCGGGCGCATTTTTATTTCAGCGAGGCCTTAAATATTGGAAAACAGGATATGTAATTGTATAGTTACATCACTGAAAAAAAGGCCGAATGAAAGTAGATAATATTTCGTGTATTATAGTCTGATTATATTTGGAAGCTGCACCCCGATATTGATGCTACATATTATATGCTCGTTTGTGAATTATACTATAGCTGTTCGTATACTTAAATCATTCAGAATACACATATTAACTCAATCTACAAATGCATTACCAAGGTACATTTTTTTAAATCAAGCGCATGCGAGAATATAATGCAGCTTGAATGCGCAAAAATCGCGCTGAAATTGAGAAAATTATCACGACTAACCTGTTCCTTGTAATGTATAATAGTGATTGTCGTCTAAGTAACATTTGTAGAAAATACCATAATTTGCTTGTTCTTAACAGAAACTGTTCAAGTTATTAGTTATTACCTTCTCACAGGGGTCTGGCATCGTTCGTAATGATTCGTTGAAACATTTCCGGTATATAGAAAATTGCTCGTTTATACGATTGTTTTTTTAACGTCCGTGAATTCAAGGAATTTAAAGTTCTCCCAAACATGTTATGATATATTTTGTAATGGCTGTAATTATTCCAGCTAATTAATCAAATTAGCACCATGATTGTGAAATCCCAAAACCAGGTATCAAGTGCATACTTTTAAATGATTACCCTGAATTGTACTTATTGCACGGTATCTTAGATGACAGATACCATCAACTGTTTGCGCATCACAAAATGGTAATTGGTATTTTCACTCCGAACAAACAAAAAATAACGAGTGCTAATTCAACGTTCCACCAGTTGCGGAAGAAGGCATGCAATTAGACTGTTATTGAAAAATATGTTGTTTGCTACTTCATATATAACACTTAATTTTAATTGGAGAAATTTCATACAATTCAATCCACTGGTGAATATTTATTGGTAATCATGTATCCGCACATGGCGCATTTAATTTAAAAATCACCATTTAAAAAATATGTTATTGGTTATCAGAAATCTCACAGGAACATTTCACCGTGTTTTTATTTTAAGCTGTTTGTGTAACAAAAGCGAATTGATGCTACTTTAGTAGTTAAATAGAAATAATTCAAGGTAACCATGTTATGTCCTTTGCGGCTTTCCTCATTGCCAAATTTGAAAGGAAAAACATGTTTTGATAGTTTCCTAATGTGGATGTTTACTGTTAAATTAATTGCTTTAGTAAAGGTAGAAAACATTGAAAATCTTCCGTCAGTGCGGCTGCATACTTATTTTGATTTGTTTACTATTGATGAAGGTTAAATCTAGACGGAAGTGAAAAACAAACAAATGTAAATGCCATGGTTGTTATCAAAAACAACTATGCGAGTGTACCATTAGTTTACATGCCTGACGGAAAACAACGTGGTAAAATATATTTTATTTGCTAGTTTGTAAATTGCATAGTTCGAAAGCAAAAAACATGTTTGCACCAATTTTGTTTTCGCCAACCTGCCGCTCAGTATGCAACTGCTTGAGCCGTTCTAAGCCTTTATAAGAGACTCCTTCAAATTATGCTGATCAGAGCAACTTTCGATATTCCATTGAAGCATTCTCTTAGCATTAGTTGGATATTTAATAATAGAATCAAATGCTCTCGGAAACCGAAAAGTTAGCTTTCCAATTAAATGCCATCATATACCCTCGCATTGCACAACCACTTCCTGTGGATTGGAACGAGGACTACACAGAGTTGCGAGTTGCCAGCTCATCTTGGAAACAAGGAGCATTTTATGCATCAGGTGGATACGTCCTCGTATACGGCATTTGTAATGTCGTGGTGGCTATTTGGTTGGGACATATATGTCCAACGCCAGACTTCACCATAATGCATGAACTCCTCCAGTGGATGGCATTGGCTGTAACTTTCATATTTGCTCTTGTGGTGTACCTTATGATGGATGGATCAGCTCCGCTTGGCAACAACGCGTACCTAAAACTTGCTGATGACATTTTGAAAGGTATTTTTATAAATCCAACAATCTGCAATTCCGGTAATTAATTGCCACGAAACTTGTTATGTATTATTTTTAGTAAAAGAGATTTCCGAAATCAATTCATCCGTTTACCTACTACTTGTATCATCGACTGCTGCGTTCCCGTGGACCGTATTGGCAATATCAATTTTCACGGATTTCGATTGCTTCTATCATATTTTCGACCGTTTCGTTCTGTCACCAAGATATGAGCGCTCTACAGGAGAAATTGCGATCTCTGCCTTAATTCGTGGATTTTGCACATGGTTCGTTTTCCTTCAAACTTCTCACTTAGGTTCCAACGTTTTCTGTCGCCTATTTGCAGTCGCCATTAGAACGGAGAAAATATCAAAATATTTTGTTAATGGGGAGCAGCCTTTTAGTAGATTTCGAGATTACTATATCAAACATTTCCTCATATATCGTGCAGGTGAAACAGTTCTTTACCGATTAACTTACGTCACACTGACGATTGGATTTTGGACCATGGTGGCTGAAGTACGCATACTACTAAAACGTTCAATTTCTTCAGTAGCGATGACTTCAAATGTGATGATTTCGTTTTTAGGGATTGCTGTTTTACACGTTACGTTACTGCCGATATGCTGCGATGCGTTTGACAGAATAGGAGAAAGTGTACGTATCAATCAGATTCGTGCTCAATTTAGATTTGCTAAGGATCACAGATACATACATAAAATGCAGATGAAAGAGGCAAAAGCACTGCAACCAGTGCGATTAAAATATGGTCCCTATTGGAGTCTGGGGAGGCCGTTTCTGGCAGAGTACGTTTGGATTTTTATGATGCGTACTTTTGATGCGATCCTTCTCTAGTAGAAACTAATTTTATGTGGTCTTGAATTACAAAGTTTAAATGAGTCTGATTGTTACATTGGAAAACTTAACATCAAAAATATATATGGGCTTTTATGACGCAAATTGTTTTATGAAATTTTTATTGTTGATGAGAACCGCTAGTTTCAATGCAAACATATTTCATAAATCGGCACATACTTAGCATTGTTTTGTGATATCATATACGTTACATTTAAAGGATCGTAATGTATCGAAACTATATAACTAGATATAACTAGACTATATAATAAAGATATTAGTCACTATATAATATGTATCAAAATAAGTCTAAATATGCTACAGCTGGTGGTCTTGCATCTCAAGAAAGAGTTTAGAGCTAATGCGCCTAGCAAATTTCAACGTCATGGATGTATCAAGTACTTGTGCAATTCAATATGCGGAAATCTCACAAAACGAATGTCTGCCTAAACATTTGATATCAAGTGTAACATAAATTTGATGGAACGGAAGGGATAATTTACAACGTACCATTTAAAGATGTCAAATGTAAAGATGTTGTCCAATCTTACCATTCAGGACAACGTTAAAGTCATAACACGAAAATTGAACGGTCTAAAATGAGCGGAATGCGATACTGATAGTATTTATATCATGATTTGATTGTCGAATAAGATATTTATGTGGCTAGCACGCAAAAGTATGAATTGCTCCAGCCAGGCTCGAACTGGCATCTCCCAAGAACATGTCGGGTGTGCTACCGATTACACCACAGAACGCAACTCTCGATTGCTAGCCACTTTATATCTGTTTTAATCTGTCGCGAGTGCTTAACTACCTATTTGTGCGATCAGAGCGGATCTTGATCATCATCTTTGTTTCATGAGAAGCTCTAACAGCTTTGGCTTCTCACGGTCGCTCTACTCTACTAGTTCCTAACAAGTTCATCCAAAGGTCTCATGACTACGTCGATGTCATTGTGGTAATAATTATAGTGATCGTTCTACAAAAGCTATATTGTCAACACCAGCACATACCTCCTCGTAACTAGAAACTATATAAGTTAATAATTATCAGGTCTATTATACATTGCAAATAAATATTGGTTGGAGCATTCACAAAAGAAGCAACATATAATGAACACTGGTTACTGGTTTTTTTAGTGACAAACAATCAATGTTATTAAATATGGTTTTAAATGGCATACCGATTGATATTGTCAACTATTAATGTCTCCAATAATTTTTAAAATCAACAGTTAATTGGGCGGTAGAACGTACAATTACCATTTTGTTATCTGATGGCATTCATAATTCGAAAAATTAGCGGTTCTTGCAATAACATGTTTTTTTGCAAATTGGGCATGAATTAGCAAGATAATTATTGCATATTCAAAATATATTTACTTTCTTATCGTAAAGTAAGTTTAAGGTACTTGATTTGTTATCTGCAAACAGCGCAAAACTGTGGTATTGTACATTTATGAGACAGCAAAGTTTGATAACAATAAATATTATTATCTTATTTTTAGTGAGTATGTTGTTTTTGCAGAAACAAATCGTGGTATCTATCCTATTAACTAGGAACAAGCTGTCATTGACAGTAATGTTACTATTGCCATCAATGACAAGCTTTTCAGCATTACGTGTACTTATAACTGATGTGGATAATAGCTGCGTTTTATCTTAATCCGGCATATTTGAAGCAAACACATCTATCACTACATATCTTTAATATCACAAACTGATGAATGCCGTATGGTGGAAATATTATCTACAGCAATTCGCAATATTTCATTATTTTAATTTCAATTTGGGCAAATCAAGGTTGGCATTGATTATCAACAGGCACACGACATGATGAAATAATGATTGTAGTCATTACATCTGCATTTTTCAAAAACAAAAATATATTTGTGGCTTTGGTGCTTCTTCGGTATAGAACTGTTGCTGATGTCAGTTCTGGGAAGCATTTTAGGTGGCTAAATCATATACCTTGTCGAAGTGGTAGGTTTCGTTCAAACAGACGGTCATACGTTATTAATATTAACTTACATTTCGGTATCACCGCAATTCATCATTCCGTCGCACAAGCAACAAAATCCGATCATGTTGTCCGAAATCGAAAAGTTTGCATTCCGCTTACATCGTACTTTATATCCTCCAATAATGGGAACCTTCCCAGTTACGTGGAACGAGGACTATTCCGAATTACAATACGAGAATAGAACGTGGACGCAGATTCCATTCTACACAGCTGTCCAACTTATTTTCCTCTATGGAATCTGCAATGCAGTTGTCGCCGTGTGGTTGGGTCACATAGATGGCACAGCGGACTTCACCTACGCGCATGAAATTCTCTTGTGGCTTGTATTTGCTTCATTTCAAGTATTTGTCCTGATGATGTATATATTGCGCGAGAGCGCCGTTCTGCCAGGATTCAACGAAGATCTTCGTCTAGCTAGCCATATTTTGAATGGTACTTAATTAACAATTACTTAATCCATGCATTTCCGAATGTGGATTACATAAGTTTTTTTTTATTACAGTGAACAGAAGAAATCTCATTGCCGAAATTAACTCAAATATTTATCTTGTCATCACAATATCATTTGCGTCTGCCCCTTGGTTCATTTTCCTTGTCGTCATATGTTCCGACTTTGACTGTTTTTACCATATTTCGGACAAATTGCTGCTCTCACCAAGGTACAACCGTTCCATTGGGGAGATTTTAGTGGATGCCGGAATCCGGGGGCTCTTCAGTTGGTACATTGGCCTTCATGGGTGTCGATTATGTTCCTTCTTCACATGCTGTGCGGTCGTTGTGGCGACCAGAGGATTTCATATTTGCATGCATCTAGTTACCACCGAGTCAATTTTTGTCCGCTTCCGACGTAATTACATAAAATGTTACATCATGCATCGTATAGTGGAAAGACCACTGTACAGATTCATCTACGTTACATTAACCATTTCCTTCTGGATTACTGTAGCTGATGCTTGGATCATTGTACAATGTTCCGTGTTGACTATATCCGTACTCATTTACGTCATTGCTCTGATTTGTTTGATAATCTCTTTAATAGTTCATGCGACAATGCTTCCAATGTGTTGTCACCCGCTTGATTTGATTTGTAAAGCCATTACCGTTAATCAATTACGAACTCGGTTGCAATGTGCTAAGGACCGCAAGATAATTTATAGAATTCATGTGATGCAAGCGAAAGCGCTCTCAGTTTATCGTCTAAAATACGGTCCATATTGGTACCTTGGCAAGGAATTTCTACGAGAGTATATTTGGGCATTCATCATGCGCGCGTTTGACGCAATTCTGATTGTCGATGAGAAGGAATTATTTGGGCTCAATGTTTAAACCAAAATAGGTAAACAATTGAACCTACGTATAATTAGGTTGCTATGTGTAAATATTGGATATGTTGTGCTTCGTCGCGAACCCGTTGCATGATCCCTCGTGCTTTTGGAATCAAATATACGCAACAAACACTAATGTATATGTAGTTATTTTGACATATGGCAAAAATGTTTTAAACGCAATGAAGCGGAGAAGATGAATAAATTTATCAATGCTAATGTTATGAAAATAATATACTGATTACTAGTGGAGATTGTCACCTTTCAATCTTTCAGTTGTACTGATTTTTCTATAGTATTTGCAATACCGCGGTTGCAAATTGGTTGGGCCACGTATATCCCACAGTCGAGTTCTCATACGCGCATGAAGTTGGGCTGTGGTTGGTTTCTATCTTAATAGTGATGGTTGGTTTGATGATTTATATATTGCAGGAAGATAACGTCATCCCAGGATTTAACCAAGATTTGCGACTGTGTGCGAACCAAAATTGTGAAGGATATTTGACTGACGAAATATTTTAATATACTTTAATTATTCTTCTTCTTGTAGATGTTTTCCATATTATTGCTTCCATTTGCAGTGAACGGAAGAAATCGCATTGCGGACATCAACTTAAAATGTTTATTTTGTCTTGATATATGCCTTTGCCTCAGCCCCTTGGCTACTCTTTCTGATAGCAATATTTTCTGACTTTGACTGCCTCTTCCATATTTCGGACATGTGGCTGCTATAGCCAAAATATGTCCGAACTATCGGGGAGATTTTAGTTAGTGCTGGAACACGAGGACTTCTCTATTGGTACCTATCGCTTCAGGCGTGCAGAGCGGTTTCATTTCTCTTTACCTGCGCAATCGTTGTAACGATTAGAGTTGTTCAAATTTGCAAGCATCTGGTTGATAGGGGATCAACACGTCTCAAAGCACGTCAATTGTGATTGGTATACCCCTTGGTACGGTTCGTCCTCTTTTCATGATTTCTAGAAAAACAGTTTATTCATATAACCGGCAACTAATTGAATATAATGAATTTAACGTCTTGATTGTAATTCCGGATGTTGTCGTTGCGGAAGAAAGTATCCAGAAATCGAAATATCTTGCTAACGTTTGATAAAACAAATCATTTTACGTTTTTGTTTTGTCTTGTATTTTTCTTATACTTCCGACTTATAAAATTATAATTATACTTGCGACATCAGCCATAGTAAATATGTTGTTTTTGCGTCAGCAGATCTGATATGTTTCAACATGTTTACGGAGAGCACTTAAATGCACGTGCAGGCGGTCATTGTACATAACAAACCGTTTAAATTCTTATAGGGTGTAATGTCAAATATCATGAACAATGGTTCAATTGATGTTTAATGACCATACTAGAAGTAAACACATGAATTACCGTTTATCGTCAAAGCAAACCGTCCAAAAAATCAAGTTCATCAATAGCACGTGATGATAGCATGTATAATTCATGCATTTATTTTTTCTTCGCGAAATTGCAGGATTTCACTATTTTATCTGGACTTCCTATACTGCAAAATTGATTTTGAAATACGAACTGAATAACGTCTGTCGGGAGTAATGATTGTAATAATATCGTGTACAGACTGCGGGTACAAAACAATTTTGAGTTTACACTTCTGCCTGTTTCTAAGTATGGTGCATTATTCACTTTAGTTACTTTATGCTCTGCATATATTAAACTCACATCTTCTCTTTATGAATATATTGCTTTAGTTCGTTTTAAACTTCTGAAGGGATTATTCGTGTATTCACACTTATTATTGCTAGTAACACATATACAATTCAGAAATGCTTTCCGAACTAGAAAAGTGTGCTTTCCATTTACCCCATGTCTTGTACCCTCCAATTCTCTCGCCGCTCTCAGTAATGTGGAACGAAGAATACACGGAGCTGCGATATGGAACTACATACTGGAGCCATTTACCATTCTATATTTCAGTTGTATTGATTGTCGTACATGGAATATGCAATGTAGTTGTCGTCATTTTGTTCGGTCATCTAAATCCCACACCCGACTTCACCTACGCTCACGAAATCATACTGTTGCTAGCGTGTGGCCTAGTAATTCTGTTTGCTTTGTTGATAAACATTGGACTTGATGATGATCTCATTCCTGGTTTCAACGAAGATTTGCGACTCGCTAATGATATTTGGAATGGTACTGAAAATTTTGTAATTGCATTTATTTTTGTCAAATGAGAGTTGCGATAATTGTATTTGTTACGATTGTCCAGCCACTGTGAGGAATCAAATTGCCGACTTCAACCCAGTAATCTACCTAGTGATAGTATGGCCGCTTGCTGGAGGCAACTTTTTCCGACTGTGATTGTCTTTACCACATTTTGGACAAATGGATTCTATCGCCCAGGTACGATCGATCATTTACGGAGATCTTCATTGCAGATGCATTTCGTGGACTTTTCACTTGGTACATTTCCCTACATGCCTGTCGTCTAGCATCCTTTACTTTATGCTGCGCCGTTGCTGTTGCCATTAGAGCGTATAAAATTTGTCTCTGTTTAGTAAATAAGCAGTGAGTCAATTTTTGTTAGGTTTCGTAGCAAGTACATACAATGCTACATTCTGATTCGTGCAGCTGAGACACCTATCATCAGGTTCATTTATGTTACTTTCACCGTAACGTTCTGGATCATGGTTGCAGACGCCTGGATAATTGTAAATGGTACCATGGAGACAATGTCTTTCTTTTCTTTCTTTTGCCGTTCTATTGGTTGTTCAAACTGCAACACTTCCAATTTGCTGCAAAGCAATGGACTTGGGTTTAATAGGCATTGTCGTCAATCAACTCCGCACGCAATTGAGATGGGCTAGTGAACACAAGCGAATATACATAATCCATGTAAAACAGGCTAAAGCGTTACATCCCGTGCGTTTAAAGTACGGTCCGTATTGGTACCTCGGTAAGGCATTCCTTGGGGAACACATTTGAAGTTTTATTACGCGGACATTTGATTCTATTCTGATTGTGGATGGGAAACGGTTATTTGATGTTTAATTGTGAAGATGAATTGCGTTGCATATATGCTAACGTTCGATGGTTATTTTTTCAGATTGTAGAAATAATACGCTTATGTATATAATGAACGTGTAAATGTTGAAAGAAGAAGTATTTTCATTGCTTCGTATATTTATGAACTGGTATTCAATATATGTATTTGCTCGTTGAAAATGCCACGGGTTTCATGATTCAGAGAAGAAAGGACTTTGCTACTTACAATCTCACCAAATTGCGGCTGCATAACTTTTTTCAATGTTCTTGCAAGTAAACCAGAGGCTTACACATATGCTGTATACATGATTGGTTGCACTTGCAGGCAATAGAATTTGATACGGTTGCCATAAAGCCAAATATTTTGTTCTTGACTACAATTATGCTTGAACCATCATCTGTTCAGTATTTGCTTTGCTTTCAGTATCATGCATTGATATTAGTGCTCTTCCTCAAGTCTGTCTTTTTAGGTTTGTCTGTTTAATACACCAGTCCTGCACGTCCTCGCACGGATGATATTTAGCGTATTAAAACGTATTGGAGACATAATTTATTGGAGAATTATAATGTCAATTAGTTAATTTACCATTTTTACCAAAAAAGGATATCGTTCAATATTAATATTTCATATAAAAAACCAGCATCTAGATTAGTAGGAGCACAATTAGTTTCTTCGCTTTTTAAAAACCACCTGCATCTCAAGAGGCTCTTGAGGAGGAGTATGAGTTGATGTTGCAGCTGCGCGGATGTGGTCAGCCGGCAAAAAGCGTTAGGGAGAAATAGGGATGCATATCCCTACACGTACACATACGTATACGCACAAACCGACGAGTACATATTATTGCTGTCGTTATTACCACCACCACACATATTATTGTCGTTGCTGCCTTCTACTTATGATTACTACTCCAGCAGGTACATATAGGTATGTATTTTATAGGGAGATATGTTTTATAGGGGAAAAGCAGGCATCTACAACGAACGTTATTGTGTAGGTATGTATTCTTCTGATTTGTAAAGAAATGTACTGGTCCTCTCCAGCTTACTGCCTAGCTTTTCAAGCAACAAAGGAGATTCAGCGTACAATACTACAGAGATGCCAACGCAAACCAAGCTCCCTTACCACTTCAACAAACGTACCGGCCTTCTGCTCTCATCTGAACTATTGTTTTTTTTCTGTAGCCTCTACCGCTACTGGCAACGATACATGTGTTCTACTTAAAGACAATAATGAGGGATATTTGACGAAGAGGGAAAAACCGTATGTGTAAGGGAAGGACGCATTCATCACGTAGGTAATATTCAGCATGTACCTGAAGAAGATAAGAGGAAGGTAGCCCAAAAAGGCAGTCCATCCTCAGCAGAAATAACGTCTAGAAAACGAAAGTAAGGACAAGAGGCCCCAAAATCTCCATCGAAAGGGAAACCGACGACAGGAAAACAAGTGGAAAGTCCACAAAGTGGAAGTGGAAACACAGGAGTTATTTTTAGTATCAGAGTTCAAATGTGTTAACAAAAGGAAAAAAGTATTTATTCAACATTATCATAAACAAAAAAACAATTATTCAAATTTTTATCCTAACTCTATTGTTAACAAAAAGATGGAAAGGAACAATGAGCCGTCCTTTAACATTAAAGAAAGACCAACACCGAAAACAACAACGATCAGAACACAAAACCGATTCACAGAACCCACTGATCAAACTCATTTTCACAATTTTCCTTCACTTCACCCTCAGCAAGACGAAGTTTATTGTAAACACCACTTACAGTGTTGCGCAAATAATACAGCTCGCCACCATTTTAAATGTAAATGGTACTCAGGATACTTATCCAAGTGCAACCATCACTCTCGAAATGAAGAGTAAATTCCACTTTTACACCTTCACGATACAAAATACCTTGCCACATATCTCCTCACTACGCTTTACACCAACTCTTCCTAATTTCTTTGTACGAGCTACTGGTTTGGTGATAGGGGGTAGGTGGACGAACATTGAATGAAATGTTGCCAGAGGAGCGAATAGGGGTTTTCATGACGCTTCCTTGAGGAGTTCTCTGAGGAGCAGGATGTTGTGGAGTCCGCAGGGCTTTCCGATAAGAACGGGGGTACACATCAACCAGTGGCAAGAAACGAGGTCTGCGTGGAGAAGCTGCACCGACCTTCCTACGTGGTGGTTGCATTCAACGGCATGGTGGTGCTTTCAAGATAGAAGAAGCGTCTGGAAAAGGTGGCGGAGGTGAAGGAGGATAGACCAGAGAACGACGTACACCAACATTCCTAGAAGAGGATGTTGGAGTTGAATGGATGGGGAGTCCAGGCTTCTTGAATTCGGATGCAGTCTCCGCTTCTTCAACAATGCGTAGCAGTTCCTCATCGTCACCATTCACTTCGGCAGAAGACGGAAGGTGATCGTGTTAAGGACATGGTTTCCGGGTGCCAGATTAATTGAGGGATGATGTCTGCATTCCTTGCCTCAGGCCACGCAGTCGGAGTCATCCAAAAGTTCTTCCAGGATCCTCCCTCATGGAAATGCATCCGTATAGGATTCCCCCAGCCACTGTGGAATAGGTCAGTAACACTACCAAAAATACATAGAAACTAAAACAACTTAAAAATACTGAATACGCCGGAGAGAGAGAGAGGAGAAAGAGGGTTTTATACAATTCAAAATACGTACAAAAAAGAACCTCACCAGTATCAAGCAAGTCGTCTATCAGTCCAAGAGAAAATACCATTACAAAAGCGTAGTAGTATTTTTGAAGAGGGTCACAAGAAAATCCGTTGCAAGGGCGACAGAAAGGAATCCCTCCACCGTCATAATGGATGTTGTGAGTTAGGAAACTCAGGATATCTAACAAAATCAAAGTGTCCAAGGTTAATCCTAGACAAAAAGATGGGCAATCCTATGAAAACCGGATCGGCGAGGCTGGGGCTCCGCGTCTTGGAAAGAGTTCATCCCAGCTGTCCACCCCCATCTGCCTCTTTCAAAGAAGGTTTAATAGGAAATATATAATTTCCGTCTCCTTTTGGCACTAATTTTATGCACACGCAATAGAATTATAACCACTAGGACCTATGTATATCATCCTTTTGTTATTCTTTACAGGAATAGGTTCAACTGCTCGCAATATAAATGATAGAAAATCTAATACACTCAAATATTCTCCTGAAAAAATGCTTAAACACTGGTTCTTAGACACAAAGCATTCATGTTCACACCTTCTTCACAATGTGTACTCGTATATAAAATAGCTGTCGCAGGCGCTATTCCTTTTAAGTAGTTATTTACTAAAGAAGTAATATATTATTCAGAGCAATAGTCTACGTTTTCTAAAAGATATGACTTAAGATTATGCATTTGCAGCGGCTCCAATAACAATAATAATGATTTCAAAATAACAGATAACACGGTAGATATCCTCCAAAATAAATATTGTCCGCTTAGTGTTACTTTAACCGAGTCGAACCTAATTAACGCTCTTAGCACGAAAGTATAATTTCATTCGAGTCAAAATTTGCGCATTTGCTGAAAGCAGTGATGCCTCTAATTATCAGTCAAACCATATATACGCTCTCTGCACGGAACAATAATTTCATTGGGGTCGAAATTTGCAGATTTTCCGAAAACAATTATGCGTCTTATTAACAGTCGAACCATATATACGCTCTCTAAACGGAATTATGATTTCATTCGGGTCGAAATTTGCACATTTTCTGAAAGCAATGACGCGTCTTATTAACAGTCGAACCATATATAAGCTCGCTACACGGAATTATGATTTCATTCGGGTCGAAATTTGCACATTTTCCGAAAACAACTATGCGTCTGATATATACGCCTTCTGGATAATATTATAAATTCAATCTGGTCGATATTTGTACATTTTCTGAAAGCAATGAAGCGTCTTATTAATAGTCGAGCCATATATACGCTTTCTGCACGAAATTATAATCTCATACGGGTCGCAATTTGTACGTTTTCTAAATCCAGTGAAGCGTTTGGGGAACGGTCGAAACTTATATTACCTCTCAACAAGAAATATTTTTTTCATTCGGGTCGAAATTTGCACATCTTTTGAAAACAATGGTGCCTCTTATAAACAGTCGAACCGTACATAAGTTCTCTGCACGAAATTATAATTTCAATCGGGTCGAAATTTTCAGAATTTTCGAAAACAATGATGCGTCTTATTACTTGTCGAACCGTATGTACGCTATTTGCACGAAATTTTTCCTTCGGGTCCAAATTAGCACATTTTCTGAATGCAATGATGCGTTTGGGGAACGGTGGAACCATATATACGCGCTCTGGATAAAATTATAATTACATTCACGTCAAAATTTGCACATTTGCCGAAACTAGTGATGCTTCTTATTAACATTCTAACCATATATACGCTCTCTGCACGGAAATATAATTTCATTCGGGTGGAAACTTGCACGTTTTCTGAAAGCAGTAAAGCGGTTGGATAACGGTCGGACGATATATTAGCTCTCAGCACCAAATCATAATTTCAATCGGGTCGAAATTAGTACATTTTCTGAAATTAATTATGCGTCTTGTTAACTGTTTGAAACCGTTGTATTGTTACTGCAATCTAAATTACATGATCCAGTGGTGCATTCTACCAGCAAATTACGATTTCCCGTGTAATCAGCATATGACAAGGGAAATCCTGTGTTTAGCTTTGTCAAAAATTGCAACAAAGTTATTCCGCTCTATCCGCTGCTGGACCCAGCTCAAGTTCTTTACCAAGGCTCCGTTCCTTTTAGCAGATTTGATTATCTTGGGTATCCGGACCTTTGTGTTGAAGGTTGGAGGTATCATTAATATGGCCGGCTGCAAAACATTGACATCCTGGTGGAGGCATTACTGGGGATTCCAAGAAAACAAATTGATGGTAATGTTTTGTCGGAGCTGCAAACCAATTCTGTTTGGTCTCGGGAAAGAGTTTGTGATAGGTGGGGTCAGCGTGATCCACATTTATCGTGGTGTGGTAAAAGGCACATTTATAGCATTACTGGCGTCTAAGTAAAGTGGCCCATTCCCCTACTGATGCCATAGACATCACGGTAAAGCGTACCGTTCTGTGTTTTCCACATGACTCGCAATGGACAACAATAATACATTTTTTGCATTTGATGATAACTGAGCGGTGGCAAATTCATGTATTTAGTCACTGATATTCAAACTTATGGGTTAAGTAGCGACGTTAATGGTGTTTAAGAGACGGGGCGAACCATATTTAAACTTTTTACATCTTGACCCTTGTTAATTGTATTCTAGTTTTTAACCGTCATTACCAAAGTAACTCGTGATGACAGTGTAAAAAAATTCATTGTGATGTAATAAATCCAACTTGAAGTGGAAATAAAATTAGCCAGCATTGCATACGTATTTCAGACAAGACATTGAACCACTATTTCTCAAAACGGAACGTGTTTTCACGAAAATTTTTAAATAAATAAAAATTATAATTATACAAAATTATAGTTAAGCGGTCATTTGAAACAACAAGTTGTTGGTCATGTCGATCATAAATAATGAACACAGCGTATTGCTTTGATATCAAAGCTATGGAAATAATTTATGCGGATATCCGCAATTCCACAACCTGTAACCCTACACCAACCTTGATATAATATTATGTCTTTCTCACAACGTAAAAGGGATACACATTTTGACAAAAAAAATTATGGTAACCGGTAAAACTGCATTCTAGTCCAAGGGAAGACACAAACGAGCAGCATTCACTCAAATTTTAGTAAAAGCAATCCATTGTCACAATCTTCAACATACATGTTTTTCCCAAGTTATTCCTAATATGTGACAAAAATCCATTTTATAAATGGAACCACTATTTCTCAAAACGGAACGTGTTTTAACGAAATTTTTTAAATGTTCTGATTTTTTTGCATAAGTAATTGGGACCCCTAAAGAAGTCCCACTGAGGGAGTGGTACCCCTCCGAACCCTTTGTAAAAGCAGACATGGGTACATTTACGATTTCGAAAATTCAAAAAGTTTGTGCGCTCTGGACGTCACAGTTTTCGATCAAATGAGCTGAAAATTGGCATGCATATGCAAAATGAGAATCAAAATAGGGTCAGGTTTGCGTTTTTTGAAATTTTGAAATTTAAAAAAGTTTTGGCGCGAAAACTTCATAATTTGAAATCTCGTTACTAAATTCAAAATCTAACACCAGATTTGGATTCTACGTGCCAGAAACCCATAAAATAACATTTTTCTGTCAACTTTGCGCAAATAGCCCTCGTTAAAATTCAAATAAAAAGCGGGAAAATTTGAAAAAGTGAGTTTTCTCAAAAAGTAACAAGTATTTTTTAAATCGGATTGCAGATTCAGATTCTACATCACAAATTACGTAATGGTTATTTTTGAAACATTTCTATCGGCCGATACTAAATAGATATTGAATTTGAAAATTTTTATTTTCGACCTCGGCATATGGTTAACATTTCGAAGTTTGTTAACATAAAAGTTTACCATTGCGTAATTTTTGATGTAGAATCCGAATCTGCAATCACATTTTAAAAGTACTTGTTACTTTTCGTGAAAACGCACTTTTTCAAATTTTCCCGCTTTTTATTTGAATTTTAACGAGGGCTATTTGCGCAAAGTTGACAGAAAAATGTTATTTTAAGGGTTTCTGGCACGTAGAGTCCAAATCTGTTGTTAGATTTTGAATTTAATAACGATATTTCAAATTATGAAGTTTTCGCGCCACAACTTTTTTAAATTTCAAAATTTCAAAAAACGCAAACCTGACCCTATTTTTGGTTCTCATTGTGCATATGCATGCCAATTTTCAGCTCATTTGATCGAAAACTGTGACGTCCAGAGCGCACAAACTTTTTGAATTTTCGAAATCGTAAATGTACCCATGTCTGCTTTTACAAAGGGTTCGGAGGGGTACCACTCCCTCAGTGGGACTTCTTTAGGGGTCCCAATTACTTATGCAAAAAAATCAGAACATTTAAAAAATTTCGTTAAAACACGTTCCGTTTTGAGAAATAGTGGTTCCATTTATAAAATGGATTTTTGTCACATATTAGGAATAACTTGGGAAAAACATGTATGTTGAAGATTGTGACAATGGATTGCTTTTACTAAAATTTGAGTGAATGCTGCTCGTTTGTGTCTTCCCTTGGACTAGAATGCAGTTTTACCGGTTACCATAATTTTTTTTGTCAAAATGTGTATCCCTTTTACGTTGTGAGAAAGACATAATATTATATCAAGGTTGGTGTAGGGTTACAGGTTGTGGAATTGCGGATATCCGCATAAATTATTTCCATAGCTTTGATATCAAAGCAATACGCTGTGTTCATTATTTATGATCGACATGACCAACAACTTGTTGTTTCAAATGACCGCTTAACTATAATTTTGTATAATTTGGTGCTTACCTTGATCAAATTATGCAAATTGTGGATGACAGTAACGTGCATAAATGTAGTGTACTTGTTGTGAAACCACGGCTAAGTGAATTTGGTGAAGGTAATGTGAATTATTTTTTGTTTAAACCACTCTTCTCATAAGTCCGGTATCAGAAAATTATCGTGCATTGCAAGCCATTAATACATTTCACATCCTCAAAGGACCTTACAACTATTTTCATGTGGGTGGGCCACATGCCTGATTAATATTACACTTTTCCAGAGGCTTGATATTACCTTTAACTATAGGCTCAATATAGCCCTTTACTATACGTGTGAAATTACCTTTCACTATAGGCTTTTATCGTTTTTTACTGACTTCACTTGAGTGACATGCTGCAATGCGTCTGTACATCACGGCGATTGGCTACAATATATGAACCTGTGCAACTGTGCGGTTTACTCGTTACTTCAGTAGCTCTCCATCGGTGGTAAACACTTAACTCTCCGTGATCAGAAACGGATGGTACGATAGCATTTGTATTTGTGTACCATGGATTTGCATGTATTTAAATGACATCTTTAGTCGCCCAAAACTCTACTTGCGCAAGCGTTTTGGGACTAGTTCCCGGCAAGACTTTTGCTCCATTTACGATAATCTTTCGATTGATACCCACTTCATAACTGTCCGCCATATGGCCCAGACCCCATATACAGGTTGTAAGGTCCTTTACCTCCTCTTAATGACACATCACTGCAGCCCATTGCCATATTGTTGATGGACAACCATGTATATCCTTATTTTAATGCCTCCTTATTACGTCCCCCAGAACTCCGTTATTTCCGTTTCCGTTACGTAAAATTTAAATTTTAAAATATCGTCTTAGCATGCAGTGCAACCAGAGCAGCATCAGAACTTGAAAGCTGTTCATCTGAACACTGCCTGTTTGAAACTTTTACTGCATTCCTCAGCCATTAAAAAATATCGTCAATATGTACAGCAATATAGTTAAGAACATGGCATGCATGACTTTCAAGGCTGCCAAAATGTTCGGCGCCACATCCCTCTGCTTCGACAGAGACACGGAGCATATTTCAAATGACAAGAAACTGGAACTTAAGGCCAAGCACAGGTTCAATGTCACAGTGCTCTGGATATTTCCTGGCTTCCTGCTGGTACTAAAATGCTATCGAAATAGGGCCGACAACTTTGACGCATTTCAATTGACACTAGTATTTTGGCTAATGGTATTATTTAATGTCAGTGTGTTTTCTATTCTACGGTATTTTGGATCGGAGTTCAGAAAATGCGCCAATACCTTTGCCAAGCTCTTTCAACATATATTCGGTTCGTGCAAGTTTTTATAATCATGATATGGAGATTTAAAAGTGTAATTGAGCATATAATTACTTGTTTCAAGACACGTACATGACTGGCTTCAATCCGGACAAACCAAAATGAATCTTTTTGCTCCTGGAAATCACAATTTCTGCCCTTTTAGTTAGCGGTGTAATCACATACATTGGCAAATTGTAACATAACCTGTGGAGCGAGTACAGTTAAATAGTTTTCCTTTCCGCATTCTTAAATTGCTTTTAAACTTGTTTCATGTAGTGTTTAACGCATCTAAATAAATGTCATATTATTCAAAGCTTGCAAAATCCCGTTGCTAGTAGATAACTGATAACGTTGCGACTGATCCATCCATTCAAACATTTCCAACAAAATAATCGGTTACGTTGTTCCGTTCTAGTAACAAATTCGTTTTTATGTCAGCAGTCAGCAGTCAGCAGTTTAGTTTAGCATCTTTTTCAGTGAATGGGAAAAATATAATCGTAAAAATTAACCCAATAGTTTACCTCGTCATCGTCATTACCTTTTCTCATGCACCGTGATATTTCTTACTTATCGCTACTTTTTCCGGGTTTGAGTGCATTAACCACATTTTAGACCAATGGATATTATCACCTAGATACGATCGTTCCGTTGCAGAGATTGTGGTTACGGATTCATTTCGTGCACTTTTGACATTGTACATTTCCCTTCAGGCTTATCGCGTGTCCTCATTCATCTATTGTTTTGCAATTATGTCTGCAATCAGAGCATATAGAGTTTGCAAGCAACTAGCTAACAGAGAATACCTATTTATTCGGTTTCGTCACTATTACTTACAATGCTGCATCCTGGCTCGTATAGTGGAAAGACCGCTTCACCGATAAATCTACCTCAACTTGACCATATCCTCCAGGTTCATGCTAGTTGACGCATGGGTAATTGTACATTGCTCAATCGATAGGATATCCGTAATACTTTATTGCTTAGCTGTGATGCCGTTACTCTTGCTTTTAATTGCAAATTTAATTTAATTGCGATTCATTGGATATGTACTTGGAAGGCATTGCCATCAATCAAGTGCGAACCCGAAGCACGGTAGAATATATAAAATTCAAGCAAAGCAGGCAAAGGCGTTCCATCCCATACCTTAAAAATACGGTCCATACTGGTACCTAGGTAAAGATATTCTTGCAGACTACTTCTGGATGTTGTTAATGCGGACATTTGATATCATTCTGATTACCGATGAGAAATACTTACTTGCTGATCATTAATCAAACTGAAAGCAGAAAAGTTGTTGGATAGGCGAAGAAATGGTTTCAATAGTTTGTATCTTTCAAAACTCCATGTAGATAGGTGAAATAGAAATTGTATAAGACTCAAATATACGTAATACATTGTCAACATAGTACTTTGTCGCCGTGTCGGCAATTCCGACCCCTCAACATTCAACCTTAAGTTATTATAACTAGAACTTGCAAAGGACTCAATAAAGGTGCATTAGCACACAAATTAAATACTGAACAGAAACCGACCATTTACTAAAATACTATTTGATCATCGCTGTTTATTATTTACAAATTTCAGTCTATTCAGTTTCAATATATGTGGAAACTGTGTCGATGGTCCGATAAGTGTACCTGATGATAAAAAATTTATTTGGAGACAGTCCTCAATCGCGAAATAACGCAGATTATGATCCAATATTTAATTGCGGACCTTGACTGCACAATAGCGATACAATTATGATCATAAGATGGACATTTTCCCGAAAGCTTTAGCTGTAGCTACACACATACATGATATGGATAATTTGGATCAACAATAATCATAGCTTTAACATTTAAAACTTCTGAGACTAATCGGTTGCATGGCGCTGTCATTTGTTTCACATATGTGACGCATACAAAGTTATATGCAGTTCAATGCAAAAAACGTATAATTTTCAGACTTATAATTTTCAAAGCTGCAATCGCTGCAGCAAAGACACGAATGTACAAGATGCATGTGCTGCAAGCAAAGGCCTTGCAACCTATTCGCGTAAAATATGGACCGTATTGGTACCTAGGTAGAACATTTCTTCGAGAGTACATTCAGATGTTTTTGATGCGTGCATTTGACTCCGTTTTGATCGTTAACGAGCTAACTAAGGGTTATTTGAGTAAAGTTAATAACAGCGATTCTCCCGTAGTATGCAACAGAAGTCGACATTGATGCTGTCAGTTGGAAGGCAGTACAGGATTGCGTTGACTAACTTTAAGCAATCTTACTGCGAATGCTTTAATTGAATTCGGTGTAGATTAGACGCATTAATTTCTGGATTGTATTATGTTTGAACTAGTCATAATTTGTAATCTTCATGTAGATTTCAAAAGCTTGATTTCTTGTAGTGAATATTATTTTGTTAAATCAATCATACTTTAATGGCATGCTTGCATATAGCTGTAATTGTAACTTCGATTGTAATTGTAGTAGCCAAACGTTAACCGTAATATGTTACAAACTACGCTGATAATAAACTTTTACTTGTTGTTTTCCTTCCTTCATCACATTTCCATCACTGGGTGCTGGGAATACACATTTTGTGTAGCTGCTCGCGATACCACATTTCCACGTGTTCACTAACTAAAGGTTGCTTGATATAGAAACTGTTCATACACATGATTTAATACTTGTATGTTTCGCATGTAATAAAGAATTCCAGGAATAAATTTACATGATTTGGAATGGTAATAATTAGAGCAAACACATTAATTCTTTTATATCTATACAGCACATGACTCGGAGATTCAACTTCCACATAAGATGTTCTGAATTCATGCAGTCGGCATGGTTTCGGGAGCTTCACTAATAATTTTATGTACATCATACATTGAAGCTTTACAATGATTAAATGCTAAAATATAATTTTCAATCGGAGGACCAGTAATAAACTAAATTGCAAGCCAACCCAATTGCAAAAATGAACTGATATTGTTCAGCTTCTAAATGTTGTCCAGTTTTACGCATTGTTACTCAAAAGTAACGTACCAGCGTTGTCCCTTCGATTTTTTAAGGAAACTCATTCAGGTTTGGAGAGAATGTATCAGTGATTCCGAATATGCTTGTCATTATCCCGACCATTTGGATCTGTGGGTACCACAGACGAAAAACAAATCCGGATTCAGCTTTGGATAGTAAGTTTATTGTAATCAGTACTACCAAAGTGTTCCGTAAAACGTTAATATTGTCCCAATTGTTTTCGCTAATTATTGCTTTAAATTTGTTTCACTATTTACCCTTGCTTATATAACATATACCCAACTGAAAACTCAACACGGTGACTAGTATCTTACAAGCTTAAAGAGTTACGTGCAAATCAGCACTTACAGTCGCAAGCAAACATCGTGGCATTCATGGAAAATAAAAATAAAAGTTTGAATTGTGGAAACATCACGGTCAATGTGCATCAATATCTTTGTAACAACATTTGCAGTGATATTGATTTTAGGTCAACATGCATATAGTCAGTTTCATCATTACTCAAAATATGTTTTCTTGAATCATGATATACCGTCATACTTTGCGTGGACCATCAGCAAAAAATTCAACTTGCGTTGTTGGGTAATATTTAACCTTATTCAGGAACTTTGTACAACATTCTGTATACATTCAATACTAAAATATTCCGGTGATTTCAGTACAATCAGTTATCTTTGCCCCTAGATACGAATTCGGCTGAGGTATTGCTAACAGTAAATAAATTTGGTTTAAGCTTACATTGTACTTCTTCAAGACTTCTTGCACAACCCTTTGTATGTTTGGAATAAGGTAGGAAATTTTTAGTACAAAGATCTCCACAATATTACCCTTTTACCGCACAATGTAGTAGTACTAATGACAATGAACTTTCCTTTCAAAGGTGAACCCATTTTTGCTTTGCGTCTGTGCAGCCGACAAATAAAAATGGTCGGGGCAATGACAAGCATATTCGGAATAAGCGAAGAATTCTCTACAAAACTGGATTGGTTTCATTAAAAAATCGAGGGAACAAGATTGTTACGTTACTTGTGAGTTACGTGACACCTACCACCACCAGATGTACACATACGTTTGTCGCCGGTCCAACTTCTGCGCACATTATCCCTATACACTTAACTTAATGCTACATAGTTGTTTTCCGGGAACCATAGTATGTAAAATTAGTACGGACATTTTTATTTAAAATTTCCGGGTTACATCCAAACTTGGTAAAATAAGCTGAATGCAGCATAAAGTTGCTGGCGATTAGTAGATTTATCCAAGTTGCACTAAAGCAACTTTAGTTAGCGTTGGGTGTGGCAACATGTATATAATTGCTTGAAAAAAACTAGTAATAAACCAAACGTAGTTTATAATAGATATATATAAATGAGGCCCTTTGCACACATATGTGCCAGTTCTAATATCATAATTCGAATACCAGAAGTGAGTGTTATTTCAACGCCAGTTGATTCCGATACCGAAATCTTGATGATTCAGTTCAAAGTAATTGTTAGCACTTAAAATATTTATTGTGATCTGGAAATCATTTCAATTTAATTGCAGGACCTTCCGAAAGCAAAAAAATATGTTTACCACCGGTTGCGGTAATCCGGATATTCACTGAAGCAAATAAGGCTGATAATTATCCGGTTTACTTCACATTTGTTTTGTATGATATCCCGTCCCAAATACGTGACTGTATGTTAGCCACCAAATATGTTTACACGTTAGAAAATTAAATGTCATTTCAGGAATTTTTGACAAGCTTGGAATATAAGCTGTTAACCGTTTGAGGTACACGTGGTCAGTAGAAGCATACGATGCTTTTAGTTATATAGCCCTGTCCGTCAATTACTTGCGTTTTAAGAAATGGTTATAATTTATATTGACCATATTTCCTGATTCGATCCGAGGTTAACCTGATTAGAAGTTACATCGTCTGAAAATGTTTTGTGAAAATATCTCGACTACTGTCTACCATTTTCAGCATATATTGCATAATGCGCACATTTCCGGTATCATAAAATGACATGTTTGTCAGATTGATGTTGTAGCATCCGAGTATACAGCAGTAACGTCTGCTTTGGCACAGTTGAATGAAATTAAAGTACCACGCAAACATGTATTGCAGCATTTTGTTGATGGTTATTATTCCCGCCCATTCACTAAGTTAAAACGACGATTGTAGGATGTAAAAGCAAAGTATTCAGAGCATAATTGGAGCTGGTTACCATAAACGCAACTGATTGCAGAGTGTCTTAATTGACAGATAATAACGGCTGTTTTCGCAACCCAGAACGGAAATTGGTCTTCACAATCTGAAAAGCGAAAAAATAATGACTACGTAGGCATTTCCAAAAGTAGTGACACGACTTTGTTCTACTGTCATTTTAAAACCGTTTGGCGATATCAATCAGGGTGTTCCACATATAATCCCTGGACCCTTGTCCACCGTTTCCACATGGTACCAAATGTCCAGATACCATTGGGCTAGAGTGCCGTGCTTATATGTTCAAAAATCGAAATTCCAGTTTTTTGACGTTTTTGGGGTATTGCATTTCAAATGATGCTGCAGATTAGCCAGGACTCGCTTTACTGCTTGTTTTTTTGTACAAATTTTGTTGTGATGAGTCAATCGTTCATTTCCAGTCGCCATTTCGACGCATGATAAACTCTACGTAATTTGAGAGAACGGTGCTATTTTGCAGATTTGCTTGCACTGAAAATTTCATTCCTCAAACCTAGTGTCTTCCGAAATGCACCCACGACGGCAACACGAGGGTTCAAAATTAAAATCCAAGTACCTCCACACATTCAGGGGATTTATGTGAACCATTTATGATATTTCTCACAACTGGGATTGACTGTCTAAATCGGCGACAGCTATCCTTTTCGTTTCAACTCCCTCATCGGTAACACTTAGAGTGTGTCTTAAGTTTGGCCTGATCTACAGCGATAGGCTAGCTCTTTTAAGTCGCCAACGCCACCGATCGATTGTTGTCCGTATAGGCACGGGATCTGCAACATATTTTGAAAATAATTGTGATTTAAACTGGTGGAAAGACCATCAGAGAAAGGTAGCATCACTTTCTCACGAACATCTTACGTAAAGAAAAAAGATAATTGCAGGTTTAACCAGCTCTACCTCTGGATTGGTATTGTCTACCGCAACATGTAGCATGTCAATCGAAAGACCAAACCTTGGTCTATCCGTTGGTATGAAAAAAAAGAAAAGTTCAGTAGGACACGGAACCCCGACCAGGGTATTTTATACCATGAAGTGCCCAAGTTAAAGGAGTAATTAGGATAAGGGAAATGCTGCGCTACGAATTCATCTAACTAGGACGGACGCGGTGCTAGAGAAAAGACCGCCACGGTCTGAATTGAAGAATCCGTCGTAGAGATATGCCTCGTCAAAGTCGTCTCACTACTTTTGGAAATCTCTCGTATCTATTAAGTGTTCTATCGATTGCGGTGCTAATGTGCAGCAGAGACGTGTTTGGGCTAGTGAAGCTTTCCAATAGTTGCCTAAATCAAAAATCAAAAATTAGAAATATGTTATTTGATCTTTGAAACTAATAGCGACTTGAATTCCGTGTTTTCAATTTAAACCGTTTTCTGATAACATAATGTACGCTTTGGGAATTGCATCGTTACAAATTTTGAAAAGGAAACGTGTTTGTTCATTCCGACATTAAACTGTTTGCAGTTAATTTAAATGCCGTCGTCTTGAAAGAAAATATTTTTCAAATAGTCAACGCTCGTTCGAGAGTTTTCTACTTATTTTGACTAAATTGAGTTAATACAAGCAGTAATACGAAACATGGAGACTGAAATTGATTCCAATTTAAATGAAACAAATTGTATTTATTAACTGCCATAACATGCAGTCTAAGTAAGCCTTCAATCAGCGATAAAAGTTAGTTTTCCAGGTTGTA
Source organism: Sinella curviseta (assembly GCA_004115045.4). Lineage (NCBI taxonomy): Eukaryota > Metazoa > Arthropoda > Collembola > Entomobryomorpha > Entomobryidae > Sinella > Sinella curviseta. Next base: position 41,511,290 of record CM023202.3, on the reverse strand, counting down.
ATTACGCCATTGAACTTGATTGCTAACATCGCTTCTTTGGAGGAGCCACAAATAGTTATTGCATGACTTCTAGATGACTGTAGATAATATTTTGTGTATTATAGTCTGAAAATAATTGGAATCTACACCCCGAAATTGATGCTTAAAGGTTATATGCTAGTTTGTTCAATATAATATAGCTATTCGTATAGTTTACTCATTCACAATCCACATCTTAACTCAATATACAAACACACTACAAGTGTGCATTTTTGTTAATCAAGTGCATGCGAGAATATAATGCAGCTTGAAAGGTGCAAAAATAATGCAATCATTTCCTGTTTCTGTTGTAAACCAGTTAAAACCTATTTCAATTCATATACGTGACCAATTTAACCTGACAAAAAGTTATATAATCGAGCTGAAATTGAGAACAATATCACGGCTAAGCTGTTCCCTACAATATATAATAGTGATTCTCGTGTATGTAACATTTGCAGAAAATACCATAATTAGCTTGTTCATATCAGAAACTGTTCAAATTATTACTCGTTACGTTCTCATAGGGGTATGGCATCGTTCGTAATGATCCGTGGAAACACTTCCGGTATCTAGAAAATTGCTCGTTTATCTGATTGTTATTTTAACGTCCGTGAATTCAAGGAATTTAAACTTCACCCAAACATGTTATGATATATTTTGTGATGGCTGTTATTATTCAAGCTAATTAATCAAATTAATACCATGATTGTAGAATCAAAAAACAAGATATCAAGAGCATACTTTAAACTGGTTACCCTGAATTGTGCTGATTGCACAGTATCTTAGGTGACATATACCATCAGCTGTTTGCGCATCACAAGATGGTAATTGGTCTTCACGATCCGAACAAACAAAAAATAACGAGTGCTAATTCAGCGTTCTACCAGATGCGGAAGAAGTTATGCAATTAGACTGTTATTGAAAAATATGTTGTTTTCTACTTCATATATAATACCTAATTTTAATTGGAGAAAGTGCAATTCATTCGACAGGTGAACATGGATTGGTTTATATGTTTATATGTATTCATTGGCTCATGTAATTCGAAAATCACCAGTTTTGAAAATATGTTATTGGTTCTCAGAAATGTCACAGCAACATAATTGCGATGTTTTCAGTTTAAGTTGTTTGTGCTACCGAAGCGAACTGTTGTTACTTTAGTTGTTAAATGCAAATAATTCAAGGTAGCCAGGCTGTGTGCTTTGCGGCTTGCCTCATTGCCAAACTTGAAAAGAAAAACAAGTTTTGTTAGTGTCCCCAATTAGTTGTTTACTGATAATTTAATTGTTTTCGTCAAGGAAGAAAACATTAAAAATCGTCTAGGATCACTGCAGTGGTCTACTTATTTTGACTTGTTTACAATTGATGAAGGTTAAATCTCGATAGCAGTGAAAAACAAATATATTTAAATACAATCGATGTTTTCAATGGCAATTATGTGATTGCGCCATTAGCTTACGTGCATGGGAATCAGTCACGCGCTAAAAATATTATGTTTGCTTATTTGCAAAGTACATAAGATCGAAGCTAAAACATGTTTTCAGAAAATTTTGTTTTCGTCATACTGTTGTTCACAATACAGCCGCTTGAACCGTTCTAAGCCTTTATAAGCAACACCTTTCAAATTCCGCTGGTCAGATCAAGTTTCGGTATCCCATAAAGGAATTCAAGCCGTTGACTGTACTCTATTGAACATATCTCTGCATTTGTTGGATATTTTGTTCTTGAAATAATGCTCTCAGAAACCGAAAAGTTAGCTTTCCAATTAAATAATATTATATACCCTCGCATTGTACCACCACTTCCTGTGAACTGGAATGAGGACTACACAGAATTGCGACTTGCCAGCGCATCTTGGAAACAAGGAGCATTTTATGCATCCGCTGGATACGTGTGCCTATATGGCATTTGTAATGTCGTAGTGGCTGTTTGGTTGGGACACATACGTCCAACGCCAGACTTCACAATAATCCATGAACTCCTCCAGTGGATGGCATTTGCTATAACTTTCTTATTTGCTCTTGTGGTGTACCTTATGCAGGGTGGATCAGCTCCGCTTGGCAACAACGCGTACCACAATCTTGCTGATGACATTTTGAATGGTATTTTGTATACATCCAACAATCCACAATCTGAAATTCCGGTAATTAATTGCCACGAAACTCATTATGTATTATTTTTAGTAAACGACATTTCCGAAATCAAATCATCCGTCTGTCTACTACTTATATCATCGACTGCTGCGTTCCCGTGGACCGTACTGGCAATATCAATTTTCACGGATTTCGATTGCTTCTATCATATTTTCGACCGTTTCGTTCTGTCACCAAGATATGAGCGCTCTACAGGAGAAATTGTGATCTCTGCCTTAATTCGTGGATTTAGCACATGGTTCGTTTTCCTTCAAACTTCTCACTTAGCTTCCAACGTTTTCTGTCACCTATTTGTTGTCGCCATTAGAACGGAGAAAATAACAAAGTATTTTGTTAATGGGGAGCAGCCTTTTAGTAGATTTCGAGATTATTATATCAAACATTTCCTCATATATCGCGTTGGTGAAACAGTTATTTACCGACTCACTTACGTCACACTGACGATTGGATTTTGGACCATGGTGGCTGACGTACGTGTACTGCTAAAACGTTCAATTTCTTCAGTTGCAATGAATGCAAATATGGTAATATCGTTTTTAGGGATTGCTGTATTACATATTACGTTACTGCCGATATGCTGCGATGCGGTAGACAGAATGGGAGAAAGTGTACGTATCAATCAGATTCGTGCTCAATTTAGATTTGCTAAGGATCACAGATACATACATAAAATTCAGGTGAAAGAGGCAAAAGCACTACAACCAGTGCGTTTCAAATATGGTCCCTATTGGAGTCTGGGGAGGCCGTTTCTGGCAGAGTACGTTTGGATTTTTATGATGCGTACTTTTGATGCGATCCTTCTCTAGTAGAAACTAATTTCATGTGGCCTTGACTTACAAAGTTTAAATGAGTCTGATTGCTACGTTGGAAAAGTTAACATCAAAATTATATATGGGCTTTTATGCCGCAAATTGTTTTACGAAATTTTTATTGTTGATGAGAACCGCTAATTTCAATGCAAACATATTTCATAAATCGGCACATACTTTACATTGTTTTGTGACATCATATACGTTACATTTAAAGGATCGTACTGTATCGTAACTATATAACTAGATATAACTAGACTATATAATAAAGATATTAGTCACTATATAATGTGTATCAACATAAGTCTAAATATGTTACAGCTGGTGGTCCTGCATCTCAAGAAAGAGTTTAGAGCTAACGCGCCTAACAAATTTCAACGTCATGGATGTATCAAGTACTTGTGCAAGTCAATACGCGGAAATCTCACAAAACGAATGCCTGGCTAAACATTTGATATCAAGTGTAACATACATTTGATGGAACGGAAGGGATAATTTACAACGTACCATTTTAAGATGTAAAATGTAAAGATGTTATCCAATCTTAACATTCAGGACAACGTTAAAGTCATAACACGAAAATTGAACGGTCTCAAATGAGCGGAATGCAATGCTGATAGTATTTATATCATGATTTGATTGGCCCTCTACTCTACTAGTTCCCAACAGGTTCGTCCAAACGTCTCATGAAGACGTTGATGTCATCGCGGTAGCAAACCATGTATTACCGATATTCCCGGATATTGAAAATCAATATTAATTGAGGCGGAAGCTGCCATAGATAATAGTAATTAAGTGATATATAGAAGCCATAAGTTGTATGTTGAGGTAGTAGTAATCGAGTTGTGCATAATGGCTTCACAAAAGTCGAAGTAAACAACTTATATGTGTTATGTAAAAAGCGAAGTCAGATATTTCCAAATGACAGAATAAAGTTTGGAATGTTTTCAACCGTCTCAAACACGTTACATATCCATCATACAAAGTTTCTTGTACACAAAACGTTTTGCTTAATTATATGCTCATATAATCGATTTACGGTAATTTCATTCAATAGCGATGGTGTATGTAATTCTTTGTTAAGCCAATCATGCCAAGTTTTAACTATTGTAATGTCACGCACTCTAATTCAAATTTGAATTGTATTTATAGTAACTAGTTTAAGTATGATACGTTGTAACTGATTCTGATGCTGATCATTAATTTGTTATTCTTGATTCGACGTATTACGCACCGTTGCCCATGTGGATATGTTTCTTTATCAGCAGCAGGAGCTACGGATATTCGCCAAAAAAGACTTCAATACAATTTGACGTTTCAACCGCATAATGAGTCACTTATCTGTATGGCTTGAACAAGCAAACTTGACGAGCAATAATTTATGTAATTTAAATGATCATACTAGTTGTAAACACATTATGTAACACCGTATTTCGATAAAGGGAAGCTTAACATAAACTATAAGTAAGCATTGAATAAAGCTCTGAAACGTTTTTCTGGCACCAACTCCACCATATGCTTGTTTGCTAGTGTACATTTTATGCTAATCGTAAATGTTTGACAGGTCCTTTACGGAGATTATAATTGCGTCTATTATTCGAGGAACAATATCAGATAATATTGCCTAATACGCTTGCCGATTTAGTTCGCTTAGATGGTGCTGTAATTTTGTTGCTGCATTAAAAGCACACATTATATCTGAGCACTTATTCCGCATGGAAATGAAATATATTTACTCTCGTCATTAATGTGACCAGATCAGACGCTAAAAAATCGTGCGGAAATGGTTTTCAACAATATCTCGAATATAACGCCCCTTAAAATAAATAGTTGTGATTCTGATCTAAAAGACCATAATTTGCTGCTTCATATCAGAAACTTCAAACTATGACGTGCTGCACTTGAATAAGTATCGTTCGAAATGCATGATGCAAACATTTCCTGTTTCTGGCTCATTTATCTGATCGTTATTTTAATGTCCGAGCATTCAGTGGGAACGCCTGATTTGGCAGAGTTCTAGGAATACAGACTTTCTCATAATCATGGTATGATACATTCCGCTGAGGATTGTTATTCTAAATTATTCATCAAATTTACACGATGATTGTAGGATCCACAAACAAGATACGAAGGGCATAATTTGAGCTGGTTACTTTGCGTTCAACCGATTGCAGTGTCTTAATTGCCAGATCACATCCGATGTTTGCGCAACCATATACGCATTTTTTAACTTCCCAACATCCATACAGTCGTTTCAAAGTGACAACTGACAAAGTATTTTACTTACATTTTGCATTTATTTTTCAGCTATGTAACGAATTCAATTACAACTATGGATGCCATTTATGGAAAATAGTTCCAGTCTGTATATGTGATATTTGTGAATTACGTTGTCGAAAAATTAAAAATCTTGACTTCGTGATAAAAATATTCATATAGCCAAAACATCCATAAGTAAATATTTGGTTAGCCCTCAAACTAAATAGCAAATCGGCGTTAAAAATCATAACTTGCACACAAAATATTTTATTTTCAAAGAACATTTTGATTATAAATCAGTACTGAAGTGATGGTTTTTGGGCTCAATAAAATTTTCACAAATATTTATTCAATGTTTTAAATTCAGAGGGAATACGATGTCTTGACTCGTCCACTGACTCAATTTGTGTATAATCTTGTTATTTAAATATAGAATAAAATCTCTTGTCAATTACCCCCTAGCAGAACTGAAACGATCAAGCAAGCGTTGTTCGTCGAGAAGAATTAAATATGGCAAAACAAAAATTCATCAAAATTTTACTTTGCTCATTTCCATGTGATATTAAGTTGGAAAAACTCGCTAGCTTTTATTTGTCGATTTGAAACTAACTATGTATAAATCATATAAAATTATAATCCCTCTATTCCATGCACAAAAACTGTTTGTCATTGAAAATATATTTGTCAAAGAGTCACGGAAGTCTATCTCAGTCACGGTTGCACAAACGGCAGTATACTTGTCTTGTTTCCATCATTTATGTTTTACATTATATTCGAAGTACGTGACCACAAAATAATGCGACATTTGTGGTGACAGGTTAAAACGATTCCAGTAATTACGGGTTTATCTGGCATAAATAGAAGATTTGGGAACCATATTTATCTAATCAGGAAGGCGTTATCGGCACATGCCAAATCATTTTATTATTAGAATGATTTCAACCGTAATATTAATTCGATATGGACAAAACAAGTCATTTTGCAAACTTGGCGATATTTGCTGATCAATTGAAGTTGCTCTGATTATCGTCTATGAAATATTTACACAAAATACCATATTTAGTTTTTTCATTTCAGACTCTGTTTAAACTATTAGTTGTTGCGTTGTAATACACGCATGATATCGTTTGTAATGCATGATGCCAACATTTCCGGTATATGTTCAATTGCCCGTTTACCTGCTAGTTAATTTAATGTCCGTGAATTCATCAGAAACATCTACATTGGTTCAGTTGAAGAAATATACTTCCGTACAAACATGCTATTATAGATTTCGTTGATTATTGTTATTCCTATCTATAAACTAAATTGACAGGATGATTGTAGGAACAGAAAAGAAAGTAATGAGTGCATTGTTGAAGCTGGTTACCTTGAGCACAATTGATTGCACTGTGCCGTATTTGATAGATAATATCCAGCACACCTCAAGATGTACCTTTGTTTTCACAATCCGGAAAGCAAATAATTGTTTCTTCGTGTTTAGCGCTTTATCTGCTGCGGCATGTGTTCACACATTATTACGAAAGAATGCTATTATTACAGAATATATAATTTCTGTAAAAACTCTAATATACCTACTATATTTTCAAATTAAATGCCGAGTTACTCAAATGCGAACTAGGTACACACACTCTCGGGAGCACAACATAATGTACACGTTACAAGTTACATGTTTTGCAAACAGACGCCCTGCGAATTGTTCGCTTGAAATATTGGTACCTTGGAAAAACGTATCTGCGAGAGTAAATTGAAATATATTTAATGCGTGCATTTGATGCGGTTTTGATTGTCCATGAGCATATATTACGTATATGATTTCAACATGCATGCGATCAGGCGGAAATCAAGACGGGATGACATTGGCTAATATTGAACTCAAAAGCGAATGCTTTAACTGTACCCGCAATTTACATTACAGTATGGCTTAATTGCAATTAGATCGCGCAAAACAGATAAACAATATTTCAGTTCATATATGTGATTAATGTAACATGATGTAAGGCTACAACGTGGGTTGGAAAGGTCTTGTGAGTATGGTTGGTACCATATGCAACTTAGTGGTAGGAAATAATAATTATAGTGATCGTTCTACAAAAGCTATATTGTCAGCACCAGCACATACGTCCTCGTAACTAGAAACTATATGAGTTAATAATTATCAGGTATATTATACATTGCAAATAAATATTGATTGGAGCATTCACAGAAGAAGCAACGTATAATGAACACTGGTTACTGGTATTATCAGTTGACCAATAAGCAATGTTATTAAATATGATTTAAAGGGCATACCGATTGATATTGTCAACTTTTAATGTCTCCAATACTTTTTAAAATCAACAGTTAATTGGGCAGTAGAACGTACAGTCACAATTTTGTTATCTGATGGCATTCATAATTCGAAAAATTAGCGGCTCTTGCAATAACATGTTATTGCAAATTGGGCATGAATTAGCAAGATAATTATTGCATATTCAAAATATATTTACTTCCTTATCGTAAAGCCAGTTTAAGGTACTTGATTTGTTATGTGCAAACAGCACAAAACTGTGGTATTGTACATTTATGTGACAGCAAAGTTTGACAAAAAAATATATTATTATCTTATTTTTAGTGGGTATGTTATTTTCGCAGAAGCAAATCGTGGTATCTATACTATTAATTAGGAACAAGCTGTCATTGACAGTAATGTTACTATTGCCATCAATGACAAGCTTTTCAGCATTACGTGTACTTATAACTGATGTGAATAATAGCTGCGTTTTATCTTAATCCGGCATATTTGAAGCAAACACATCTATCACTACATATCTTTAATATCACAAACTGATGAATGCCGTATGGTGGAAATATTATCTACAGCAATTCGCAATATTTCATTATTTTAATTTCAATTTGGGCAAATCAAGGTTGGCATTGATTATCAACAGGCACACGACATGATGAAATAATGATTGTAGTCATTACATCTGCATTTTTCAAAAACAAAAATATATTTGTGGCTTTGGTGCTTCTTCGGTATAGAACTGTTGCTGATGTCAGTTCTGTGAAGTATTTCAGGTGGCTAAATCATATACCTTGTCGAAGTGGTAGGTTTCGTTCAAACAGACCGTCATACGTTATTAAGTTACATTTCGGTCTCACCGCCATTCGTCATTCCGTCGTACAAAATTCGATAATGTTGTCCCAAACCGAAAATTTTGCCTTCCGCTTACATCACACTTTATATCCTCCAATAATGGGAACCTTCCCAGTTACATGGAACGAGGACTATTCCGAATTGCAATACGAGAATAGAACTGTTGTCGCCGTGTGGCTGGGTCACATAGATGGCACAGCCGATTTCACCTACGCGCACGAAATTATCTTGTGGCTTGTATTTGCTTCATTTCAAGTGTTTGTCCTGATGATGAATATATTGCACTAGAGCACCGTTCTGCCAGGATTCAACGAAGATCTTCGTCTAGCTAGCCATATTTTGAATGGTACTTAATTAATAATTACTTAATCCATGCATATCCGAATGTGGATTACATAAGTTTTTTTATTACAGTGAACGGAAGAAATCTCATTGCCGAAATTAACTCAAATATTTATCTTGTCATCACAATATCATTTGCGTCTGCCCCTTGGTTCATTTTTCTTGTCGTAATATGTACCGACTTTGACTATCTTTACCATATTTCAGACCAATTGCTGCTGTCAACAAGGTACAACCGTTCCATTGGGGACATTTTAGTTGATGCCGGAATTCGGGGGCTCTTCAGCTGGTACATTGGCCTTCATGGGTGTCGATTATGTACCTTCTTCACATGCTGTGCGGTCGTTGTGGCGACCAGAGGATTTCATATTTGCATGCAGCTAGTTACCACCGAGTCAATTTTGGTCCGCTTCCGACGTAATTACATAAAATGTTACATCATGCATCGTATAGTGGAAAGACCACTGTACAGATTCATCCACGTTACATTAACCATTTCCTTCTGGATTACTGTAGCTGATGCTTGGATCATTGTACAATGTTCCGTGTTGACTATATCCGTACTCATTTACGTCATTGCTCTGATTTGTTTGATAATCTCTTTAATAGTTCATGCGACAATGCTTCCAATGTGTTGTCACCCGCTTGATTTGATTTGTAAAGCCAATCAATTACGAACTCGGTTGCAATTTGCTAAGGACCGCAGGATAATTTATAGAATTCATGTGGTGCAAGCGAAAGCGCTCTCAGTTTATCGTCTAAAATACGGTCCATATTGCTACCTTGGCAAGGAATTTCTACGACAGTATATTTGGGCATTCATCATGCGCGCGTTTGACGCAATTCTGATTGTCGATAAGAAGGAATTATTTGGGATCAATGCTTAAACCAAAAATAGGTAAACAATTGAACCTACGTATAATTTGTTTGCTATGTGTAAATATTAGATATGATGTGTTTCGTCGCGAACCCGTTGCACGATCCCTCGTGCTTTTGGGAATCAAATATACGCAACAAACACTAATGTATTTGTAGTTATTGTGACATATGACAAAAATGTTTTAAACGCAATGAAGCGGAGAAGATGAATAAATTTATCAATGCTAATGTTATGAAAATCATATACTGATTACTAGTGGAGACTGTCACCTTTCAAGCTTTCAGTTGTACTGATTTTTCTATAGTATTTGCAATACCGCGGTTGCAAATTGGTTGGGCCACGTATATCCCACAGTCGAGTTCTCATACGCGCATGAAGTTGGGCTGTGGTTGGTTTCTATCTTAATAGTGATGGTTGGTTTGATGATTTATATATTGCAGGAAGATAACGTCATACCAGGATTTAACCAAGATTTGCGACTGTGTGCGAACCAAAATTGTGAAGGATATTTGACTGACGAAATATTTTAATATACTTTAATTATTCTTCTTCTTGTAGATGTTGTCCACATTATTGCTTCCATTTGCAGTGAACGGAAGAAATCGCATTGCGGACATCAACTTAAAATGCTAATTTTGTCTTGATATATGCATTTGCCTCAGCCCCTTGGCTACTCTTTCTGATACCATTATTTTCTGACTTTGACTGCCTCTTCCATATTTCGGACATGTGGCTGCTATAGCCAAAATATGTCCGAACTGTCGGGGAGATTTTAGTTAGTGCTGGAATACGAGGACTTCTCTATTGGTACCTATCGCTTCAGGCGTGCAGAGCGGTTTCATTTCTCTTTACCTGCGCAATCGTTGTAACGATTAGAGTTGTTCAAATTTGCAAGCATCTGGTTGATAGGGGATCAACACGTCTCAAAGCACGTCAATTGTGATTGGTATACCCCTTGGTACGGTTCGTCCTCTTTTCATGATTTCTAGAAAAACAGTTTATTCATATAACCGGCAACTAATTGAATATAATGAATTTAACGTCTTGATTGTAATTCCGGATGTTGTCGTTGCGGAAGAAAGTATCCAGAAATCGAAATATCTTGCTAACGTTTGATAAAACAAATCATTTTACGTTTTTGTTTTGTCTTGTATTTTTCTTATACTTCCGACTTATAAAATTATAATTATACTTGCGACATCAGCCATAGTAAATATGTTGTTTTTGCGTCAGCAGATCTGATATGTTTCAACATGTTTACGGAGAGCACTTAAATGCACGTGCAGGCGGTCATTGTACATAACAAACCGTTTAAATTCTTATAGGGTGTAATGTCAAATATCATGAACAATGGTTCAATTGATGTTTAATGACCATACTAGAAGTAAACCCATGAATTACCGTTTACCGTCAAAGCAAACCGTCCAAAAAATCAAGTTCATCAATAGCACGTGATGATAGCATGTGTAATTCATGTATTCATTTTTGCTTCGGGAAATTGCAGGATTTCACTATTTTATCTGGACTTCCTATACTGCAAAATTGATTTTGAAATACGAACTGAATGACGTCTGTCGGGAGTAATGATTGTAATCATATCGTGTACAGAATGCGGGTTCAAAACAACTTTTGAGTTTACACTTCTGCCTGTTTCTAAGTATGGTGCATTATTCACTTTAGTTACTTTATGCTCTGCATATATTAAACTCATATCTTATCTTTATGAATATATTCCTTTAGTTCGTTTTAAACTTCTGAAGGGATTATTCGTGTATTCACACTTATTATTGCTAGTAACACATATACAATTCAGAAATGCTTTCCGAACTAGAAAAGTGTGCTTTCCATTTACCCCATGTCTTGTACCCTCCAATTCTCTCGCCGCTCTCAGTAATGTGGAACGAAGAATACACGGAGCTGCGATATGGAACTACATACTGGAGCCATTTACCATTCTATATTTCAGTTGTATTGATTGTCGTACATGGAATATGCAATGTAGTTGTCGTCATTTTGTTCGGTCATCTAAATCCCACACCCGACTTCACCTACGCTCACGAAATCATACTGTTGCTAGCGTGTGGCCTAGTAATTCTGTTTGCTTTGTTGATAAACATTGGACTTGATGATGATCTCATTCCTGGTTTCAACGAAGATTTGCGACTCGCTAATGATATTTGGAATGGTACTGAAAATTTTGTAATTGCATTTATTTTTGTCAAATGAGAGTTGCGATAATTGTATTTGTTACGATTGTCCAGCCACTGTGAGGAATCAAATTGCCGACTTCAACCCAGTAATCTACCTAGTGATAGTATGGCCGCTTGCTGGAGGCAACTTTTTCCGACTGTGATTGTCTTTACCACATTTTGGACAAATGGATTCTATCGCCCAGGTACGATCGATCATTTACGGAGATATTCATTGCAGATGCATTTCGTGGACTTTTCACTTGGTACATTTCCCTACATGCCTGTCGTCTAGCATCCTTTACTTTATGCTGCGCCGTTGCTGTTGCCATTAGAGCGTATAAAATTTGTCTCTGTTTAGTAAATAAGCAGTGAGTCAATTTTTGTTAGGTTTCGTAGCAAGTACATACAATGCTACATTCTGATTCGTGCAGCTGAGACACCTATCATCAGGTTCATTTATGTTACTTTCACCGTAACGTTCTGGATCATGGTTGCAGACGCCTGGATAATTGTAAATGGTACCATGGAGACAATGTCTTTCTTTTCTTTCTTTTGCCGTTCTATTGGTTGTTCAAACTGCAACACTTCCAATTTGCTGCAAAGCAATGGACTTGGGTTTAATAGGCATTGTCGTCAATCAACTCCGCACGCAATTGAGATGGGCTAGTGAACACAAGCGAATATACATAATCCATGTAAAACAGGCTAAAGCGTTACATCCCGTGCGTTTAAAGTACGGTCCGTATTGGTACCTCGGTAAGGCATTCCTTGGGGAACACATTTGAAGTTTTATTACGCGGACATTTGATTCTATTCTGATTGTGGATGGGAAACGGTTATTTGATGTTTAATTGTGAAGATGAATTGCGTTGCATATATGCTAACGTTCGATGGTTATTTTTTCGGATTGTAGAAATAATACGCTTATGTATATAATGAACGTGTAAATGTTGAAAGAAGAAGTATTTTCATTGCTTCGTATATTTATGAACTGGTATTCAATATATGTATTTGCTCGTTGAAAATGCCACGGGTTTCATGATTCAGAGAAGAAAGGACTTTGCTACTTACAATCTCACCAAATTGCGGCTGCATAACTTTTTTCAATGTTCTTGCAAGTAAACCAGAGGCTTACACATATGCTGTATACATGATTGGTTGCACTTGCAGGCAATAGAATTTGATACGGTTGCCATAAAGCCAAATATTTTGTTCTTGACTACAATTATGCTTGAACCATCATCTGTTCAGTATTTGCTTTGCTTTCAGTATCATGCATTGATATTAGTGCTCTTCCTCAAGTCTGTCTTTTTAGGTTTGTCTGTTTAATACACCAGTCCTGCACGTCCTCGCACGGATGATATTTAGCGTATTAAAACGTATTGGAGACATAATTTATTGGAGAATTATAATGTCAATTAGTTAATTTACCATTTTTACCAAAAAAGGATATCGTTCAATATTAATATTTCATATAAAAAACCAGCATCTAGATTAGTAGGAGCACAATTAGTTTCTTCGCTTTTTAAAAACCACCTGCATCTCAAGAGGCTCTTGAGGAGGAGTATGAGTTGATGTTGCAGCTGCGCGGATGTGGTCAGCCGGCAAAAAGCGTTAGGGAGAAATAGGGATGCATATCCCTACACGTACACATACGTATACGCACAAACCGACGAGTACATATTATTGCTGTCGTTATTACCACCACCACACATATTATTGTCGTTGCTGCCTTCTACTTATGATTACTACTCCAGCAGGTACATATAGGTATGTATTTTATAGGGAGATATGTTTTATAGGGGAAAAGCAGGCATCTACAACGAACGTTATTGTGTAGGTATGTATTCTTCTGATTTGTAAAGAAATGTACTGGTCCTCTCCAGCTTACTGCCTAGCTTTTCAAGCAACAAAGGAGATTCAGCGTACAATACTACAGAGATGCCAACGCAAACCAAGCTCCCTTACCACTTCAACAAACGTACCGGCCTTCTGCTCTCATCTGAACTATTGTTTTTTTTCTGTAGCCTCTACCGCTACTGGCAACGATACATGTGTTCTACTTAAAGACAATAATGAGGGATATTTGACGAAGAGGGAAAAACCGTATGTGTAAGGGAAGGACGCATTCATCACGTAGGTAATATTCAGCATGTACCTGAAGAAGATAAGAGGAAGGTAGCCCAAAAAGGCAGTCCATCCTCAGCAGAAATAACGTCTAGAAAACGAAAGTAAGGACAAGAGGCCCCAAAATCTCCATCGAAAGGGAAACCGACGACAGGAAAACAAGTGGAAAGTCCACAAAGTGGAAGTGGAAACACAGGAGTTATTTTTAGTATCAGAGTTCAAATGTGTTAACAAAAGGAAAAAAGTATTTATTCAACATTATCATAAACAAAAAAACAATTATTCAAATTTTTATCCTAACTCTATTGTTAACAAAAAGATGGAAAGGAACAATGAGCCGTCCTTTAACATTAAAGAAAGACCAACACCGAAAACAACAACGATCAGAACACAAAACCGATTCACAGAACCCACTGATCAAACTCATTTTCACAATTTTCCTTCACTTCACCCTCAGCAAGACGAAGTTTATTGTAAACACCACTTACAGTGTTGCGCAAATAATACAGCTCGCCACCATTTTAAATGTAAATGGTACTCAGGATACTTATCCAAGTGCAACCATCACTCTCGAAATGAAGAGTAAATTCCACTTTTACACCTTCACGATACAAAATACCTTGCCACATATCTCCTCACTACGCTTTACACCAACTCTTCCTAATTTCTTTGTACGAGCTACTGGTTTGGTGATAGGGGGTAGGTGGACGAACATTGAATGAAATGTTGCCAGAGGAGCGAATAGGGGTTTTCATGACGCTTCCTTGAGGAGTTCTCTGAGGAGCAGGATGTTGTGGAGTCCGCAGGGCTTTCCGATAAGAACGGGGGTACACATCAACCAGTGGCAAGAAACGAGGTCTGCGTGGAGAAGCTGCACCGACCTTCCTACGTGGTGGTTGCATTCAACGGCATGGTGGTGCTTTCAAGATAGAAGAAGCGTCTGGAAAAGGTGGCGGAGGTGAAGGAGGATAGACCAGAGAACGACGTACACCAACATTCCTAGAAGAGGATGTTGGAGTTGAATGGATGGGGAGTCCAGGCTTCTTGAATTCGGATGCAGTCTCCGCTTCTTCAACAATGCGTAGCAGTTCCTCATCGTCACCATTCACTTCGGCAGAAGACGGAAGGTGATCGTGTTAAGGACATGGTTTCCGGGTGCCAGATTAATTGAGGGATGATGTCTGCATTCCTTGCCTCAGGCCACGCTCGGAGTCATCCAAAAGTTCTTCCAGGATCCTCCCTCATGGAAATGCATCCGTATAGGATTCCCCCAGCCACTGTGGAATAGGTCAGTAACACTACCAAAAATACATAGAAACTAAAACAACTTAAAAATACTGAATACGCCGGAGAGAGAGAGAGGAGAAAGAGGGTTTTATACAATTCAAAATACGTACAAAAAAGAACCTCACCAGTATCAAGCAAGTCGTCTATCAGTCCAAGAGAAAATACCATTACAAAAGCGTAGTAGTATTTTTGAAGAGGGTCACAAGAAAATCCGTTGCAAGGGCGACAGAAAGGAATCCCTCCACCGTCATAATGGATGTTGTGAGTTAGGAAACTCAGGATATCTAACAAAATCAAAGTGTCCAAGGTTAATCCTAGACAAAAAGATGGGCAATCCTATGAAAACCGGATCGGCGAGGCTGGGGCTCCGCGTCTTGGAAAGAGTTCATCCCAGCTGTCCACCCCCATCTGCCTCTTTCAAAGAAGGTTTAATAGGAAATATATAATTTCCGTCTCCTTTTGGCACTAATTTTATGCACACGCAATAGAATTATAACCACTAGGACCTATGTATATCATCCTTTTGTTATTCTTTACAGGAATAGGTTCAACTGCTCGCAATATAAATGATAGAAAATCTAATACACTCAAATATTCTCCTGAAAAAATGCTTAAACACTGGTTCTTAGACACAAAGCATTCATGTTCACACCTTCTTCACAATGTGTACTCGTATATAAAATAGCTGTCGCAGGCGCTATTCCTTTTAAGTAGTTATTTACTAAAGAAGTAATATATTATTCAGAGCAATAGTCTACGTTTTCTAAAAGATATGACTTAAGATTATGCATTTGCAGCGGCTCCAATAACAATAATAATGATTTCAAAATAACAGATAACACGGTAGATATCCTCCAAAATAAATATTGTCCGCTTAGTGTTACTTTAACCGAGTCGAACCTAATTAACGCTCTTAGCACGAAAGTATAATTTCATTCGAGTCAAAATTTGCGCATTTGCTGAAAGCAGTGATGCCTCTAATTATCAGTCAAACCATATATACGCTCTCTGCACGGAACAATAATTTCATTGGGGTCGAAATTTGCAGATTTTCCGAAAACAATTATGCGTCTTATTAACAGTCGAACCATATATACGCTCTCTAAACGGAATTATGATTTCATTCGGGTCGAAATTTGCACATTTTCTGAAAGCAATGACGCGTCTTATTAACAGTCGAACCATATATAAGCTCGCTACACGGAATTATGATTTCATTCGGGTCGAAATTTGCACATTTTCCGAAAACAACTATGCGTCTGATATATACGCCTTCTGGATAATATTATAAATTCAATCTGGTCGATATTTGTACATTTTCTGAAAGCAATGAAGCGTCTTATTAATAGTCGAGCCATATATACGCTTTCTGCACGAAATTATAATCTCATACGGGTCGCAATTTGTACGTTTTCTAAATCCAGTGAAGCGTTTGGGGAACGGTCGAAACTTATATTACCTCTCAACAAGAAATATTTTTTTCATTCGGGTCGAAATTTGCACATCTTTTGAAAACAATGGTGCCTCTTATAAACAGTCGAACCGTACATAAGTTCTCTGCACGAAATTATAATTTCAATCGGGTCGAAATTTTCAGAATTTTCGAAAACAATGATGCGTCTTATTACTTGTCGAACCGTATGTACGCTATTTGCACGAAATTTTTCCTTCGGGTCCAAATTAGCACATTTTCTGAATGCAATGATGCGTTTGGGGAACGGTGGAACCATATATACGCGCTCTGGATAAAATTATAATTACATTCACGTCAAAATTTGCACATTTGCCGAAACTAGTGATGCTTCTTATTAACATTCTAACCATATATACGCTCTCTGCACGGAAATATAATTTCATTCGGGTGGAAACTTGCACGTTTTCTGAAAGCAGTAAAGCGGTTGGATAACGGTCGGACGATATATTAGCTCTCAGCACCAAATCATAATTTCTATCGGGTCGAAATTAGTACATTTTCTGAAATTAATTATGCGTCTTGTTAACTGTTTGAAACCGTTGTATTGTTACTGCAATCTAAATTACATGATCCAGTGGTGCATTCTACCAGCAAATTACGATTTCCCGTGTAATCAGCATATGACAAGGGAAATCCTGTGTTTAGCTTTGTCAAAAATTGCAACAAAGTTATTCCGCTCTATCCGCTGCTGGACCCAGCTCAAGTTCTTTACCAAGGCTCCGTTCCTTTTAGCAGATTTGATTATCTTGGGTATCCGGACCTTTGTGTTGAAGGTTGGAGGTATCATTAATATGGCCGGCTGCAAAACATTGACATCCTGGTGGAGGCATTACTGGGGATTCCAAGAAAACAAATTGATGGTAATGTTTTGTCGGAGCTGCAAACCAATTCTGTTTGGTCTCGGGAAAGAGTTTGTGATAGGTGGGGTCAGCGTGATCCACATTTATCGTGGTGTGGTAAAAGGCACATTTATAGCATTACTGGCGTCTAAGTAAAGTGGCCCATTCCCCTACTGATGCCATAGACATCACGGTAAAGCGTACCGTTCTGTGTTTTCCACATGACTCGCAATGGACAACAATAATACATTTTTTGCATTTGATGATAACTGAGCGGTGGCAAATTCATGTATTTAGTCACTGATATTCAAACTTATGGGTTAAGTAGCGACGTTAATGGTGTTTAAGAGACGGGGCGAACCATATTTAAACTTTTTACATCTTGACCCTTGTTAATTGTATTCTAGTTTTTAACCGTCATTACCAAAGTAACTCGTGATGACAGTGTAAAAAAATTCATTGTGATGTAATAAATCCAACTTGAAGTGGAAATAAAATTAGCCAGCATTGCATACGTATTTCAGACAAGACATTGAACCACTATTTCTCAAAACGGAACGTGTTTTCACGAAAATTTTTAAATAAATAAAAATTATAATTATACAAAATTATGGTTAAGCGGTCATTTGAAACAACAAGTTGTTGGTCATGTCGATCATAAATAATGAACACAGCGTATTGCTTTGATATCAAAGCTATGGAAATAATTTATGCGGATATCCGCAATTCCACAACCTGTAGCCCTACACCAACCTTGATATAATATTATGTCTTTCTCACAACGTAAAAGGGATACACATTTTGACAAAAAAAATTATGGTAACCGGTAAAACTGCATTCTAGTCCAAGGGAAGACACAAACGAGCAGCATTCACTCAAATTTTAGTAAAAGCAATCCATTGTCACAATCTTCAACATACATGTTTTTCCCAAGTTATTCCTAATATGTGACAAAAATCCATTTTATAAATGGAACCACTATTTCTCAAAACGGAACGTGTTTTAACGAAATTTTTTAAATGTTCTGATTTTTTTGCATAAGTAATTGGGACCCCTAAAGAAGTCCCACTGAGGGAGTGGTACCCCTCCGAACCCTTTGTAAAAGCAGACATGGGTACATTTACGATTTCGAAAATTCAAAAAGTTTGTGCGCTCTGGACGTCACAGTTTTCGATCAAATGAGCTGAAAATTGGCATGCATATGCAAAATGAGAATCAAAATAGGGTCAGGTTTGCGTTTTTTGAAATTTTGAAATTTAAAAAAGTTTTGGCGCGAAAACTTCATAATTTGAAATCTCGTTACTAAATTCAAAATCTAACACCAGATTTGGATTCTACGTGCCAGAAACCCATAAAATAACATTTTTCTGTCAACTTTGCGCAAATAGCCCTCGTTAAAATTCAAATAAAAAGCGGGAAAATTTGAAAAAGTGAGTTTTCTCAAAAAGTAACAAGTATTTTTTAAATCGGATTGCAGATTCAGATTCTACATCACAAATTACGTAATGGTTATTTTTGAAACATTTCTATCGGCCGATACTAAATAGATATTGAATTTGAAAATTTTTATTTTCGACCTCGGCATATGGTTAACATTTCGAAGTTTGTTAACATAAAAGTTTACCATTGCGTAATTTTTGATGTAGAATCCGAATCTGCAATCACATTTTAAAAGTACTTGTTACTTTTCGTGAAAACGCACTTTTTCAAATTTTCCCGCTTTTTATTTGAATTTTAACGAGGGCTATTTGCGCAAAGTTGACAGAAAAATGTTATTTTATGGGTTTCTGGCACGTAGAGTCCAAATCTGTTGTTAGAGTTTTGAATTTAATAACGATATTTCAAATTATGAAGTTTTCGCGCCACAACTTTTTTAAATTTCAAAATTTCAAAAAACGCAAACCTGACCCTATTTTTGGTTCTCATTGTGCATATGCATGCCAATTTTCAGCTCATTTGATCGAAAACTGTGACGTCCAGAGCGCACAAACTTTTTGAATTTTCGAAATCGTAAATGTACCCATGTCTGCTTTTACAAAGGGTTCGGAGGGGTACCACTCCCTCAGTGGGACTTCTTTAGGGGTCCCAATTACTTATGCAAAAAAATCAGAACATTTAAAAAATTTCGTTAAAACACGTTCCGTTTTGAGAAATAGTGGTTCCATTTATAAAATGGATTTTTGTCACATATTAGGAATAACTTGGGAAAAACATGTATGTTGAAGATTGTGACAATGGATTGCTTTTACTAAAATTTGAGTGAATGCTGCTCGTTTGTGTCTTCCCTTGGACTAGAATGCAGTTTTACCGGTTACCATAATTTTTTTTGTCAAAATGTGTATCCCTTTTACGTTGTGAGAAAGACATAATATTATATCAAGGTTGGTGTAGGGTTACAGGTTGTGGAATTGCGGATATCCGCATAAATTATTTCCATAGCTTTGATATCAAAGCAATACGCTGTGTTCATTATTTATGATCGACATGACCAACAACTTGTTGTTTCAAATGACCGCTTAACTATAATTTTGTATAATTTGGTGCTTACCTTGATCAAATTATGCAAATTGTGGATGACAGTAACGTGCATAAATGTAGTGTACTTGTTGTGAAACCACGGCTAAGTGAATTTGGTGAAGGTAATGTGAATTATTTTGTGTTTAAACCACTCTTCTCATAAGTCCGGTATCAGAAAATTATCGTGCATTGCAAGCCATTAATACATTTCACATCCTCAAAGGACCTTACAACTATTTTCATGTGGGTGGGCCACATGCCTGATTAATATTACACTTTTCCAGAGGCTTGATATTACCTTTAACTATAGGCTCAATATAGCCCTTTACTATACGTGTGAAATTACCTTTCACTATAGGCTTTTATCGTTTTTTACTGACTTCACTTGAGTGACATGCTGCAATGCGTCTGTACATCACGGCGATTGGCTACAATATATGAACCTGTGCAACTGTGCGGTTTACTCGTTACTTCAGTAGCTCTCCATCGGTGGTAAACACTTAACTCTCCGTGATCAGAAACGGATGGTACGATAGCATTTGTATTTATGTACCATGGATTTGCATGTATTTAAATGACATCTTTAGTCGCCCAAAACTCTACTTGCGCAAGCGTTTTGGGACTAGTTCCCGGCAAGACTTTTGCTCCATTTACGATAATCTTTCGATTGATACCCACTTCATAACTGTCCGCCATATGGCCCAGACCCCATATACAGGTTGTAAGGTCCTTTACCTCCTCTTAATGACACATCACTGCAGCCCATTGCCATATTGTTGATGGACAACCATGTATATCCTTATTTTAATGCCTCCTTATTACGTCCCCCAGAACTCCGTTATTTCCGTTTTCGTTACGTAAAATTTAAATTTTAAAATATCGTCTTAGCATGCAGTGCAACCAGAGCAGCATCAGAACTTGAAAGCTGTTCATCTGAACACTGCCTGTTTGAAACTTTTACTGCATTCCTCAGCCATTAAAAAATATCGTCAATATGTACAGCAATATAGTTAAGAACATGGCATGCATGACTTTCAAGGCTGCCAAAATGTTCGGCGCCACATCCCTCTGCTTCGACAGAGACACGGAGCATATTTCAAATGACAAGAAACTGGAACTTAAGGCCAAGCACAGGTTCAATGTCACAGTGCTCTGGATATTTCCTGGCTTCCTGCTGGTACTAAAATGCTATCGAAATAGGGCCGACAACTTTGACGCATTTCAATTGACACTAGTATTTTGGCTAATGGTATTATTTAATGTCAGTGTGTTTTCTATTCTACGGTATTTTGGATCGGAGTTCAGAAAATGCGCCAATACCTTTGCCAAGCTCTTTCAACATATATTCGGTTCGTGCAAGTTTTTATAATCATGATATGGAGATTTAAAAGTGTAATTGAGCATATAATTACTTGTTTCAAGACACGTACATGACTGGCTTCAATCCGGACAAACCAAAATGAATCTTTTTGCTCCTGGAAATCACAATTTCTGCCCTTTTAGTTAGCGGTGTAATCACATACATTGGCAAATTGTAACATAACCTGTGGAGCGAGTACAGTTAAATAGTTTTCCTTTCCGCATTCTTAAATTGCTTTTAAACTTGTTTCATGTAGTGTTTAACGCATCTAAATAAATGTCATATTATTCAAAGCTTGCAAAATCCCGTTGCTAGTAGATAACTGATAACGTTGCGACTGATCCATCCATTCAAACATTTCCAACAAAATAATCGGTTACGTTGTTCCGTTCTAGTAACAAATTCGTTTTTATGTCAGCAGTCAGCAGTCAGCAGTTTAGTTTAGCATCTTTTTCAGTGAATGGGAAAAATATAATCGTAAAAATTAACCCAATAGTTTACCTCGTCATCGTCATTACCTTTTCTCATGCACCGTGATATTTCTTACTTATCGCTACTTTTTCCGGGTTTGAGTGCATTAACCACATTTTAGACCAATGGATATTATCACCTAGATACGATCGTTCCGTTGCAGAGATTGTGGTTACGGATTCATTTCGTGCACTTTTGACATTGTACATTTCCCTTCAGGCTTATCGCGTGTCCTCATTCATCTATTGTTTTGCAATTATGTCTGCAATCAGAGCATATAGAGTTTGCAAGCAACTAGCTAACAGAGAATACCTATTTATTCGGTTTCGTCACTATTACTTACAATGCTGCATCCTGGCTCGTATAGTGGAAAGACCGCTTCACCGATAAATCTACCTCAACTTGACCATATCCTCCAGGTTCATGCTAGTTGACGCATGGGTAATTGTACATTGCTCAATCGATAGGATATCCGTAATACTTTATTGCTTAGCTGTGATGCCGTTACTCTTGCTTTTAATTGCAAATTTAATTTAATTGCGATTCATTGGATATGTACTTGGAAGGCATTGCCATCAATCAAGTGCGAACCCGAAGCACGGTAGAATATATAAAATTCAAGCAAAGCAGGCAAAGGCGTTCCATCCCATACCTTAAAAATACGGTCCATACTGGTACCTAGGTAAAGATATTCTTGCAGACTACTTCTGGATGTTGTTAATGCGGACATTTGATATCATTCTGATTACCGATGAGAAATACTTACTTGCTGATCATTAATCAAACTGAAAGCAGAAAAGTTGTTGGATAGGCGAAGAAATGGTTTCAATAGTTTGTATCTTTCAAAACTCCATGTAGATAGGTGAAATAGAAATTGTATAAGACTCAAATATACGTAATACATTGTCAACATAGTACTTTGTCGCCGTGTCGGCAATTCCGACCCCTCAACATTCAACCTTAAGTTATTATAACTAGAACTTGCAAAGGACTCAATAAAGGTGCATTAGCACACAAATTAAATACTGAACAGAAACCGACCATTTACTAAAATACTATTTGATCATCGCTGTTTATTATTTACAAATTTCAGTCTATTCAGTTTCAATATATGTGGAAACTGTGTCGATGGTCCGATAAGTGTACCTGATGATAAAAAATTTATTTGGAGACAGTCCTCAATCGCGAAATAACGCAGATTATGATCCAATATTTAATTGCGGACCTTGACTGCACAATAGCGATACAATTATGATCATAAGATGGACATTTTCCCGAAAGCTTTAGCTGTAGCTACACACATACATGATATGGATAATTTGGATCAACAATAATCATAGCTTTAACATTTAAAACTTCTGAGACTAATCGGTTGCATGGCGCTGTCATTTGTTTCACATATGTGACGCATACAAAGTTATATGCAGTTCAATGCAAAAAACGTATAATTTTCAGACTTATAATTTTCAAAGCTGCAATCGCTGCAGCAAAGACACGAATGTACAAGATGCATGTGCTGCAAGCAAAGGCCTTGCAACCTATTCGCGTAAAATATGGACCGTATTGGTACCTAGGTAGAACATTTCTTCGAGAGTACATTCAGATGTTTTTGATGCGTGCATTTGACTCCGTTTTGATCGTTAACGAGCTAACTAAGGGTTATTTGAGTAAAGTTAATAACAGCGATTCTCCCGTAGTATGCAACAGAAGTCGACATTGATGCTGTCAGTTGGAAGGCAGTACAGGATTGCGTTGACTAACTTTAAGCAATCTTACTGCGAATGCTTTAATTGAATTCGGTGTAGATTAGACGCATTAATTTCTGGATTGTATTATGTTTGAACTAGTCATAATTTGTAATCTTCATGTAGATTTCAAAAGCTTGATTTCTTGTAGTGAATATTATTTTGTTAAATCAATCATACTTTAATGGCATGCTTGCATATAGCTGTAATTGTAACTTCGATTGTAATTGTAGTAGCCAAACGTTAACCGTAATATGTTACAAACTACGCTGATAATAAACTTTTACTTGTTGTTTTCCTTCCTTCATCACATTTCCATCACTGGGTGCTGGGAATACACATTTTGTGTAGCTGCTCGCGATACCACATTTCCACGTGTTCACTAACTAAAGGTTGCTTGATATAGAAACTGTTCATACACATGATTTAATACTTGTATGTTTCGCATGTAATAAAGAATTCCAGGAATAAATTTACATGATTTGGAATGGTAATAATTAGAGCAAACACATTAATTCTTTTATATCTATACAGCACATGACTCGGAGATTCAACTTCCACATAAGATGTTCTGAATTCATGCAGTCGGCATGGTTTCGGGAGCTTCACTAATAATTTTATGTACATCATACATTGAAGCTTTACAATGATTAAATGCTAAAATATAATTTTCAATCGGAGGACCAGTAATAAACTAAATTGCAAGCCAACCCAATTGCAAAAATGAACTGATATTGTTCAGCTTCTAAATGTTGTCCAGTTTTACGCATTGTTACTCAAAAGTAACGTACCAGCGTTGTCCCTTCGATTTTTTAAGGAAACTCATTCAGGTTTGGAGAGAATGTATCAGTGATTCCGAATATGCTTGTCATTATCCCGACCATTTGGATCTGTGGGTACCACAGACGAAAAACAAATCCGGATTCAGCTTTGGATAGTAAGTTTATTGTAATCAGTACTACCAAAGTGTTCCGTAAAACGTTAATATTGTCCCAATTGTTTTCGCTAATTATTGCTTTAAATTTGTTTCACTATTTACCCTTGCTTATATAACATATACCCAACTGAAAACTCAACACGGTGACTAGTATCTTACAAGCTTAAAGAGTTACGTGCAAATCAGCACTTACAGTCGCAAGCAAACATCGTGGCATTCATGGAAAATAAAAATAAAAGTTTGAATTGTGGAAACATCACGGTCAATGTGCATCAATATCTTTGTAACAACATTTGCAGTGATATTGATTTTAGGTCAACATGCATATAGTCAGTTTCATCATTACTCAAAATATGTTTTCTTGAATCATGATATACCGTCATACTTTGCGTGGACCATCAGCAAAAAATTCAACTTGCGTTGTTGGGTAATATTTAACCTTATTCAGGAACTTTGTACAACATTCTGTATACATTCAATACTAAAATATTCCGGTGATTTCAGTACAATCAGTTATCTTTGCCCCTAGATACGAATTCGGCTGAGGTATTGCTAACAGTAAATAAATTTGGTTTAAGCTTACATTGTACTTCTTCAAGACTTCTTGCACAACCCTTTGTATGTTTGGAATAAGGTAGGAAATTTTTAGTACAAAGATCTCCACAATATTACCCTTTTACCGCACAATGTAGTAGTACTAATGACAATGAACTTTCCTTTCAAAGGTGAACCCATTTTTGCTTTGCGTCTGTGCAGCCGACAAATAAAAATGGTCGGGGCAATGACAAGCATATTCGGAATAAGCGAAGAATTCTCTACAAAACTGGATTGGTTTCATTAAAAAATCGAGGGAACAAGATTGTTACGTTACTTGTGAGTTACGTGACACCTACCACCACCAGATGTACACATACGTTTGTCGCCGGTCCAACTTCTGCGCACATTATCCCTATACACTTAACTTAATGCTACATAGTTGTTTTCCGGGAACCATAGTATGTAAAATTAGTACGGACATTTTTATTTAAAATTTCCGGGTTACATCCAAACTTGGTAAAATAAGCTGAATGCAGCATAAAGTTGCTGGCGATTAGTAGATTTATCCAAGTTGCACTAAAGCAACTTTAGTTAGCGTTGGGTGTGGTAACATGTATATAATTGCTTGAAAAAAACTAGTAATAAACCAAACGTAGTTTATAATAGATATATATAAATGAGGCCCTTTGCACACATATGTGCCAGTTCTAATATCATAATTCGAATACCAGAAGTGAGTGTTATTTCAACGCCAGTTGATTCCGATACCGAAATCTTGATGATTCAGTTCAAAGTAATTGTTAGCACTTAAAATATTTATTGTGATCTGGAAATCATTTCAATTTAATTGCAGGACCTTCCGAAAGCAAAAAAATATGTTTACCACCGGTTGCGGTAATCCGGATATTCACTGAAGCAAATAAGGCTGATAATTATCCGGTTTACTTCACATTTGTTTTGTATGATATCCCGTCCCAAATACGTGACTGTATGTTAGCCACCAAATATGTTTACACGTTAGAAAATTAAATGTCATTTCAGGAATTTTTGACAAGCTTGGAATATAAGCTGTTAACCGTTTGAGGTACACGTGGTCAGTAGAAGCATACGATGCTTTTAGTTATATAGCCCTGTCCGTCAATTACTTGCGTTTTAAGAAATGGTTATAATTTATATTGACCATATTTCCTGATTCGATCCGAGGTTAACCTGATTAGAAGTTACATCGTCTGAAAATGTTTTGTGAAAATATCTCGACTACTGTCTACCATTTTCAGCATATATTGCATAATGCGCACATTTCCGGTATCATAAAATGACATGTTTGTCAGATTGATGTTGTAGCATCCGAGTATACAGCAGTAACGTCTGCTTTGGCACAGTTGAATGAAATTAAAGTACCACGCAAACATGTATTGCAGCATTTTGTTGATGGTTATTATTCCCGCCCATTCACTAAGTTAAAACGACGATTGTAGGATGTAAAAGCAAAGTATTCAGAGCATAATTGGAGCTGGTTACCATAAACGCAACTGATTGCAGAGTGTCTTAATTGACAGATAATAACGGCTGTTTTCGCAACCCAGAACGGAAATTGGTCTTCACAATCTGAAAAGCGAAAAAATAATGACTACGTAGGCATTTCCAAAAGTAGTGACACGACTTTGTTCTACTGTCATTTTAAAACCGTTTGGCGATATCAATCAGGGTGTTCCACATATAATCCCTGGACCCTTGTCCACCGTTTCCACATGGTACCAAATGTCCAGATACCATTGGGCTAGAGTGCCGTGCTTATATGTTCAAAAATCGAAATTCCAGTTTTTTGACGTTTTTGGGGTATTGCATTTCAAATGATGCTGCAGATTAGCCAGGACTCGCTTTACTGCTTGTTTTTTTGTACAAATTTTGTTGTGATGAGTCAATCGTTCATTTCCAGTCGCCATTTCGACGCATGATAAACTCTACGTAATTTGAGAGAACGGTGCTATTTTGCAGATTTGCTTGCACTGAAAATTTCATTCCTCAAACCTAGTGTCTTCCGAAATGCACCCACGACGGCAACACGAGGGTTCAAAATTAAAATCCAAGTACCTCCACACATTCAGGGGATTTATGTGAACCATTTATGATATTTCTCACAACTGGGATTGACTGTCTAAATCGGCGACAGCTATCCTTTTCGTTTCAACTCCCTCATCGGTAACACTTAGAGTGTGTCTTAAGTTTGGCCTGATCTACAGCGATAGGCTAGCTCTTTTAAGTCGCCAACGCCACCGATCGATTGTTGTCCGTATAGGCACGGGATCTGCAACATATTTTGAAAATAATTGTGATTTAAACTGGTGGAAAGACCATCAGAGAAAGGTAGCATCACTTTCTCACGAACATCTTACGTAAAGAAAAAAGATAATTGCAGGTTTAACCAGCTCTACCTCTGGATTGGTATTGTCTACCGCAACATGTAGCATGTCAATCGAAAGACCAAACCTTGGTCTATCCGTTGGTATGAAAAAAAAGAAAAGTTCAGTAGGACACGGAACCCCGACCAGGGTATTTTATACCATGAAGTGCCCAAGTTAAAGGAGTAATTAGGATAAGGGAAATGCTGCGCTACGAATTCATCTAACTAGGACGGACGCGGTGCTAGAGAAAAGACCGCCACGGTCTGAATTGAAGAATCCGTCGTAGAGATATGCCTCGTCAAAGTCGTCTCACTACTTTTGGAAATCTCTCGTATCTATTAAGTGTTCTATCGATTGCGGTGCTAATGTGCAGCAGAGACGTGTTTGGGCTAGTGAAGCTTTCCAATAGTTGCCTAAATCAAAAATCAAAAATTAGAAATATGTTATTTGATCTTTGAAACTAATAGCGACTTGAATTCCGTGTTTTCAATTTAAACCGTTTTCTGATAACATAATGTACGCTTTGGGAATTGCATCGTTACAAATTTTGAAAAGGAAACGTGTTTGTTCATTCCGACATTAAACTGTTTGCAGTTAATTTAAATGCCGTCGTCTTGAAAGAAAATATTTTTCAAATAGTCAACGCTCGTTCGAGAGTTTTCTACTTATTTTGACTAAATTGAGTTAATACAAGCAGTAATACGAAACATGGAGACTGAAATTGATTCCAATTTAAATGAAACAAATTGTATTTATTAACTGCCATAACATGCAGTCTAAGTAAGCCTTCAATCAGCGATAAAAGTTAGTTTTCCAGGTTGTAATTACGCCATTGAACTTGATTGCTAACATCGCTTCTTTGGAGGAGCCACAAATAGTTATTGCATGACTTCTAGATGACTGTAGATAATATTTTGTGTATTATAGTCTGAAAATAATTGGAATCTACACCCCGAAATTGATGCTTAAAGGTTATATGCTAGTTTGTTCAATATAATATAGCTATTCGTATAGTTTACTCATTCACAATCCACATCTTAACTCAATATACAAACACACTACAAGTGTGCATTTTTGTTAATCAAGTGCATGCGAGAATATAATGCAGCTTGAAAGGTGCAAAAATAATGCAATCATTTCCTGTTTCTGTTGTAAACCAGTTAAAACCTATTTCAATTCATATACGTGACCAATTTAACCTGACAAAAAGTTATATAATCGAGCTGAAATTGAGAACAATATCACGGCTAAGCTGTTCCCTACAATATATAATAGTGATTCTCGTGTATGTAACATTTGCAGAAAATACCATAATTAGCTTGTTCATATCAGAAACTGTTCAAATTATTACTCGTTACGTTCTCATAGGGGTATGGCATCGTTCGTAATGATCCGTGGAAACACTTCCGGTATCTAGAAAATTGCTCGTTTATCTGATTGTTATTTTAACGTCCGTGAATTCAAGGAATTTAAACTTCACCCAAACATGTTATGATATATTTTGTGATGGCTGTTATTATTCAAGCTAATTAATCAAATTAATACCATGATTGTAGAATCAAAAAACAAGATATCAAGAGCATACTTTAAACTGGTTACCCTGAATTGTGCTGATTGCACAGTATCTTAGGTGACATATACCATCAGCTGTTTGCGCATCACAAGATGGTAATTGGTCTTCACGATCCGAACAAACAAAAAATAACGAGTGCTAATTCAGCGTTCTACCAGATGCGGAAGAAGTTATGCAATTAGACTGTTATTGAAAAATATGTTGTTTTCTACTTCATATATAATACCTAATTTTAATTGGAGAAAGTGCAATTCATTCGACAGGTGAACATGGATTGGTTTATATGTTTATATGTATTCATTGGCTCATGTAATTCGAAAATCACCAGTTTTGAAAATATGTTATTGGTTCTCAGAAATGTCACAGCAACATAATTGCGATGTTTTCAGTTTAAGTTGTTTGTGCTACCGAAGCGAACTGTTGTTACTTTAGTTGTTAAATGCAAATAATTCAAGGTAGCCAGGCTGTGTGCTTTGCGGCTTGCCTCATTGCCAAACTTGAAAAGAAAAACAAGTTTTGTTAGTGTCCCCAATTAGTTGTTTACTGATAATTTAATTGTTTTCGTCAAGGAAGAAAACATTAAAAATCGTCTAGGATCACTGCAGTGGTCTACTTATTTTGACTTGTTTACAATTGATGAAGGTTAAATCTCGATAGCAGTGAAAAACAAATATATTTAAATACAATCGATGTTTTCAATGGCAATTATGTGATTGCGCCATTAGCTTACGTGCATGGGAATCAGTCACGCGCTAAAAATATTATGTTTGCTTATTTGCAAAGTACATAAGATCGAAGCTAAAACATGTTTTCAGAAAATTTTGTTTTCGTCATACTGTTGTTCACAATACAGCCGCTTGAACCGTTCTAAGCCTTTATAAGCAACACCTTTCAAATTCCGCTGGTCAGATCAAGTTTCGGTATCCCATAAAGGAATTCAAGCCGTTGACTGTACTCTATTGAACATATCTCTGCATTTGTTGGATATTTTGTTCTTGAAATAATGCTCTCAGAAACCGAAAAGTTAGCTTTCCAATTAAATAATATTATATACCCTCGCATTGTACCACCACTTCCTGTGAACTGGAATGAGGACTACACAGAATTGCGACTTGCCAGCGCATCTTGGAAACAAGGAGCATTTTATGCATCCGCTGGATACGTGTGCCTATATGGCATTTGTAATGTCGTAGTGGCTGTTTGGTTGGGACACATACGTCCAACGCCAGACTTCACAATAATCCATGAACTCCTCCAGTGGATGGCATTTGCTATAACTTTCTTATTTGCTCTTGTGGTGTACCTTATGCAGGGTGGATCAGCTCCGCTTGGCAACAACGCGTACCACAATCTTGCTGATGACATTTTGAATGGTATTTTGTATACATCCAACAATCCACAATCTGAAATTCCGGTAATTAATTGCCACGAAACTCATTATGTATTATTTTTAGTAAACGACATTTCCGAAATCAAATCATCCGTCTGTCTACTACTTATATCATCGACTGCTGCGTTCCCGTGGACCGTACTGGCAATATCAATTTTCACGGATTTCGATTGCTTCTATCATATTTTCGACCGTTTCGTTCTGTCACCAAGATATGAGCGCTCTACAGGAGAAATTGTGATCTCTGCCTTAATTCGTGGATTTAGCACATTGTTCGTTTTCCTTCAAACTTCTCACTTAGCTTCCAACGTTTTCTGTCACCTATTTGTTGTCGCCATTAGAACGGAGAAAATAACAAAGTATTTTGTTAATGGGGAGCAGCCTTTTAGTAGATTTCGAGATTATTATATCAAACATTTCCTCATATATCGCGTTGGTGAAACAGTTATTTACCGACTCACTTACGTCACACTGACGATTGGATTTTGGACCATGGTGGCTGACGTACGTGTACTGCTAAAACGTTCAATTTCTTCAGTTGCAATGAATGCAAATATGGTAATATCGTTTTTAGGGATTGCTGTATTACATATTACGTTACTGCCGATATGCTGCGATGCGGTAGACAGAATGGGAGAAAGTGTACGTATCAATCAGATTCGTGCTCAATTTAGATTTGCTAAGGATCACAGATACATACATAAAATTCAGGTGAAAGAGGCAAAAGCACTACAACCAGTGCGTTTCAAATATGGTCCCTATTGGAGTCTGGGGAGGCCGTTTCTGGCAGAGTACGTTTGGATTTTTATGATGCGAACTTTTGATGCGATCCTTCTCTAGTAGAAACTAATTTCATGTGGCCTTGACTTACAAAGTTTAAATGAGTCTGATTGCTACGTTGGAAAAGTTAACATCAAAATTATATATGGGCTTTTATGACGCAAATTGTTTTACGAAATTTTTATTGTTGATGAGAACCGCTAATTTCAATGCAAACATATTTCATAAATCGGCACATACTTAACATTGTTTTGTGACATCATATACGTTACATTTAAAGGATCGTACTGTATCGTAACTATATAACTAGATATAACTAGACTATATAATAA
Organism: Sinella curviseta; assembly: GCA_004115045.4. NCBI lineage: Eukaryota > Metazoa > Arthropoda > Collembola > Entomobryomorpha > Entomobryidae > Sinella > Sinella curviseta. The sequence continues at coordinate 41,479,721 of CM023202.3, read as the reverse complement.
AGATATTAGTCACTATATAATGTGTATCAACATAAGTCTAAATATGTTACAGCTGGTGGTCTTGCATCTCAAGAAAGAGTTTAGAGCTAAAGCGCCTAACAAATTTCAACGTCATGGATGTATCAAGTACATGTGCAAGTCAATACGCGGAAATCTCACAAAACGAATGCCTGGCTAAACATTTGATATCAAGTGTAACATAAATTTGATGGAACGGAAGGGATAATTTACAACGTACCATTTAAAGATGTAAAATGTAAAGATGTTGTCCAATCTTAACATTCAGGACAACGTTAAAGTCATAACACGAAAATTGAACGGTCTCAAATGAGCGGAATGCAATGCTGATAGTGTTTATATCATGATTTGATTGTCGCTCTACTCTTCTAGTTCCCTACAGGTTCGTCCAAACGTCTCATGAAGACGTTGATGTCATCGCGGTAGCAAACCATGTATTACCGATATTCCCGGATATTGAAAATCAATATTAATTGAGGCGGAAGCTGCCATAGATAATAGTAATTAAGTGATATATAGAAGCCATAAGTTGTATGTTGAGGTAGTAGTAATCGAGTTGTGCATAATGGCTTCACAAAAGTCGAAGTAAACAACTTATATGTGTTATGTAAAAAGCGAAGTCAGATATTTCCAAATGACAGAATAAAGTTTGGAATGTTTTCAACCGTCTCAAACACGTTACATATCCATCATACAAAGTTTCTTGTACACAAAACGTTTTGCTTAATTATATGCTCATATAATCGATTTATGGTAATTTCATTCAATAGCGATGGTGTATGTAATTCTTTGTTAAGCCAATCATGCCAAGTTTTAACTATTGTAATGTCACGCACTCTAATTCAAATTTGAATTGTATTTATAGTAACCAGTTTAAGTATCATACGTTGTAACTGATTCTGATGCTGATCATTAATTTGTTATTATTGGTTCGACGTATTACGCACCGTTGCCCATGTGGATATGCTTCTTTATCAGCAGCAGGAGCTACGGCATTTATGGATATTCGCCAAAAAGACCTCAATACACTTTGACGTTTCAACCACATAATGAGTCACTTATCTGTATGACTTGAACAAGCAAACTTGACGAGCAATAATTTACGTAATTTAAATGATCATACTAGTTGTAAGCACATTATGTAACACCGTATGTCGATAAAGGGAAGCTTAACATGAACTATAAGTAAGCATTGAATAAAGCTCTGAAACGTTTTTCTGCACCAACTCCACCATATGCTTGTTTGCTAGTGTACATTTTATGCTAATTGCAAATGTTTGACAGGTCCTTTACGGAGATTATAATTGCGGCTCTTATTCGAGGAACAATATCAGATAATATTGCCTAATATGCTTGCCGATTTAGTTTGCTTAGATGGTGCTGTAATTTTGTTGCTGCATTAAAAGCACACATTACATCTGAGCACTTATTCCACATGTAAATGAAATGTATTCACTCTCGTCATTAATGTGACCAGATAAGACGCTAAAAAATCGTGCGGAAATGGTATTCAACAATATCTCGAATATACTGTCCCTTAAAGTAAATAGTTGTGATACTGATTTAAAACACCATGATTTGCTGCTTCATATCAGAAACTTCAAACTATGACGTGCTGCATTTGAATAAGTATAGTTCTAAATGCATGATGCAAACATTTCCTGTTTCTGGGACATTGCCCGTTTATCTGATCGTTATTTTTATGTCCGAGCATTCAGTAGAAACTCCTGATTTGGCAGAGTTTAAGGAATACAGACTTTCTGATAATCATGGTACGATACATTCCGCTGAGGATTGTTATTCTAACCTATTCATCAAAGGGCGGTATGGCGAACCTTATGGGACTGGGCCCAAGCCCGCCTAGAATGAGACATATGCCAATCGATAGAGCTTTTCAAGCTGAACAAAATTGTTCATTGGCACAAATCTCAATTTCATTTGCTAATGGCAGTTTTTGGCTTCTTAAAATGCATGGGTTTTATAGCAGTCTACATTGAGTTATTGTGTCAGTTAGTCTGTACTGTCAATTGAACTCAATGTTCAAACGTAACTGGTGCAGATATCGTTAAAATCATTACAAATAATCAGTACAAGTAGGTATTTTGAGTTATTTATGTAATGTATTATAGTTGCATCCCATCGGTAGCCACAAAAGGCTAAGTAGTCAGCGTACTATAATTACAAAATAATTATCTATAAGTTGATACGATTTGATAAGCTGCCCTGTGTTTATAGTTTCAGAAAATCATGCACAATACTTGTTATCTATATTTCTACACAATCTTGCATATCATTGACAGAGAGTAGTGATTGCCGTCCCACATATCTGCAATTGTGTCATAACGTCCCTTGCGACGGAACTGGACCAACAATAAAATTATGTCGCCTTTTGTATTGTATCGTCATGATATCGTGTATCAATGTACCGAGTCCCATTTTAAATTGTTCTACTTCATATTTTGACGACGAACAATGATATTGTGATTTTTGTGCTTAAGCAAACTGGTGTTATGAATATGAAATACTCTTCGTTTATCCGCCATTTGGATAGCATCTTCACATCAAGATAAAATGTAAATGGAATTTCGGGGACTGCTGACATCATTCACGTACGGGGCCCATTAGACCAAAATCGTATTTTCGCATAAAGAATCTTATGGATGCAGTTTTATATAACCCAAATTATTTATTTACAATGTACTAGGGAGTAGATAATATGATAATATGTATACACTAAGAATTGTGTGGATCGAAATACATTTTGTACCAAGAGACTTTATCCTATCCACCAACTATTTTTTCAGACAATGCATGTACAATTGACAATGCGTATCCACATTCGGATCAAAGTGCATTTTTATCTTCGACTTATATTCAGTGGAACATGTACGAAGTTTAATCTGTTCAGCATTTGCATGAACTGGATGAATGTAGATTTTTCCATTTATGGGTGCACGATTCAAATGTCCTTTCCTTCTCCTCTCTAAACGTACTGAGAGCATGGAGCATTGTTGAAGAAAATATCAGTGTATATGTTATCAATATGCAAAAGAGCTCATTTGCATACAAGAAAATGTATTATGCCAAATAAAACCCAGTGTTGCACAGAATACCTATCTTATTATCGGTTCATTTGCATACTAAATGATAACAGACCACAGGCAGACGACGAATATGCTTGTCAGTCTATTATGCGCTCATGAAATAATATCAGTTTTTCCATTGCCATTTAGTTACTTACTACGAGAAAAAAAGCTTTCTAAATCACTACTTTGACCATTGCCTGGTGACATTGATTTAGCTTGAGAATATTCTTAAATATCTCCCTGTTCTCAGCAACTTTTTGTTCGCACACAAAATCTTAAATAAAAAGTACGTCTTGCTCATATCCATTAACTGTTTAATTAGTGATCACTTTGAAGTTATTATTAATAATAAGTTCAGCCAATTGCAATTATAGTGCTTGCAGTTGAAATACCTAGTTACTTTTAAAACACAGTCATAAGCAAGTTAAGTACTCTCACATCCGTCACAAAATCTTGCATTCCAAGTACCAAGTAAACAGTGCAGCATGGTTTTCTCAAAATGTTTCGGTTGTAAAAAGTACATAACGGGGCAGACATACAACGTTAACTATGGCTCAGTTATCTGGAATCGATTACTACTCCATCAAGTCGCACTGGGGAACCTCGGAGCAAACGAAGCGCTTTGCAGAAAGTGTTATCTTCTTTATTCGGCGTCATCAAATAAAAGCGCAGGATCATCACAACAACAAAGTAACAGTGTTCCATTGGCACCTCAGGCTTCCCATGTGAATGTAATTGATACTCAACCAGTTGCTCATTGTTCGCGGAATCCGCCAGCCCCGCCATCAAATATTCATCATATGCAGCTTAATACTTACAGGGAGCGACAATCGTTGCCAAATCATCAATCTCCACATCTTCAGGTGCAAAATCCGCCACTTCTACTTCCGTCTATGATAAATCTACCAACTCGGCTTTCACCATTTCCAAATCACGAAATTCATCTTCCACCGCAGAGAAATTCTCACACGCAACAATTTCTACCAGGCCAACCAAATCATGAACCAGTTCCTGTGCAACAACACATAAACCCAATACAGTTTCAAAATGTTCGTACCGTGGCTGCCAGTGAAAGGGCTTGCTGTGTGTGTGGAGGTGGTGGGCGAACAAGAATCGACAGTCTTATCAGGGGACAAGTTTGGAGTCTGGAAAGAGTCGCAATTCCCAATGGAAATCGTTTATGTGAAAATCATAAATTGGAAAATGGATTGGTAAACGACCAGGCACTTCATCAGTTATTGGGGAAGACATTTTACCAGCAAGTTCCTTCTTGTGAAATGGCTGAGTACTTGGGGAACATTTTGCAAGCGACCTTTGACGTAGAGATTGAGGACACAGTGAAAGTGCTTGATGTGCTAACATCCGACAGCGTTTGCAAATGTTATACCGGGCTCTCTATTCATGACTTTCTGGATTTTTGTAATGGATTTGAAATCCATGGTTTTAGTGAAAACAGAAAACAGAAAGCTACTGCTCTCCTACTAGCCAAGTTACGTATGGATAACAGTCAGAACCAACTTGGAAACATGTTTGGCTATGCACAGAGCACCGTTTCACATTACATTAACGCCGCCGCCAACGCAGCCGACGAACAATTCGTACCATTGCATCTGGGTTGTAACCACATTACCAGGCAACAGTACATGCATCATATGAATACAATGGCAAGAGTGTTACACGACATACATCCAAACTCCGTTGCGTACATTGTTGATGGAACGTACTTCGAGATCCAAAAATCCAGTAACTTTCTAGGACAGAAGGCAACCTACAACCTTTATAAGCATTATAACTTGGTGAAAGTGTTAGTTGTTTGTGCCCCAGACGGTTACATTCTTGACATATTTGGAACGACGGCAAGTGACAACTTGCACAACGACGCAGTCCTGTTCAACAATATGATGCAATTGGATGGTGGATTCGGAAACTTCTTTGCTCCAGGTGATGTGGTCATTGTTGACCGTGGTTTTAGAGATAGTGTAGACTTTTGTGAAGCATTGGGAATTGATATCAAGATGCCAACATTATTAGGGGGAAGACCACATTTTCCTGTTGACGAGGCAAATTATAACCGTCTAGTTACCAAAGTGCGATGGGTTGTGGAAGCTGTTAATGGAAGAATAAAACGTGTATTCAGATTGTTTGCAAATCAGATTGAAAATAGTTATCTACCGATTCTTCCAAAACTCACAAGAATAGCCTGTGCCTTGTTGAACAAATACTTTCCTCCAATGTACCCGGATAATCCAGCTCAATTAGACATAGCAAACTACATGCTTCAGCGTTGCCAAGAGGGTGATGAGTTTTATCAGCAATTGCTTGCCCTGGGTTATGTGCATTCCATTACTAACTGGATGCTTACTGATATAACCACAATTATTGAACACTTTCCACCCCTCACAATGGACGACCTGCGACACATTACTGCAGGTGTTTACCAGCTTAAAGAGGCGCCAAGTTACACAGCTTTGCACGTCAACAAGGTTTTGGGGAGACATGAACCAGTGGAAGATTTTCAAATCTACAAGAACAGGGAATTTGGACAATTGTTGATGGTACGTATGGAGAGCCGACACGTCGCAAACAAAAAATATAAACTGTTTATATCTTACATTCAGGATCAAAATGGGCCCCAAGGTATCTTCAAGTACTGCTGCACTTGTCAAACAGGACAGAGAACTGTTGGCATGTGCAGCCACGTGGCTGCAGTAATTTGGTTATTAGGTTTTGCATACCGCAATAATGCAGTCAATGAGCCCGCCGCAGATATTGCGGAACATATTTTTCATTTGAGAGTCTAGACTAGTATCATACTGTCTAGAGAGAGTATACTGTATACTGAGAGTTTCATATTCTTGTCATTTCCTGTAATAAAAATCGGCCAAATATTTTTAGTTACACTGAAGCTTCATTTGTTTCTTTATGCATAGCAGAATACATTGTAAATAATTTGCGAAAAAGCCAATTAAGCCAATAAAGAAAAGCAGAAGCTATTATACAAAAATATATCACACGCATTGTTTTCATCATTGATATTAAAGTCGCCACCCTTTTATATTTGGATTGAATTTCTCTCTTACAACCTGACAATCGCGTTTTGTTCTTTTGTCAAACACCATTGTTATTACCGCATAACTATTTGCATTTGGGTAAAGAAATGTACGATTTTCGTGCAAAATGGAATCGTAAATTAATACATTAGCACGTCTCCAAAGCATAATGATTTTTAGGTGGATGTGCTGACGGTATATAGACAATTGTTAAAACAAACTATTCGGCATTTCGTAGATTATGAAGAATCCATAAAGTATTAGTACAATGTAGGCACATTGTTTGTTGTCAGAATATGAAGGTGAGCGTTTTAAATTAGACAAAAATACTTGTGTAAAATGGGTAGTAAGACGTGAGTAATAATATAAATATGTAACCGTTTGTATCCGAGCGACATGTGTGGACATGTTAGTGGCTATTCGTCTCAAGTTAATGCTTAAAAAATGCAAAATGCGACATAATTATTAGTATGACATATTTTATTGTTGGTCCAGTTCCGTCGCAAGGGACGTTATGACACAATTGCAGATATGTGGGACGGCAATCACTACTCTCTGTCAATGATATGCAAGATTGTGTAGAAATATAGATAACAAGTATTGTGCATGATTTTCTGAAACTATAAACACAGGGCAGCTTATCAAATCGTATCAACTTATAGATAATTATTTTGTAATTATAGTACGCTGGCTACTTAGCCTTTTGTGGCTACCGATGGGATGCAACTATAATACATTACATAAATAACTCCAAATACCTACTTGTACTGATTATTTGTAATGATTTTAACGATATCTGCACCAGTTACGTTTGAACATTGAGTTCAATTGACAGTACAGACTAACTGACACAATAACTCAATGTAGACTGCTATAAAACCCATGCATTTTAAGAAGCCAAAAACTGCCATTAGCAAATGAAATTGAGATTTGTGCCAATGAACAATTTTGTTCAGCTTGAAAAGCTCTATCGATTGGCATATGTCTCATTCTAGGCGGGCTTGGGCCCAGTCCCATAAGGTTCGCCATACCGCCCTTTACACGATGATTGTAGGATCCACAAACAAGATACAAAGAGCATAATTTGAGCTGATTACTTTGCGTTCAACCAATTGCAGTGTCTTAATTGCCAGATGACATTCGATGTTTGCGCAACCCTATACGCATTTTTTAACTTCCCAACATCCACATACGTAGGGATTTCCAAAAGTAGTGAGACGACTTTGTTCTACTCTTATTTAAAAACCGTTGGGCGATATCAATCAGGGTGTTCCACATATAATCCCTGGACCCTTGCCCACCGTTTTCACATTGTATCAAATGTCCAGATACCATTGGGCTAGAGTGCCGTGCTTCTATGTTCAAAAATCGAAATTCCCGTTTTTTGACGTTTTTTCGTTATTGCATTTCAAATGATGCTGCAGATTAGCCAGGACTTGCTTTAGTGCTTGTTTTGTTGTGCAAATCTTGTTGTGATGAGTCAATCGTTCATTTCCAGTCACCATTTCGACGCATGATAAACTCTACGTCCTTTGAGAGAACGGTGCTATTTTGCAGATTTTCTTGCACTGAAAATTTGCTTCCTCAAACGTAGTGTCTTCAGAAATGCATCCACGACGGCAACACGAGGGTTCAAAATTAAAATCCAAGTACCTCCACACATTCAGGGAATTTATGTGAACCATTTATGATATTTCTCACAACTGGGATTGACTGTCTAAATCGGCGACAGCAATCCTTTTCGTTTCAACTCTCTCATCTGTAACACTTAGAGTGTGTCTTAAGTTTGGCCTGTTCTTCAGCGATAGGCTAGCTCTTTTAAGTCGCCAACACCACCGATCGATTGTTGTCCGTATAGGCACGGGATCTACAACAAATTTTGAAAATAATTGTGGTTTAAACTGGTGGAACGACCATCAGAGAAAGGTAGCATCACTTTCTCACGAACATCGTACGTAAAGAAAAAAGATAATTGCAGGTTTAACCAGCTCTTCCTCTGGATTGGTATTGTCTATCGCAACATGTAGCATGTCAATCGAAAGACCAAACCGTGGTCTATCCGTTGGTATGAGCGCGGTCTGAATTGAAGAATCCTTCGTAGAGATATGTCTCGTCAAAGTCGTCTCACTACTTTTGGAAATCCCTCGTAGTCGTTTCAAAGTGACAATTGACAAAGTATTTTACTTACATTTTGCATTTATTTTTCAGCCATGTAACGAATTCAATTACAACTATGGATGCCATTTACGGAAAAGAGTTTCAGTCTCTATATGTGATATTTGTGAATTACGTTGTCGAAAAATTAAAAATCTTGACTTCGTGATAAAAATATTCATATAGCCAAACTTTTTAAATCAAAACATCCATAAGTAAATATTTGGTTAGCCCTCAAACTAAATAGCAAATGGGCGTTAAAAATCATCACTTGCACACAAAATATTTTATTTTCAAAGAACATGGTGATAATAAATCAGTACTGAAGTGATGGTTTTTGGGCTGAATAAAATTTTTACAAATATTTATTCAATGTTTTAAATTCAGAGGGAATACGATGTTTTGACTCGTCCACTGACTCAATGTATGTATACTCTTGTTATTTAAATATAGAATAAAATTTCTTGACAATAACCTCCTAGCAGAACTGAAACGATCAAGCAAACGTTGTTCATCGAAAAAAATTGCATATGGCCAAAACAAATTCATCAAAATTTTACTTTGCTCATTTCCATGTGATATTAAGTTCGAAAAACTCGCTAGCTTTTATTTGTCGATTTAAAACTAACCATAAATCATTTAAAATTATAATCCCTCCATTCCATGGACAAAAACTGTTTGTCATTGAAAATATGTTTGTCAAAGGGTCACGGAAGTCTATCTCAGGCACAGTTGCGCAAACGGCAGTATATTTGTCTTGTTTCCATCATTTATGTTTTACATTATATTCGAAGTACGTGACCACAAAATAATGCGACATTTGTGGTGTCTGGTTAAAACGATTCCAGTAATTACGGGTTTAGCTGGCATAAATAGAAGATTTGGGAACCCTATTTATCTAATCAGGAACGCGTTATCGGCACATGCCAAATCATTTTAATATTTGAATCATTTCGACCGTAAATTAATTCGATATGGACACAACAAGTCATTTTGCAACCTTGGCGATATTTGCTGCTCAATTTAAATTGCTCTGATTATAATACTAATCTACAATTACTTCTCAAATTTTAACCAAGGATTTAGCAGGGGGCGGACATGTACCTGCTAAACCCTATTTTAAAATGCAACAACGTGTTTCTCCATGCTAAACCAAAAGAGGGACAAAATTTTCTCCCTACTAAACCCCATGTTAATTCGTAACACAATAGCCTTCCTTCTAAACCCTATGTTAAGTCTTAGCAAAATGTCCCCATGCTAAACTCAATGTAATGCTCAACCCCTTGTCATTTTATTAAATGCTAAACCCCGTGTGATTTTAATAAATGTTAAACCCCGTGTGATTTTATTAAATGCTAAACCCCGTGTCATTTTATTAAATGCTAAACCCCGTGTCATTTTATTAAATGCTAAACCCCGTGTCATTTTATTAAATGCTAAACCCCGTGTCATTTTATTAAATGCTAAACCCCGTGTCATTTTATTAAATGCTAAACCCCGTGTCATTTTATTAAATGCTAAACCCCGTGTCATTTTATTAAATGCTAAACCCCGTGTCATCTTATTAAATGCTAAACCCCGTGTGATTTTATTTAATGCTAAACCCCGTGTCATTTTATTAAATGCTAAATCCCGTGTCATTTTATTAAATGCTAAATCCCGTGTCATTTTATTAAATGCTAAACCCCGTGTCATTTTATTAAATGCTAAACCCCGTGTCATTTTATTAAATGTTAAACCCCGTGTGATTTTATTAAATGCTAAACCCCGTGTGATTTTAGTAAATGCTAAACCCCGTGTCATTTTATTAAATGCTAAACCCCGTGTGATTTTATTTAATGCTAAACCCCGTGTCATTTTATTAAATGCTAAATCCCGTGTCATTTTATTAAATGCTAAACCCTGTGATATTGTATTAAATGTGGCACCCGTGTTAGCGTTTTAATGCTAACTGCCTTTAATTTTGCTAAATCGTTTATTTAGTGCTAAATCCCATGTTAGAAATATTTACTCAACCCACCCTCAACTATAAAAAATTTACCACGCTAAACCCTATGATAAAAATTGCCGCACTAAACCTCCTGTCTATTTATTATTGCTAAAGCTTCATTTATTTCGTCCATTCATTATAATACTAATATACAATTACTTTACCGAACATTTACCTGCTGAACCCAATGTTTATATTGTGACAAATGTAACACATGTTATCCCATGCTACACCAAAATAGTAACAAGATGTCACCCCTGCTACTCCCCATGTTAAATCGTAAAAAACTGTTACCCATGCTAAACCATATGTAATGCTAAACCACGTTTTCATTTACTTAGTGATAAACCTGGTGTTAATTTATATAATACTAAATCCCATGTAACAAATATTTATCCTATTAACTCAAGCAATTTTACCATGCTAAATCCCATGTTAAAAACTAACGTGCCAAACTTCATTTAAACTTATTAAACGCTTAATCCAATCTTAGGTCGCACTTCAAACGAATGTATGGGACAGAGCGGAACACGCCGCAGGCCTTCGGCCTGCGGCTAATATTATTATTACATATTATTATTATACCTAATATTATACGCCGAACTAATTAGAATACATTATATTTACCTTTTTTCTGTCACGTGTTTTTGCGTGATGTTTTTATGTTTCATTTTTTGACAATATTTTATTGCGGCATACTGCGTGCATTGGGCTTTTTAATTAACGGGTAACTTTCTATAAACCGCATGGCGCCTCTAGTGTTAAACCATAATTTACTTCGTCCATTCATTTTGCTGCCTGCAAGACCTGCGGCGTGTCTCTCCCATGCTCTAACTCTCATTATGATGACACACCAAATAAATAGGTTTCATGCTAAGCCACTCAACACAAATGGACGTTTTTTGCTCTACATGGTGATAAAAAGTCTAACTTATCAAGCTTAGATCATGTTAAACCACATATGCACCGCACAAGCAGATATGTTTAAGTATAATCTCCAGGAATAATAAAAAGTGCTTCAGTCACGATCTACTTCTTGTCTCTTTTACCTTTGTGAATCCGGTGGTAAAGAATTGACGTTCGATACCTCATGTTCGAAACATAAGTTACTTAATGCTTAACCCAATCTTATTTTAACCATCTCAATGAATTTGGGACAATGATAATTGAAGAATATGTGACAGTGCCGGAGCAGGTCTGCGACGAGTCATCATGACTCAGTCATGTCTCATAATGTCAAACTTTGTTTGAGATTACATTACTATAATATTGGTCTACAGTTACTTTCAAAATATTAGCCAATGATTTTGCATGTGCGAACACGTACATGATAAACCCCATGTTAAATTTTAACCCCTGCTAAACCACGTTATATCATACTAAACCGCATATTAAATCGTAGCAAAAATGTTGCCCCTGCACAACACTGGTAAATCATAAGGAACGCATGGCACATCGTGCAATCTCATGCTAAACCGTTTGCTAAATCGAAAGAAGGTGGCCCAACTAAACGTTAAAAATACAATGCTAAACCTAAGCACAATAAGTAATGCTAAACCTCGCTTTAAGTTATTTAATGCTAAACCCCATGTTACATTATTAATATCTAAATTCAATGTCCTTTTGTTTATCGCTTAACTTCATTTCATTTTTCATGCCAATGGTGATGACAACATATGTAATGTTAAGCCATGTTAATTTGTGGAACGTATATCACACGACGGTAGCCGTATGCCTGCGGCGTATCATACACATATTCTCTTAATGACCAATACGCCAAATCAATATATTCACGTCCTAGTTATCGTCTATGAAATATTTGCACAAAATACCATATTTAGTTTTTTCATTTCAGACTCTGTTTAAACTATTAGTTGTTACGTTGTTGTCACGCATGATATCGTTTGTAATGCATGATGCCAACATTTCTGGTATATGTTCAATTGCCCGTTTACCTGCTAGTTATTTTAACGTCCGTGAATTCAGCAGAAACATCTACTTTGGTTCAGTTGAAGAAATATACTTCCGCACAAACATGCTATTATAGATTTCGGTGATTCTTGTTCGTCCTACCTATAAACTAAATTGACAGGATGATTGTAGGAACATAAAACAAAGTAATGAGTGCACTGTTGGAGCTGGTTACCTTGAGAAGAATTGATTGCGCTGTGCCATAGTTGATAGATAATATCTTGCACACCCCGACATGTACCTTTGTTTTCACAATCCGGAAAGCAAAAAAATAATTGCATTCGGCTGAGAATTCTCTTCTGCATTATTACGAAAGAATGCTATTATTACAGAACTTGAACATTTGAAAAGAAAAACATATTTATTAGCTTCGCTATTATAGTATGCACAGTCATTTTAATTGCCCTGGTTAGGGAAAGGGAAACAAATTTCAATGGAATCATTGCAATCCAAAGCTACTATGTGGGTTGTTGATCAGTTCAAATTGATGACAGTCTTGCACGTGGTAAGGAAATAGCATGTTTCCTTGTTTGCAGATTACATAAATAAAAAGCAAACAATTTGACAAAATGTTCCCCTCCGCCACCATAGCGCTCACAATGCATCCTCATGAACCGATCTGTGCCTTTATAAGCAACCTCAATCATATTCCGCAGAAGTATTCTCGTCGTTACATGGAATTTGCATTAGTTGTTTACAATACTGCAGGAGTTCAGGTCACCTCCTTTCTCAACTGCCATCATCATTTCCGACGCAGTTCGTCATTACGTTTTCGAAAAAGCATTGCTGAGACAGAAACATTTGCAAAATGCTGTCCGAAGCAGAAAAGTGTGCCTTCCATCTTCATAAGATCCTTTTCCCACCAATTCTCTCACCCTTGCCGGTATGGTGGAACGACGATTACTCGGAGCTGCTATACGAAACTAAAATACGGGGGCATATATCATTCTATATTGCACTTGCAGCGCTTTTCATTTATGGAGTATGCAACGCAGTGGTTTCCGTTTGGCTCGGCCATCTATATCCTGCACCCGACTTCACCCTCGCGCATGAAATTGTTTTGTGGTTGGTATTCGGCCTAACGATTGTATTTGCTGTGATAAAAAGCATTGGTCTGGACAATAATCTTGTGGCAGCATTCAACGAACACATGCGTCTAACTGCGAATATATTAAACGGTATATAGAATGGTCTATTGATTTTTACATTGTTGATGAATTCCAGTTCTTATAAGACTGTATCTTTTTTCAGTGAATGGAAGAAACGGTATCGCAGAAATTAACTCAATTATGTACCTCGTCATAGCCATTTCGTTTGCCGCATCACCGTGGGATATCTGCCTGATCGCCACCTTTTCAGACCTTGAGTGCATTTACCACATTTTGGACAAGTGTGTACTATCGCCAAGGTACGAGCGATCCGTTACGGAGATTCTAGTTGCAGATGCGTGTCGTGCAATCTTCACACTGTACATTTCCCTGCAGGCTTATCGTCCGGCCTCGTTCATGTGTTGTTGCGTTAATATGACTCTAATCAGAGTGTTTAAACATCTAGTTAACATAGAATCATTATTTACTCGATTTCGTTACTATTACACACAGTGCTATATCATAGCTCGTATAGTGGAAAGACCACTTTCCCGATACATCTATCTTAACTTGACCACATCCTTCTGAACAATGGTTATTGACGCATGGGTAATTGTACATTGCTCAATGGAGAGGATTTCCGTTATACTTTATTGCTTAACTGTGGCGTCGTTAGTCTTGCTTTTAATTGCAAATTTTGCGACGCTTCCTATTTGTTGCCAATCATTGTTAATGTATTTGGAAGGTATTGCCATCCATCAACAGCGAACCCGAATGAAGTGGGCTCGGGACCACAAGAGAGTATATAAAATTCATGCAAAGCAGGCAAAGGCGTTGCATCCGACACGTATAAAATACGGTCCATACTGGTACCTGGGTAAGGATTTCCTTGCAGACTACTTCTGGATGTTTTTAATGCACACATTTGATACCATTCTGATTGCCGATGAGAATTACTTATTTGGTGATCATTACTCAAACCAAAAGCGGTAAAGTTGTTGGATAGGCGAAGGGATGGCTTCAATATTTAATATCTTCCGGGACTCCATGCAGATAGGTGATATAGAAATTGTATAAAACTTAAATATACGTATTACATTGTCTACATAATACGTTGTCGCCGTGTCGGCAAGTTCCGACCCCTCACCATTCAACCTTAAGTGATTATAACTTGAACTTGCAAAAGACCCAATAAAGGTGTATTAGCACACAAATTAAATACTGAACAGAAGCCGACTATTTACTAAAATACTATTTGATCATCGCTTTTTATTATTTACCAATTTTAGTCTATTCAGTTTCAGTATATGTGGAAACTGTGTCGATAGTCCAGTAAGTATACCTGATGATAGCAATTTTAATTGGAGACATTCCTCAATCGCGAAATAACGCTGATTATGATCCAATATTTAATTGCGGACCTTGACTGCACAATAGCGATACAATTATGATCATAAGATATACATTTTCCCGAAAGCTTTAATAGCTACACACATACATGATATGGATAATTTGGATCAACAATAATCATAGCTTTAACATTTATAACTTCTGAGACTAATCGGTTGCATGTCGCTGTCATTTGTTTCACATATGTGACGCATTCAAAGTTATATGCAGTTCAATGCAAAAAAATCGTATAATTTTTAGACTTATAATTTTTAAAGTTGCAATCGCTGCAGCAAAGAATCATAACAATTTCAAATGAATTTTAATCATACGCGTGCAATATATTTGTTCCGCAGGCAATGATAAAAAATAGCGGCAATTCCCATCTCTTCGTTCGATCACACTAGCATTAAATCAATTCAGCAGTAATTACTCACAAAACATACTATTTTGAACAAAGGAAATGCTCCAGAATTATCTGTGTTTTGTTATTTATTGCGCTGCAAACATGTAATGGAGCATACAGTTTGTCAATTACCATCAAGCAAGCTGCCGACGAATTTAAATTGTGACGGCTAAAATCAAA
Organism: Sinella curviseta; assembly: GCA_004115045.4. Lineage (NCBI taxonomy): Eukaryota > Metazoa > Arthropoda > Collembola > Entomobryomorpha > Entomobryidae > Sinella > Sinella curviseta. The sequence goes on along the minus strand of CM023202.3, from coordinate 41,464,389 downwards.
TTATGCTTTAACCAATTCATGCTGACAATTTTTGTTTTGAGTGGATAATTCCAACTTTTACCAGGAACGACCTCCTGAACTTAATTCAAGAACAGTCAATTTCCGCGTAATCATGTAGGGAGGCGATCGGTTGCTTGCTATTATCTAAAAATTGTCGTTAAATGTGCAAAAATGATTTTGTCATATAATGCTGCACTAAATTCTTAGTGCGTGCAAAGTTCTTTCATGACGGTTGTTGATAAGTAGTAATAGAGAGGCACTTTCAGTCCGTACAATGCTGTAATCATCGGTTTGCATTAACAAGCCTAGAAAATTAAGTGGATGGCACTTCCTCTAAAGCAATATAATTATGAATGCCGATTAAATCTTTCTCAGTTGATGAATAGGGAATGCCAATTGAGAGTCTGTTATTTTGGCCAACTCCGAACTGCAAGGTAAACTCTACAATTCGAAGTTCAAGTAAAACGGACTTCAAATATTCGCTCAGATATCATTCATTATTCAGATAACAAATTCGCTCCTCTTGTTACAATGTGCTATTGCAGTTTAGAAATGAATCAGTAAATTAATTGACGCATTTTAAAATTAAGTTGCTTTTTTTCTTTTTTGATGCAATTGTCTGTCACATTTGTTGGTTAAAGCTAACTCCACAAGGTCCTAATTTTATTGTAGTTGCGGGTATGCTACCAAGTAAATTGGAAGACAAATATAGCAGTTATTTTATTTTCACTTCTCACTCATTTCGATTCGTCCTCCGGAGGACGTTTCCCAGTTTCAACGAGTTGACTAAAGGCTAGCATTTTTTACATATGCTGTTTAGGCACGTTGCACTAAATAATGCTAACCGACAATGAAATGCGGGCTTTTAGGTTACATCAGGTTTTGTACCCTCCAGTTCTGCAGCCCTTACCGCTTGCTTGGAGCTATGACTACACCGAACTTCAGTTCGATAATTCTCTACGGAAGAAGCTACTACTCTACTTGTCCATCCTAATAATTTTCCTTTACGGTATTTGCAATGCGGTAACTGCAATTTGGTTTGGACGACTATATCCTTCACCGGAATTTACCTACGTTCATGAGCTATTTCTTTGGCTCGCATTTTCGGGAGTTATTGTATTCACCCTAATGATGTACGGTTTTTACGATGGCTCTATTCTACCAGCATTCAACCGGGATCTTAGACTAGCCGAGGAAATTCTGAATGGTATTGACAAATAATGTAACCTCATTAAGCATATTATGATCTGTTAAACTCAAATGATTTTATATCAATCCTATTCAGTAAGCGGTTGCAACAAAATGTCCGAAACGACTTCAAATGTCTATGATGTTCTTGTCACATCATTTGCGTCAGCTCCATGGATAATATTTCTAGTGGCAACATTCTCAGATTTTGATTGTTTCTATCATATTTTGGACAAGTGTGTGCTGTCGTCAAGATATGAGCGAACCAGTGTCGAGATTGTAACTGCAGCTGCGTTCCGTGGACTATCAACATGGTACATTTCCCTTCACGCTTGTCGGTTGGTGTCCTTCGTTTTAACTTGTGCAATTGTCGTCACTTTCCGAGCAGAGAAAACAACCAGGAAATTTGTCTCATTTGATCCAATATTTGTCAGGTTTAGGGATCACTATATTCAATATTTTATTTTAATGCGTGCAATCGACAAACCCATTCACCGATTTATATACGTTTCATTCACAGCATCCTTCTGGTATATGGTTGCCGACGCTTGCATAATTGTAAATTTCTCTTCATTGACCCTGTCCGTAAATATATATGCGATCGCTGTGTTTTCATTTGCATTACTATTGGCTATACATATTATGATGCTTCCAGTTTGCTGCGACGGAATTGATAGGCTGTGGGAAAGCGTGCGAGTTAATCAACTTCGAACTCGGTTCAGATACTCCCGGGAAAACAACAGAATGCACAAGGTCCATGTGTTGCAAGCAAAGGCCTTGCAACCTATTCGCTTAAAATATGGACCGTATTGGTACCAAGGTAGAATATTTCTTCGAGAGTACATTCAGATATTTTTGATGCGTGCATTTGACTCCGTTTTGATCGCTAACGAGCAAGGGTTATTTGAGTAAATATAAAAACAGCGATTCTCCCGAAGTATGCATAATACATTCATGCGGTCAGTTGAAAGGCATTGCGGGATGGCGTTGATTAACTTTAAGCAATATTACTGCGAATGCTTTAATTGAACCAGTTGTAGATTAGATACATTGACTTCAGGATTGTACTATGTATGTATGTATTGTTAGAGTGTGTAAACATCTAGTTAATAGAATCATTATTTACTCGATTTCGTTACTATTACACGCAGTGCTATATCATAGCTCGTATAGTGGAAAGACCACTTTCCCGATACATCTATCTTAACTTGACCATATCCTTCTGAACAATGGTTATTGACGCATGGGTAATTGTACATTGCTCGTGATTTCCGTTATGGATATCATTTCCGTTATACTTTATTGTTTTAGCTGCGGGTTCGTTGGGCATTCTTTTAATTGGAAATTATGCGATACTTCCAATTTGCTGCGAATCGTTGGATATGTTCATGGAAGGCATTGCCATCAATAAAGTGCGAACAGGAATGAGGTGGGCAAAGGGAGTACAACATAAATATATAAAATTCAAGTGAAGCAGGCGAATCCGTTACACCCCATTCGGTCAAAATACGGCCCATACTGGTACATAGGTAACGATTTCCTTGTAGATTACTTCTGTGGATATTTTTAATGCGCACATTTGATGTCATTCTGCTTGCTGGTGGGAAGTGCTTATTTGGTGGTCTTTAATCAATCCAAAAGCAGTAATGTCGTAGTAATGGCCAGCTTTGATATTCCGTATCTCCAGGAACCATATGTAGTTAGGTAACATATAATTTCCATAAACCTGTAATAAATACACGATATGCATGGCGAATTAATGAATGTCTTTAAACCAGGAATTGCCTCAAGATGTTATATCGCAGAATATATATACAGCAATACTACAAAATTGTAGTTGTCAGGTTATTTGATATAATTAAATACAATAAAGCACATGACCGTTGTAAAGAACAGAAAATGCGTCTATAGTATGCTTAGTAAATAAATGATATTTCACGAAATTGCACTTGATTAATAGATAAAAAATAATGCCGCCTACTTGTTTTCGATATATGTGGGACTTCTATAGTCACGTTTTTAGAAATCCGATGAGGCTGCTGGAGGATAATTACTTTAAGATGGTACAGCACCTGATTGCAATCTACAAGTGATCATGACAAAAAATCGAATCACAGACTATTGGGACATAGTCGCGATAGAATTATGATCACGGGTCTGATAGTTTAAAACATCGATAGTCCTGGCTTTCAGCTGGTTCAAGTTTATATGAATAAACACTTGTATCGAGTCTACTATTATGTTTAGCATATCTTACGCATTTATATTTAAATACTGTTAAATAAAAAGATTTTGGATCACATATAAATAGCATGAGTTCATGCAATGCCGGCAAAAGCGCTCCAACCTTCTTAACATCTAGGAATACCTTTTCTTGGAGAGTATATTTGGATATGCAAACGATAGTTTTCATGAAATTCTTCTGTTTGATAATAAATTATACGTGTGATTGCGGCAGTTGATATGTATACAATTTCCGGGTGGAATATGCTTCCTTTAATTGTCAGATAGTTGGCTGTCAAAAAGGTAATTGTCTTATGGTTCCCAGAACTATAATTTTCTCCACTGCACAAACATAAGTCACAGAAGTCCGATTGTGGACAATTGCAAAGTCATATAATTGCATTGTTAACTTCATTTTTAATTTCGCACAAGAATTCACTCAGCGAACCTGCCCACATAGGAGCTCCTTCAAATTTGTTTGTAGGTTTTGTGTAACCTTCAGCACTGTAATTATAGCTTTACGTTAACTACACTCCACTTGTGAATAAACCAAACTAGTACCGACTATTGCATGACAGAAACCGTCAATTTACATGAGTTTGGAAAAACTCTTCGTTGTTCATTTGTGCGATTTAATTTAATTGCAGCTTGAAAATACTGATAAACGCAATAACATTTTAGGCGTCCACAAATTATGGATGTCATATTTTTTTTAAACACAGATAAAAGTATAATCCGCAAGGTATTCATTATTCCGTTGAATTCTTGAAATATATGTACGTTGTAATAAATTATAGTTGGTTTAGTGATTAGTTTTATGAAATGCTTATATAGGTAGTTATTGCGATTGTTATGTCTGTGTGTCCGTTTGTCTGTAAACACTATAACTTTCCTGTACGTTAGCCGATTTGGTTCAAATTTTGCAAGGAGGTACCTTTGGTGATTCTAAATGTCGGTATTTATTTTGGAGTTCCAGGCGCCACCCCCAGGGGAATGGTGGGGGTAAGACCCCCATGCATCTTTATTGGTAAAAATCATTTATTGACTTATCTGATCAATTTTTGTCCACAGACCATGTGTCAATTCTCACAACTGTAGAAGCTGTGGCTCCGAGATGTGGGTAAAGGGCGAAAAAATTAATTAACAGAGAAGTTTAAGATGATAATCTCGGAAGATGAAATATGTACTTTAGTACTCAAATTTCCACACATTCGACTTCCGGTAGTTTTTTTAATTTGGGTTTACTCCCGTCCTAGTTTGGTCTGGTCATGTGAAGACCAATGTTAAAATTTGATTTAGCACCATAGTTATTTGTGATATATTTAATGGGGTTTATACACATTAAACGATTAGAATACAAAAATACCACTAAACGAACTAGGACGGATGTAAACCCGAAATAAAAAAACTACCGGAAGTGTAGTACATGTAAAATTCGGCAATGGGATACTTATTTCATATTCCTCGACGCTTATCTTGCACTTATAGGTTAATTTACGAAATAATATATTTTGACCCACGACCGATTGCTACCTTAGTGGTGCCACTACTCCCGCAGTTTATCGAATTGGCCCATGATGCCATGGCAAATAATGATCAGCTTAAAATTCTCTATCATATAATCGAATTACATTTTTTGCCCGTAAGAAAGTATGCGATACCTAAACCTTACCCCCACCACCCCCTTGGGAGTTGAGCCTGGAAGCTCAAAATCAATAGCAAACTTACTATTGTCCTAAGGTACCTCCATGCAAAATTTGAACCAAATCGGTAAACGTGGAGAGGAGTAATCGTGTTAACAGACATACAGACACACAGACAGACAAACAAATCAATCGCAATAACTACCTTTATATTCATTTCATGCTTCCGGAAGTTAATAAATAATAAATATGCTGTTGTTAAAGCAGCAAATTGTTAAGATTATCATGTTGTTGCGTAGTCAGCCTTAGTTTACATTAATGATCCACTGGAACATACAAGGGCATGATGATTCGTATGACGTGAACTAATAAATGTTGCCTTTGATAGCATGGGCATATTTAAAGTGGTCATATCAGAAGCATACACATAAATATTTTGATTGCCATCAATTCACATATTGAAAAATGTCATATTCTGGACGCATTGGCATCAACAATTTACACTATTTCATGATGGCATCTGCAATTCCGGCATATCAAGTTTAGTTTTAATGTCTGCAATCAATACGAATTCGTTCTGCAATAGCAAAGATATTTTTTGCGACAATGCTGCTTATTGTGTCCAGGTGTGCTGCTGACGTTAGTTGTGTGAAAGTTTTCCGAAAGTCAACGCCAAATTTATTTTGATGTTTCGTTCAGACATATTTAGCCATACATTTGTAGAAAATAATAACGCCTTTGTTTACGATCTCGGCGCAATTCGTCATTGCGTCGCAAAACAATCAATTGTGACAATGTTGTCCGAAATAGAAAAGCTTGCTTTCCGGTTACATAATATTTTATATCCTCCAATACTGGGATCCTTCCCGGTAACGTGGAACGAGGACTATTCCGATTTGCGATACGAAAACGAAAAGTGGAGGCAGACGCCATTTTATATTGCTGTCGTACTGATTTTTCTCTATGGAGTCTGTAACGCTGTTGTCGCCTTGTGGCTAGGTCACATAGATGGCACAACCGACTTCACATACGCACATGAAACTGGTTTGTGGCTAGTATTTGCATCATTTCAAGTCTTTGTTATGATGATGTATATATTGCAGAAAGCACCGTTCTGCCAGGATTCAACGTAGATCTGCGTCTTGCCAACAATATTTTGAATGGTACTTAATTTAAAGATACTTAATAGATACATGCTTCGAGTTTAGATCATATAAAAGTTTCTTATTTCAGTGAACGGGAGAAATTTTATTTCCGAAATCAACTCAAATATTTACCTTGTCATCACACTTTCATGTGCCTCAGCTCCGTGGTTAATTTTCCTTGGTGTCATATTTTCTGACTTTGACTGTCTTTACCATATTTCCGAAAAGTTGCTGCTGTCGCCAAGATATGACCGATCCGTTAGCGAGATTCTAGTTGATGCCGGAATCCGGGGGCTCTTCTGCTGGTACATTGCCCTTCATGGTTGCAGATTGTGCTCCTTCTTCTTCTGCTGCGCAGTCGTAGTTGCGATCAGAGGATACCATGTTTGCATGCAGCTGGTAAAAACGGAGTCAATGTTTGTTCGGTTTAGGCAGAATTATATAAGTTGCTACATCATGAAGCGTATAGTTGAAAAACCTCTGCATCGATTCATCTACATTACATTGACCGTATCCTTTTGGGTCACCGTATCTGATGCCTGGATCATTGTCAATTGTTCCATGTTGACAGTATCCATTCTGATTTACGTTATTGCTCTAATTTGTTTGGCAATTTCTTTTGTGGTCCATGCAGCAATGCTTCCAAACTGTTGCGAAGGATTAGACATGATTGGTGAATGTATCACCGTAAATATACTTCGCGCTCGGCTGAAATTTGTCAAGGAACCCAAAACAATTTATAGAATTCATGTGATGCAGGAGAAAGCGCTGCCAGTATATCGTCTAAAATACGGTCCATATTGGCACCTTGGCAAGGCATTTCTACGAGAGTATATCTGGACGTTTATGATGCGAACGTTTGACGCAATTCTGATTGTAGATGAGAAACAATTATTTGGGGGTAACATTTAAGCCAATAGCAATTAAACATTTCGGCATGGGCCGAAAAAAATCGTTATGTATTGCGCTCCGCTGTGAGCACGTTGCAATATCCCTCATGCTTTCGCAATCAAATACATGCAACAACTAGGACGGGTGTAAACCCGAATTAGAAAACTACCGGAAACGTGTTGTGTGTAAAATTGAGACATTTGATTTGTCAGCTCACCTTCCCAAACACTAATCTTGTAATTTTCTATGAATTTCTGAAATAATATATTTTGACTCTTTCGTGACCCTGTGACCCGTGAGGGTTAAGGAGCCACGGTTGGTCGAATTGACCCTTGATGTCATGACAAAAAATGATCAGCTTAAAATTCTCTATCAGATAAGCGGTTTTAAAAAATTGCCCATAAGAAAGCATGGGGACCTTTCCCCCCACCATTCCCCTGGGGGTTGGGCCTGGAAGCCCAAAAACAATAGCGAACTTACTTTTACCCTCGGGCACCTTCATGCAAAACTTGAACCAAATCGGTCAACGTGGAGAGGAGTAATCGTGTTAACAGACACACAGACAAACAACTTAATCGCAGTAACTACCTTTTAAGCATTTCATGCTTCCGGTGATTCCGGTAGTTAATAACTATACATTTTCTGTTTTTGAGATGTATGAAATGAACATACATTGACATATCAAGATTGGTATATTCATGTCATAGCTTTTGTGCTTTGGGCTAACATAAATTGTTATGTCTGTATTGTAGCAGATATTTATTAAACCATCAGTTTGAATTAATCTGTGAATGCTAATGTAATGGATTACTAGTGAAGATAGTAAATCCCGCATATCATTTGAAACACGAATTGTGATTTTGATGAATTGTCAAGTTTAGATGGTATCAATAAAAACCTTTTTCGCAAGTAGCATGGCTAGTTTACAAGCATGGTAAAATTTCGTACGTTAAGGCATCCGACTGCATCATCTGCGATCTCGTGTTTAGATATTATGGGGAGAACAGAATGAGCAAAATGCATGGGTTACTTTTCGCAGGTTGAGATCTTGGGAGCCCTGTCTCTTGATAGTACAGTGAACTGCTTCTGATGTGGAAATTTGATTCAATTCAAATTATTGTGGAGGAAGACATATTTGATTAAAACGCGTAATCAGGTTGCAAAGGACGTTACAACTTTTTCATGCGGGTGGGCCACAGACTTGTTTAGTATTACCTTTTACTACAGGCTTGGTATTACCCTTGACTATAGGCTTAGTATAGCCTTTTACTATAGGCTTGGTATTACCTTTCACTATAGGCTTGGTATTACCTTTCACTATAGGCATTATATCGCCTTCTACAAACTTGCCTTGTGTGACATGCAGCAATGTGTCCGTATACCACGGCCATGCGCAGCAATATGTGTACTCGTGCAACAGTGCAGTTTACTCGCTACCTTAGTGGCTCTTCATCGATGGTAAACTCTTAACTGTCCGTGATCAGAAACGAATGGTACGACAACATTTGTATTTGTGCACCATGGATTTGCATGTATTTAAATGACATCTTAGACCACCCAAAACTGCACTTGCGCAAGCGTTTAGCGACTAGTGCCCAGCAAGACTTTTGCTCTACTAACTACAAGCTTTCGATTGATACCCACTTCGAAACTGTCCGCCGGTGGCCCAGATCCCATAAGCAGGTTGTAAGGTCCTTTCGAAACACATAGTTGCTAGTCGTTATTCTATCCGACAAACAGAGTCACAAATAGTCAATTTTCTGTTTCAATTTCAAACGATCCGCCTGCATTCTAGATTGAATTGTGGTTGGTTGTGTCAGCAAGAAAATTAGTCTGGTCGTCTGCTAATTTGTAATATGCTGTTCACAACAAAATGCTGTTTTCGCATGTGTAAGCGGCTATTCACGGCCACGCTCTCAATGGACAAGGAAATTACTCTTGAACATTTAACAAGCGGAAAATCTAAAACAAGTGTCCTAATAGGTTATCATCAAAAATAGTTTGGAATGATTTGACTTAAATGTTCACACGGTAAACATAGTAGTTAGCTCATAACGGTAAGTAAATTCTTTCCAAGTTCCACTTTCGCAGTTAATCTTTCCACTGTCCACTTTCGCACAAAAATAATCTGTTTCAAATTTATATTAATTTTGCCAGTGTGTGCTGCTTCAATTTTTACGGATATTTTCTACAGTATACATTATTTGTGAATATTCACTTTCCGACGACATAACTACGTAATGACTCTAATTACTATTAGATAACTAACTTTGTTTCATAGACTAGACAACAACAATCGTTTAGAGACTAGACAGCCGATGGCTTTAAAATGTCATGTTTAATTGATGCATGCCGAATTTACTGGATTACCAATTACTTTCCCTTGCGCAATTTCTACTTCTGTGTCGGGACCAGCTTGTCACTGGGTTGTCGAAAGACTAAAGTTATCATTAATTTCTAGTCGCACTTCATTCTTCCTGTACTGAAAACCAGCTAATTTCACAATGCTCTCAGAAACGGAAAAGTTTGCTTTTCGACTACATCGCATCTTGTATCCCCCAATACTGTCAGCGTTACCTGGAACGAAGACTATTCTGAACATCGGTACTACAATGGAAATTGGAGATTGATGCCATTCTATCTTTCAGTTATTCTAATTTGTGTTTATAGTATTTGCAATACCGTGGTTGCAATTTTGTTGGGCCACGTATATCCTACAATCGAGTTTCCATACGCGCATGAAATTGGGTTGTGGATGGTTTCTACACTAATAGTGGTGGTTGGTTTGATGATGTATATATTGCAAGAAGATACCGTCATCCCAGGATTTAATTAAGATTTGCGACTGGCGGCCAGAATAGTGAACGGTATTTAACTCAAATGTTTATTTTGTCTTGATATATGCGTTTGCATCAGCTCCTTGGTTACTTTCTCTGGTTGCAATATTTTCTGACTTGGACTGCCTCTTCCATATTTCGGATATGTTGCTGCTATCGCCAAAATATGACCAAAATGTCTGGGAGATTTTAGTTAGTGCTGGAATACGAGGACTTCTCTATTGGTACCAATCGCTTCAGGCGTGCACAGCGGCTTCATTTTTCTTTACCTGCGCAATTGTTGTAACGATTAGAGGGGTTCAAATTTGCAAGCATCTGATTGACAGGGAATCAACGTTTGCTCGGCTTCGACAAAATTACATACAGTGTTACATCCTGCATCGTATATCGGAAAGGCCTCTCTATCGATTCATCTACATTACTTTAACTGTGTCCTTTTGGATTACTGTAGCAGACGCTTGGATCATCGTCAATTGCTCAATGATGAATGTACCCATAGTCATTTATGTGGTTTCGTTGTTTTGTTTCTCCCTCTCTATAATCGTCCATGTGACAATGCTTCCAATTTGTTGCAACGGGCTTGATATGATCTGTAAAAGCATTACCGTTAATCAACTACGAAATCGGTTTCAATTTTCTAAAGAGCACAGGAGAATACATAAAATTCACTTACTGCAGGCGCGAGCATTACCCATTTTTTGACGAAAATACGGTCCGTATTGGAGCCTTGGGAAAGAGTTTCTACGCGACTATATATGGGCGTTTATAATGCGCACATATGACGCAATTTGAATTGTCGATGAGAAACATTTATTTGGTAGTCATTAATCAAACGGATTGTAGCAGGAAATGTGGAAAGACCCGCCAACATATATATGTTGGAATATGCGTTGCATTCCAAGTGCAGCGCAGTTTTGCTTGGATGGAATCAATAAAATCTTAATAATAACCAAAATGTTGAAAACCATAACTTCTGTAAATGTGTTATCTGTACAAATAAATTAATGGAAAATTGTTAATAATATGAATTAAATATGATCGTCTCAAAGCACGTCAATTGTGATTGGTATACACTTTATTACGGTTCGTCCTCTATTCATGATTTCTAGAAAAACAGTTTATTCATATAACCGGGCAATTAATTGGATAGAATGAATTTATTGTTGTTGTGTATGTAGTATTTTATTTTAGTGTGCTTATGCACTTTTATTATAGGTTCTTTGCCAAGTACAAGTTATATACATTTAATGCTTAGAGGTGGAGAGTCAGAATAGGTCTGAACACAAATCTCCAAAATCATCAAGTTATCATTCTTGCTGGAATGAATAGTAAGTGTAGCTAAATAGGATAGGAGACATTCATCAATTAAAGATACGCATTAAAGCGGAGACATCATTCTTCATATCAAATCATTTCATAAACCAATTTACAATGATTAGCATATTTCAACTTTATCGAGTTTTAACAAAACTAGATTCATGTATGTATTATCCTAATACACTACATTTTCCTCCTTCCTAACTTTTGACTACACACTCAATTTAATGAAAGGAAAAATCTAATGCACACAAAATATTATTTTTGATTTTGGTTGCCATAACCGAATCGAATAACTGGCTTCCTTGATCGTTGTGGTCGTGGAGAACGTTGAGCTGGGGCTGACCGTGTTTCTGGGCTTTTTGCTTCTTGCACTGGTGAGCTTCTTGCTGATGGCTGTCGGGTTGGACTGGAGACTGGCGTAGCTTGTGGAGTTGAGGCTCTGCTCTGATCATTAGGAATTATGGTAATTCCTGTTGCTGGAGTACTCATGGCTTGATTTTGCATGGCTACTCTGATATGATCGACGTGTCGCTTAATCTTCCTTCCGTCAACCTCAACGATATAAGTGACTGGTCCAATTGACTTCATCACCTTCCCCTTTGTCCATTTCTGCTCATTACGAGAAAATGTTTGTACCCACACATCTTGGCTGGGTTGAAAAGTACGCATCTTCGTTTTGGCGTTGTAAGTTGCTTCCTGCCTTGCTTGGGACTGCGCTACTTTTTCATGTAGATTGGGACGAACCAAGTCGATAGTTGTTCTGAGTTTTCTTCCTTGAAGTAACTCTGCCGGACTGCTGCCTGTGGTGGCGTGAAGAGTAGAGCGATATTGGAGAAGAAATGTTTGAAGACGATGATGCAAATTGTGACTATCGCCTTTCAGACCCTCCTTAAAGGTTCGCACAAGCCTCTCAGCCTCGCCGTTCGAGCGGGGATGATAAACGGATGAGCACAAATGCTTTATTCCGTTGTCGCCACAAAACTTTTCAAATTCTTCTGATGTGAACTGACGTCCATTATCAGTCACGATTTGCATTGGCAGCCCAAATCTTGCTATGATTTCTTTGAGCTTTTCACACACTGCTGCTGTTGTAGTATTCTCATACATGTTGAAAATCTCTGGCCATTTGCTGTGAGCATCCACTATCAGCAACCACATTTTCTTGTGAAACGGTCCAGCTAGGTCCACGTGGAGTCTTTGCCATGGACGCTCTGGATAAACCCATGGATGAAGTGGTGCGCTTTGAGGATTTGGCTGCTGCTGCTGGCATTGTTGGCAGTTTCTTGCTATCTCCTCAATATCCTTATCCACATTTGGCCAATATACATATTGTCGAGCGATGGATTTCATCCGCACGATCCCAAAGTGAGCTTCATGTAGTTGCTGTAGCATTTGCATTCTCAGGACTTTTGGTACGATCACTCTAATCCCCCACATGATGATGCCTTGCACTATTTGTAGCTCCTCTCTTCGGGTGAAGAATGACTGCAGATCTGCTTCTTCTGTTTTAAGCTCAGACGGCCAACCAACTTCATGAAACTGAATTACTTTAGATAAGACCTTATCACACGATGTCGCCTTTCTAATTGCTGCTGCTGTTACTGGTAAGATTTCTGTCTGTTCTTCAACCAGCTTGTTGATCATTAACTCAACTTCATCTTCTTCTTTCACGTTTTGTCTTAGCGTGCCCCGGTGAAGCTTGTCTTGCTTTGCTGTTGCTTTGCGAATGTTGACTTCTGCTGCTGCTGGCAATCGGCTCAACGCATCCGCGTTCCCATGATCGGATGACTTTCTATAGGTCACCTCATATTGAAATTGGCTCAAATACACACTCCAATGATGTAGTCTGGTGGCCACGTACGTTGGAAGTTGATTTTTAGGGCCAAATATTTTCAGCAGCGGCTTATGATCGGTTATAAGTATGAATTTTCTTGCGCATAAATACTTATAAAACCGTTTTATTCCAAAAATGATGCTCAAACCCTCTTTCTCAATCTGGCTATAGCGTCTTTCAGTTTCGGACAATACTTTTGACGCATACGCAATGGGTCGTTCATCTCCGTTCGAGAACTTATGGAACATGACAACTCCAAGCGATTTTGAGCTTGCATCACACGATATGCCGATTGGTAACTTTGGGTCGAAATGGACGAGCAGAGGTGCAGATTACAGCTTTCTCTTGATTTCATCAAATGCACTTTGGCACTTTTTGTCCCATTTCCACTTTACATCTGACCTTGTCAGATTATATAAAGGTTCACATGAATCACCAAGTTCGCGCATAAACTTCCCATAGAACTGAACTAGTCCAAGGAAGGATCTCAGTTCACTTGCATCACACGGCACTTTCATGTCTACAATGTCTTTTACTTTCCCCTCAGTGGGCAGGATTCCGAGTTCATTTATCTTATGTCCCAAAAATTCGATTTCACTCTGCATGAAGGCACACTTGTCTGGTGAAAGTCGATAATTGAACTTTCTCATCTGTTCAAATATTTGTCGCAAAGTTTTTAAGTGTTCACGATCTCCCTTGCCACTTGTAATCATATCGTCAATGTACGACCCTGTCATTGCGATATTACTGACCATCTTATCGGCAAATTCTTGGAAAATGGCAGGCGATGATGCTATCCCTTGTGGTAGCACATTGTACTGAAATAACCCCTTGTGGGTATTTATGACCAAGAATTTCTTACATGATTCCTCCAGCTCAATTTGGTGGTATGCGTTGGATCCATCCAATTTTGAGAATTTTTCACCCCCACTAACTGTTGCGAACAAGTCCTCTGGTACTGATATAGGGTACTGGGTGACGCATAGCTGGCTATTTACGGTGTCCTTGAAATCACCGGTTATTCTGACCTTGCCATTTGGTTTAGGCACTACTACCAAGGGTGAAGCCCAATCAGAGTGATCTATTTTCGTAATCACCCCAATCCGTTCCATTTCACTGAGTTCGTCTTCAACTTTCTTTCTCACAGCAAACGGCAGCGGTCTGGCTTTGAGGAATTTAGGAGTCGCTTCTTCTTTTAGCACTATTCTTGCCTTGAATCCGTTGATTCGGTCGTTGGAATCTGGAGCTTTGAATATGTCCTGATATTCACTCAGTAACTTGTCAAGTTCTTCATTTCTCTCAGTTAACTTTTTAACACTGTTACACTGCTTCCAGTCTTTCTCAATGATGCTATTCCAATCTAATTTGAAGGCTTTTATCAAGTCTTTTCCGAACAATGATGAGCCTCTGCCTACTTGAATACAGGATGTCTTACGTTGCCCCTCGTACTCAATTTCAACCTGGAACTGTCCTTTTGGCTTGAAATTTTCATTTGTGTAGGTCTTGAATGTCACGTTTGAAGTTTGGAGTGGTGGTGATCCCAGTTTCTTCCAGAACTCGTCACTCAGCACTGTTAAATCGCACGCTGTATCCAGTTCCATCTCATGATCTTCCCCGGCTATTTTCACACGTAATGTGATCTGCTTTCTCGTAGCCCCCACATTAGCGTTCCGGTTGACCATTTTCACTGATTTGATGTTGGAACCTTGCTTTTTCGTCTTGCACATTGATGCAAAATGGCCATACTTTTCACAATTGTAGCACTTTGCATCCATATGTGGACAGTCTTTCTTAGTGTGGTCTTTCTTCCCACATCTTCCACAGGAATTTCTATTGTTCCCGTGAGCATTGGAACCTTTGTTCTGCTGTTGCTGCTGAGAATGCTTCTCAGTCTCATTTGACCCCTTGGCCTTATTCTTCTTAAACTTGTTGGACCTGAATTTGCTCATTTTCTTGATCTCTCCTCCCTCCTGCACCTGGGCTGGATTTCCACGGAACAACGCTGTGCTGGTTTCCGCCATTTCTTGTGCTGTTGCTAGTTTGATAACATCTTCTAGCTTGATATCATCGTCTTCGGCGAGAATGGTAGATTGAGCTCTTTCACTTTGAAGCCCAAGAATAAGTTGATCTCGCAAGCGTTCATCCAAAGACTTTTCATGAAACTTGCATTTATGAGCCAACTTCCTCAGCTCTGCCAGGTACTGGGATATGGTTTCCCCCGGATTTTGAACCCTCTTCATAAACCGGAATCTCTCGGCCAATGCTTTTGGAACTGGTTTATGATGCGCTTCCAAGGTCTTCAACAGGTCATCAAGACTCACACTGTCCAGCGTTTTTGGGGCTAACAGATTCTTCAAGAGACTGACGTTGCAAGAACCAATGGATGCCACAAAAATGGAATGACATTTCCCATTTGAGTCCCTTGTGGGATCCAAGTCATTCGCTTTCAAAAAGGCTTTGAAGATGATGACCCAGTCATCAAAATTCTCCTTCTCGGGATCAAAAGCTGACAGGCTACCAACAGCTACCATCTTCTTGACGATAATTTTTGTCTTTTCTTTAGGAGCAGTAGTTTTCGTCGGGTCAACTTTCTGTTCGTTATCCGACATGAATGATCAATATTTTAAAGTTTCTTAAACTTGCACGAAAATCACTCGTCGCCAAAAATATGTTGTGTATGTAGTATTTTATTTTAGTGTGCTTATGCACTTTTATTATAGGTTCTTTGCCAAGTACAAGTTATATACATTTAATGCTTAGAGGTGGAGAGTCAGAATAGGTCTGAACACAAATCTCCAAAATCATCAAGTTATCATTCTTGCTGGAATGAATAGTAAGTGTAGCTAAATAGGATAGGAGACATTCATCAATTAAAGATACGCATTAAAGCGGAGACATCATTCTTCATATCAAATCATTTCATAAACCAATTTACAATGATTAGCATATTTCAACTTTATCGAGTTTTAACAAAACTAGATTCATGTATGTATTATCCTAATACACTACAATTGTGTTGATTATAATTACGGATGTTGTCGTTGCGGAAGAAAGTTGTTGGCTACATATATATCCAGAAATCGAAATATTTTGCTAACGTTTGATTAAACAAATCATTTTTTGTTTTAATTTTGTCTTCTATTTTTCTTCAGTTTGATATGAAAATTATAATTATACTTGCGAAATCAGCCATAGTAAATATGCTGTTTTTGTAGAAGCAGATCCGATATGTTTCAACATGTTCACGGACAGCACTTAAATGCACGTGCAGGCGGTCATTGTACAAAACAAACCGTTTAAATCCTTATAGGGTGTAATGTCAAATATCATGAACAATAGTTTAATTGATGTTTGATGACCATACTTAAAGTAAACACATGAATTATCGTTTATCGTCAAAGCAAATGGTCCGAAAAATCAAGTTCATCAATAGCACGTGATGATAGCATGTATACTTCATGCATTTATTTTTGCTTCGCGACATTGCATGATTTCACTATTTTGTCTGACTTCCTATACTGCAAAATTGATTTTGAAATACGAACTGAATAACTGTTAGGGAGTAATGATTGCAATCATATCTTGTGGAGACTGCGGAAACAAAACAACTTCTGAGTTTATACGGCTGCCTGCTTCAAAGTATGTTGCATTATTCAGTTTAGTTGCTTTAAGCTCTGTATATACTCAACTCAATTCTTCCGTTTATCAATATACTCGTTTAGTTTGTTTTAAACTTCTGAAAGGATTTTTCGTGCATTCACACTTCTTATTGCTATTAAGACATACTTTTCCGTAATGCTTTCTGAAGCAGAAAAGTGTGTTTTCCATTTGCACCATGTTTTGTACCCTCCAATTCTCTCGCCGCTCCCAGTAATGTGGAACGATGATTACACGGAGCTGCGATATGGAACTACATACTGGAGGCATGCACCATTCTATATTTCAGTTCTACTAATTTTCGGATACGGAATATGCAACGTAGTGGTCGCCATATGGTTCGGTCATCTAAATCCCACACCCGACTTCACTTACGCTCACGAAATCATACTATTGCTAGCATGTGGCCTAGTGATTGTGTTTGCTTTGTTGATAAACATTGGACTTGATGATGTTGTCATTCCCGCTTTCAACGAAGATTTGCGCCTCGCTAATGATATTTTGCATGGTACTGATGAATTTGTAATTGCATTTATTGATGTCAAATGAGAGTTGCTATAACTTTTTTGTTACGATTTTCCAGCCACTGTGAGGAATCCAATTGCCGACATCAACCCAATTATCTACCTAGTGATAGTATTTTCGCTTGCTGGAGCACCCTGGATCATATTCTTGGTGGCAACTTTTTCCGACTGTGATTGTCTTTACCACATTTTGGACAAATGGATTCTATCGCCCAGGTACGATCGATCATTTACGGAGATCTTCATTGCAGATGCATTTCGTGGACTTTTCACTTGGTACATTTCTCTACATGCCTGTCGTCTAGCATCCTTTACTTTATGCTGCGCCGTTGCTGTTGCCATTAGAGCGTATAAAATTTGTCTGTATTTAGTAAGCAGTGAGTCCATTTTTGTTAGGTTTCGTAGCAATTACATACAATGCTACATTCTGATTCGTGCAGCTGAGACACCTGTCATCCGATTCATTTATGTTACCTTCACCGTAACGTTCTGGATCATGGTTGCAGATGCCTGGATAATTGTGAATGGTACCATGGAGACAATGCCCATAATAATTTATGCTTTGGCTGTGCTTTCTTTTGCAGTTCTATTAGTTGTTCAAACTGCGACACTTCCAATTTGCTGCCAAGGAATGGATTTGGTTTTAATAGGCATTGTCGTCAATCAACTCCGCACGCAATTGAGATGGGCTAGTGAACACAAGCGAATATATATTATCCATGCAAAACAGGCTAAAGCGTTACATCCCGTGCGTTTAAAATACGGTCCGTATTGGTATCTTGGTAAGGCATTCCTTAGGGAATACATTTGGAGTTTTATTACGCGGACATTTGATTCCATTCTGATTGTGGACGGGAAACGGTTATTTGATGTTTAATTGTGAAGATGAATTGCGTTGCATATATTCTAACGTGCGATGGTTATTTTTGAAGATTGTAGAAATAATACGCTTATATATACAATGAACGTGTAAATGTTAAAAGAAGAAGTATTTTCATTGCCTGGTATAGTTATGAACTTCTATTCAATTGATGCATTTGCTCGGAAAATGCCCCGGGTTTAATGATTCAGAGAAGGAAAGACTTTGTTACTTTCAATCTCACCAGATTGCGGCTGTATACCTTTTTTTATTGCAAGCAAACCAGAGGCTTAAACATATGCTACAAACACATACATGATTGATTACACTTGCAGGCAACAGAATTTGATACGGCTGCCATAAAGACAAATATTTTTTCCTTGACTACATTTATCCTTGAACCAGGATCTGTTTAGTATGTGCTATGCTTTCAATATCATGCATTGATATATGTGCTCTTCCTCAAGTCTGTCTTTTTAGGTTTGTCTATTTAATACACTAGTCCTGCACGTGCTCGCATGCATCATTATTTAGCGTATTCAAATGTATTGGAGACATAATTTATTGGAGAATTATAATGTCAATTAGTTTATAATTCAGGGAAGTACGCTGTTGCTGTGCGATGGTTAAGTTTGAAGCAGACACATGAATTATATATTGTCATCAAATGAAATCGTTCGGAAATACAACTTTCAGAATAACGTGTTGTAAGAGTAATTATTTTTACTCGTAGAGGCTAAAGTAGAATATCGGGAAACCAACATCTAGAAATTATTGATTTACCATTTTTACCAAAAAAGGATATCGTTCAATATTAATATTTCATATAAAACCAAAGTTGATCATCGGCAAACCAGCATCTAGAAATTAATTTTTTACCATTGTCACTTGGGAAAGTAATTTAAGAGGAAGAAGTACTTACATCGAAAAAATTAATTACATCGGGCTAAAATTCCTTCATCAAAAGTAATTTCCTCTGGAATATGTAATTACCCCGGCAAAAGTAATTGATCGAAGTAATAGTCGGATCGATGAATCCGTGCATAAAAGATAATGAAGTTTAGTTTCATGTCAGTAACATCTTGCGAGGAATAGTTGTCAGTTGTAATTTTCCCATTTTCGTAAATATTACCGTGTTAATGGCATTTTCGGAAGACAATGATCGATCAAACAGTCGAACCATATATACGCTCTCTGCATGAAATTATAATTTCATTCACGTCGAGATTTGCTCGTTTTCTGAAAACAATGCTTCGTCTTATTAACAGTCGTACCATATATATACTCTCTGTACGAAATTATAATTTCATTCGGGTCAAATTTTGGACATTTTCCGAATATAATTATGGGTCTTGTTAACAGTTGAACCATATATAAAAATTCCCTGTACGAAATTATAATTTCATTCACGTCGAAATTTGCTCGTTTTCTGAAAACAATGTTGCGTGTTATTAACAGTCGAACCATATATACGCTCTCTGCACGAAATTATAATCTCATTCCGGCCGAAATTTGTATATTTTTTAAGAGGACGCTGCGTTTTATTAAGACTCGAAATAGGTATGCGCCTAGCTTGGAATAAAAAATGTTCACCGCTTTACATACTCGTAGTTCATAGAGGCAATATACAAATATTATTTTTATGACTCTAGCCGTGCATTGCCAACGGCGTGGTAGAGTTTGACAATGCATGTTCCTGTATGAACCCGAACCTGCTAAAACAATTGCAAGTAGATCAGACATGTTATATTAATGCCATGACACCGTTGAGAGTATTGTGCAGTTGTATTTGGTCCATCATTATGTTTCGGCTGTTCAATCATTTGCCAGCATTTAAGTGGTCGCTTGGTTTTACCAGAAAATACCAATTAAATATTGATGTACCATCCGGAGGCAAATATTGCGTTTTTGTACGAATAAGACGTCAGTGATATCCAAAATAATATTGTATGAAGGAATACAATTTTAATTTTGATCAACCGTGGCAAACACGTTCCATAACTACTATGAAGCTCGCTAGTTAAATTTTCAATTATAATTTGGGCAACCAGTTTAGTTTTCACACGCTGTGACGGATTCATAAACAACGAATTAATTTATATTGGCTTTATTCCACCTGTTCCGCACTCTTGCCCTTGCCGATATGCTGCTTTATTAACAGTAAATGCTGCTGTATTTCTGGATATTCGCCATAATGGCATTACTGCGCTTTAAGGTTGTTTCCACACATAACAAAACATTTATCTCTATGGTTTGCCCAAACAAATTTTAAGAACTATAGTTTCCGTTATTTTTAATGACCCTACATCAAGTAAACAAATTGATTTTCCTCATTAGGGCCAATCGTCTAAAATGTCACGATTGTCAACTACATGATGTGAAAACATATTTTTTGCAGTTAATTTTACTTGTCCAAATTGCACCATTTCATTATTTTATGTTGACTTCCTTTATCAGAATTTCGTTCCTAAATATAAATGACTGACATCTATCCATAGTAATGATAGTAATCATGTCGCTTATAGACCCGGAAGCAAACATATTTTTGAGTCTGTATTTCTTACTGGTTCAAACTGTTGCTGAATTCACATTCACAGCCACGGGTTAAAATAACTATATTTTATTCTTTGTAGATTACATGGAACGGAATCCAAAATGTTTTGACAACATTCTAATTGGCATTTGGTATCTTCCGTAGTACATGATGCAAACATTTTCGGTATCTGGGACAACGTCCGTTTATCTGATTGTTAATTTAACGTCCATTAATTCAACCGAAACGTCTACTTTGGCCCAGTTGATGGAAAATAACTTTGGTGCAAACATGTTATGATTTACTTCGCAGATGCGATGGTTGTTGTACCAGCCAATTCACTAAATTGATAAAATAATTATAGAACCTAATAACAAAGTGCTAAAGGCATTATTTTAGCTCGTTACTCTGTGTACAACCGATTGCACTGTTATTTATTTTGTACATAACATCGGTAGTTTGCGCTACCCATGATGGAAATTAGTTTTCACAATTCGAAAACAAATTTTAATTTGTGCCCTTTAGGTTCAATATCAGCTGCGGAATCCTTTTTCCGCATAATAAAATAGAAACACCACTATTAGATAACTTGAAGCAAAAACATGTTTGTCCGTTTCGTCATTACAGTGCGCAGAGTCGCCGTCGTGATGGATAGGCAAACAAATTTCAATATAATCGCATTAATCAAACACTATACAGGAAATGTTATTAGATTAAATGCATGATAATCAGCCACGTGTTTAGTAATTGCTATCTTTGCTTGTTTAAAGGTTACGTAAATCAAAAGGAAAAACATATTTTGACAAAAGTTTGTTTTTTCAACATGCCGCCTACATCGCAATTGCTTGAACAGTTCTGAGCCTTTATAAGCAACACCCGTGAAGTTATTGTCACCAGAGCAAGTTGCGATATTACGTAGAAACCTTCTCATCGTTTCCACTATTGCGGTAATTATATCTAGGCATTTGTTGAATATTTCATTTTAACAAAATGCTCTCGGAAACTGAACAGTTATCTTTCCGTTTAAACACTATCTTATACCCTCCAATTCTGCCACCGCTTCCTGTAGATTGGAACGACGACTACACAGAGCTGCTATTTACCAGCTCGCCCTGGAAACGTATAACATTTTATCTTTCCGTTGCATTCGCTACCTTTCATGGCATTTGCAATGCCGCGGTGGCTGTATGGTTGGGACATATATATCCTGCTCCTGACTTCACACTAACGCATGAGCTTCTGCAATGGTTGATATTTGCATCAATTGCCACAAGTCTTGTTTCAGTGTACATTATTCTCGATCGAGTAGCTATTCTTAGCATCAATGAGCAAATCAAACTGGCCCAAGTCATTTTGAATGGTATGTTAAAAGCTTGCAAGCTACAAGTCTAAAGTTCTGGTAATTAATTTCCATTTTTTCCATTTCCATTTCCAATTACATTTTATGAATTATTTTAGCGGACGGGAGATCTGGGATTGCCGAAATCAATACACCCGTTTACCTAATGCTTGCACTTTCAGCTGTTCAGTTCCCGTACATAATATTGCTAGCAACAGTTTTCTCGGATTTCGACTGCTTCTATCATATTTTCGACTATTTCGTTCTGTCACCAAGACTTGAGCGGTCCGTTGGGGAAATTGGAATCGCCGCCTTAGTTCGTGGATTCAACACCTGGCTTGCTTGGCTGCACGTTTCTCGATTAAATACGGTTGTTGGAAACTACGTTATACTCGTCGGAATTAGAACGGAGAAAATATCAAAACACCTGCTTGATGTGGAGCAAATCTTCAGTAGATTTCGAGAATATTATATCGGCATTTTTCTCCTTTATCGTTGTAATGATACACTGATTTACCGATTGTATTATATTACATTGACAGTTACGTTTTGGGTCATGGTGGCTGAAATAACCATACTGTTGAGATTTCCCATCTCATCAGCTGCCGTTTATGTATTTGTGCTTGGTCCCTTGATATTACTTTTAGGTTTGCACGTTACTACGCTCCCGCTTTGTTGCGACGGATTGGATAGGCTATGGGAAAGTGTACATGTTAACATGATTCGTGCCGAGTTTAGATTTGCCATTGAACACAGACGTATATTTAAAATTGAGGTGAGGCAATCAAAAGCACTGCTACCCGTGCGCATAAAATATGGTCCTTATTGGAATCTTGGGAGAGAGTTTCTGTCAGAGTATATTTGGATGTTCATGATGCGTACTTTTGATTCAATTCTTTTGTTCTAGTATATAGATCATTTGTGAAAGCGGTGATTGAGGCGTTCCGTTGACTTAAATGAAACTATTATTAATATTATTATATGTTTATTGATATGCAACATATCGCGGAGAAACTCCCTAAAATTCACTCGTTTATATTATTTTTCAGTAATTGTGTATGACGTTGTGACGTAGTTCTTTAGTTGTATTATAAATCATTTTTCAATAAAACTTGCTGCTCGTTAGGAAATATGTCCTGAAAATACATTTTCATTATAAAAATTATGCAATCGTTTGATGCAGCTATGCGCACCATAAAAAACAATAATACCTCACAGAGTATGTTCAAATGTGCAAACAGAAGCATAAAACGAAAGGACTATCCATTCCATTTCTTAGAAATTTCCTTTTTCTAAAAATATCCTAGCGGAATATGTTAAAAAAATACGTTCCAAAACATTCTATCGCTAAACTTTGTCCAATGAAATTCAACAAAAATTACGACTGCACACAAATATAATACACCGATTGGCGCGATTACTGAAGGATAACATTTCTGTAATGTGCTTCGCTTGCGCGCGTAACGAAAAGTAAATTATAATATATATTTAAATATATTTGATCATCGCAATTTGGAATGACGATATTGGTATCTATGCGTTTTCACTATATACAGGTATTGTACTTGCATAATCACATTTTGATTTACCTGATGTGCACACTTGATGACAATTATTTTAATTTGGGACAACACCCAAATGCGAAAGAACTGTTCGAATGAGCAAACATCGTATTTCAGATATTGGGTGCACAATCGCGCCGCAATTGGGACCATAGGATATACATGCCGTAAATCTTCCATCTTCCATTGATGACAGCTATCATAAATATGCAGAATTAAGGTTGACCCCCCTGCCAACATATGGGACCTGTCATAATTAGAGATCTGCCAGATTTTCTTCAAAATAAACTGTCTCCAGGATGAGTTATCTTTAACTGCGAAAATTTAAATTTTCTCTATTTTGAAAGCCTTTTAAAAAATATTGAACAGCATAGAATTGAATGTTAACAGAAATTGCTCAAACTATGCTTTACGATAACCATACAATATGTATATCTATGGAAGTGTTAATCACAGTTATTACCTACTCAAGTGCATGATTGCATTAATGGTCTACAAAATTTGCCCTTCTTGCTGTAATGTGTTATTGCAATTTAGAAATGCAGCAGCAAACTAATGGACGCATATTTAAACTAGGCACATTTTTGTTTTGCCAAAATAATGTTTGTGACGTTTTAGTTGGTACATGCTAACAGCATAATGTCCTAATATTTAATGTGTTTGCGGCTTTGCGCCCCAATAAATTGGAAGACAAATAAAATAATTATTTTATTTTCGCTGCTCAGTGATTTTGATTCGTCCTTCAGAGGACGTTTCCGACTTCATCGAGTTGTCTAAACAGTAGCGTCAACGAGAGAATTTTTGCCACTGTCACGCATTCTATCTTCTAATGCGGCACACTAAAAAATGCTGTCCGAAACTGAAAAACGAGCTTTCAGGTTACACTAGGTACTGTACCCTCCGATTATGCAGCCTTTACCGCTTACTTGGAGTGACGACTACACAGAACTGTATTTCGACAATTCCGTATGGAAGACGGTCCCATTCTACCTGTCCATCCTGACAAGTTTCCTTTACGGTGTTTGTAATGCGGCAACTGCAATTTGGTTTGGGCGACTGTATCCTTCGGCGGAATTCACCTACGTTCATGAGCTGTTCCTATGGCTGGCATTTTCTGGACTCATTGTATTCACGTTGATGATGTACATTTTTCACGACGACTGTATTCTACCATCATTCAACGCAGATCTAAGGCTGGCAGAGGATACATTGAATGGTATTAACAAATAAAGTAACCGTTTTACTCTAATACGTTATAATACTCAAATGGTTTAATTCAATGGTTTTCAGCGAACGGTTGCAATAAAATTGGGGAAATGACCTCAAATGTGTACATTGTTCTGGTCACATCATTTGCGTCAGCTCCATGGTTGATATTAATGGTGGCCACATTCTCAGATTTTGATTGTTTCTATCATATTCTGGACAAATGTGTGCTGTCACCAAGGTATGAGCGAACAATTTTCGAGATTGTAGCTGCATCTGCGTTCCGTGGACTCTGCACATGGTACCTCTCCCTTCACGCTTGTCGGTTGGTTTCGTTCGTTTTAACTTGTGCAATTGTCGTCGCTCTCCGGGAAGATAAGATATCCAAGCACCTACTCTCATTTGACCCCATATTTGTCAGGTTTAGGGATCACTATATCCAATTATTTGTTTTAATGCGTGCGATTGACACACCTATACACGGATTTATATACGTGTCGTTCACGGCATCCTTCTGGTACATGGTTGCCGACGCCTTCATAATTGTGAATTTCTCTCCACTGACTCTGTCCGTAAATATATATGCGATCGCAGTGTTGTCATTTGCATTGCTATTAGCTATACATATTACAATGCTCCCCATTTGCTGCGATGGTTTTGATAGGCGGCGGGAAAGTGTGAGAGTTAATCAACTGCGAACTCGGTTCAGATATTCTAGGGAGCACAACAGAATGTACAAAAAGCATATGTTGCAAGCGAAAGCCTTGCAACCTATTCGCATGAAGTATGGGCCTTATTGGTATATAGGTAGAAGATTTCTTCGGGACTACATTGAGATATTTGTGATGCGTGCGTTTGACTCAGTTTTGATTGTCGATGAGCAAGGGTTACTTTCATGAAGTTATAACCAGCAATTCTCTGGTAGTAGGGATAAGACCTTGATATTCATGCAATCAGGCGGATATCAGTACGGGGTGACATTGACTAATGCTGAACTAGTTTACTGCAGATGGTTTAATAGCACCCGCTGTTGAACTACACAAGGTAATTACATAATTGGTTTACATATACACTTGACATAATTAGTAATGGTGAAGTGGATTTCAAAAGGTTACCTATTGCATTGAGTAGGATATTGTTACGGAATGACACTTTAAGTTGTTGTTTGCTAATTACCGAATTGTACATCACCGATAATTGTGGTAGATAAAAATTTACGACGATCCGATGTAAACGAAGCAAATGAGCATTCAATAGTTGTTTCTCTTCGTTCGGCACATGGGCATCTCTTGGTATTAATAATACATAGATTTTGTAGCACCAGATGATTGCAAATTTTCATGTGTTCATTAGTTACATAGAAGCTCATCATACATAAAGTTTTCAGTTTGTTTGCATCGCGTGGAAGTAAGAATGACATGATGCAAAATTCCTTGAATTGATATGGTCCAATTTGATGTAAACACATGAATTGATTTACATATATACAGCAAATGGTGCGGGAATCCAACTTTGAAAATAACACGTTGTGAAAATATGCCATGCTTTATGTATTTAAACTTTTCGAAATGACACTATTGCAACAATCAGATCATTAATTAATTAAATCGCCAGCTAACCCACTACCGCTAGTTAGCTGATATGTAGTAGAGTGTCATTGTTTACACATCTTGTTGTTGTTCAGCTGGTAATTGCTGCACAATTGTCCGTTTTTGTTTGTTACTTAGAGGTGAAAATATAATCAAAATTGCATTTTGTCATTTATGACAATTAAACTTCAGCAAAACAGATAAACTATATTTCAGTTAAACATATGTTTTTAAGATAACATGATGGAAGTTGGCTGTATACGTAGGACTATCTGTGCAACCGTATACCTTACCGAGTTGCAGCGTTTAATAATCACCCTAATCATCTTCATCGTTTTTATGAAAATTTAAAGGAGCAACATGTTTGAGCACGAATAGATATCTCACTCTCATACGGCACTGTTTACGCTAGTAGTTGTCAGGTCAATTATACATTGCAAATGTAAAATTGGCTCGAGCATTCACAGTAGAAGCAAAACATAATGAACACAGGTTACGCGTATTATCATATGATGAATAAAGAGTGCTAATGTGCAGGTATTGAAGGACATACCAATTGATATTTTCAACTCTTCCTACATCCAGTAAACCATCAATTCAACAATTCATTGGGCTGGAGAACAATAAGTTGACATTTTATTTCCCGACGACATTCATAATTGCAAAAACTAACGGTTCCTTCGAAAACATGTTATTTCCATTTGGACAAGACTCAAAAAGTTAAGTGTTTAATATTCCAATTATTTGTCTTCTTCCTGTAATACGAGTTTGTGGTTCAATACTTGGTAAATGCAAACAACACAATTTCGCAATGGGATGGTACCTGTATCTTCATGCCACAGCTAATAGTAAATTGTTGTAGCTAACATTTCTTACGAACAAGCTCTTATTGTCAGTAATGTTACTTATGAGCATATAATGGCAGTATTTTCCTTGTAACGTTTTCATATAAAAGATATGGATAATAGGTTGGTTGGTTTGACTGGAAGTGGTTAGATTTGAAATAAACAAATTTATCTATTTGCATCCTTATATCCTTTCTAATCTGGTATTGAACAGTGCTAATTAAGGGTGTATGGCGATACGTAATTTGGACGATTTCATTACACTGTCTTTAATTTCGACACAATAATATCGGTTCTAAATAGGTACGGGTAAAAATATTAATGAAATGTAATCATTACATCTGCATTTCTCGAAAACAAAAATATTTTCGAGACTATGGTGCTACCCGTTGATTTGATGACATGTTGCTGACTCTAGTTGTGTGAAATATTTCAGGTAGCCAAATCCGATCTCGTGTACAACTTCCTTGTTTCACTGGGATAAGTCACACGTGCGTCACAAGAAAGGCAACTAGCATTACTGTGTAGCCGCAATCACCCATTGCGTTGCACAAATAATTCAAACGACAAAATAATTCTACAATGTTGTCACAAACCGAAAAGTTTGCCTTCCGCTTACATACAATTTTATATCCTCCAATACTTGGCTCCTTCCCCGTCACATGGAACGAGGAGTATTCCGAACTGCGATACGAAGATGGAAAGTGGAAGCATATTCCATTTTATATTGCTGTCCTACTGATTTTCCTGTATGGAATCTGCAATGCCGTTGTAGCCGTGTGGCTTGGTCACATAGATCGCACAACTAGCTTCTCATATGCGCATGAAATTAGCTTGTGGCTAGCATTTGCTGCGAATGTAGTGTTTGCTTTGATGATGTACATACTGCATGAATCCACCGTACTGCCAGCATTCAATGAAGATCTGCGCCTAGCTAGCAATATTGTAAACGGTATTTAACAACATAAATATTTCAAAGTATTTACATCTGCTTGCATGCTTTCAATGCGGATGACATTAACATTTCTTCTTCCAGTGAACGGAACATATCGAATTGCCGAGATCAACTCAAATCTTTATCTTGTTATGACACTAGCGTTTGCCTCGGCTCCCTGGCTAATTTTTCTTCTCGCAATATTTGCTGACTTTAAATGTCTTTACCATATTTCGGAAAAATTGCTGCTGTCGCCAAGATATGACCGATCCATTGTGGAGATTTTAGCAAGTGCCGGATTCCGGGGGCTATTCTGCTGGTACATTTCTCTTCATGGGTGTAGATTGTGTTCCTTTCTCAAGTGCTGTGGAATCGTTGTTGCAATCAGAGGATTTCATATTTGTAAGCACCTGGTTAGTACCGAGTCAATATTTGTTCGGTTTCGACAGAATTACATAAGCTGCTACATCCTAAATCGTGTACTTGAAAGACCACTGTACCGATTCATCTACATTATGTTTACTGTATCCTTCTGGATAACCGTTGGTAACGCTTGGATTATTGTAAATTGTTCCATGTTGACGGTTTCCATTCTCATTTATTCGATTGCTCTGATTTGTTTGGCAGTCTCATTAATTGTCCATGCCGCAATGCTTCCAGTATGTTGCAATGGTTTGTATATGATATCTGAAAGCATTACGGTGAATATACTTCGAGCTCGGCTGAAGTTTGCGGGGGACCACAAGCAAATTTATAGAATTCATGTGATGCAGGCGAAAGCGCTGCCAATATATCGTTTAATATACGGTCCATATTGGTACCTGGGCAAGGCATTTTTAAGAGAGTATATCTGGACGTTTATGATGCGAACGGTCGACGCAATTCTGATTGTCGACGAGAAGGAATTATTTGGGGTTAATATTTAAACCAAACCAATTACGATTTTTTGGCGTAGTCAGAAATCTTTCCTTGTGTGTCGAATATTTATTTGTCGTATTTCGTCGTGAAGATGTTATTTAATAACTCATATTGTCTCAATCAAATGCATGCTACAAAAACTCATAGACGCGTAGGTGCTTTGATGATGCGACTTCCAGTACATTATAGTGGGTCACGTGATTGCAATTGTTAGCTGCCGCCCGGCTCAACGGTAAACTTTGAATCGAATAATTTCGTCGCTTCATGTGTGGCATTTTGGCTCCCGTTATAGTTAGAATAAATACGCTATCGTCCAATTACTGATAACCCTAAACGTTGTTAATGAACTGAACCAGTAAAATGAACTAATCTATGAATGCTGATGCTATGGATTGCAAGTGCCGACTTTAAATCATGCGTATCACTTGAAAAATGAGTTGTCTCCTGATTGAAAGCGTTCAATAAAATTTAAAAAAAACGAAGGATCGTTAAACTCATAGGGCGAGCTAATCACTCTACGTTGCGAGTAGAATGGCGACTATTTTACAATCATCGTGACAGCTCATATGCTACACCATTATATTTAATCAAGCGCGAACTCCAGTTTAGAATTTCTGCGGAACACAGCATAATGAACAAAATACATGTGCTGATTGCAGGTGTCTCGTAACATGTTCGCATAAAGTACCGACGATACTGGAATCTTGGAAGATACATTATTTGAAAGTATATTGTAGCAATGATTCAAATCTTATGATTCGTAGACGAGGAAAAGGAAACTGTTTCCATGACTGTGCAACCGATTTCTTCAAAATTTTGTGTTTAATTAATACTTGTTTTCCGGAATGTTCAAATTAACAAATTTTTCGCTTACCAAATTTTCAGTTCTCTGCCTTGCATATTATGTTACGAAGCTGTCATAAGACTATCGACACCCATTACGATCCCGTCACACTAGTTCGTGTCGGCACAGAAACCACAAAATTTCACAATGCTGTCCGAAACAGAATAAATTGCTTTTCGTCTGCATCACATTTTGTATGCTACGATACTCTCATCGCGTCCCGTAATTTGGAACGAGGACTATACAGAATTGCGGGACCAAAACAGAAAATGGAGATTGCTGTCATTCTACATTTCAGTTATACTGAGTTTTGTCTATAATATTTGCAATGCTGCGGTTGCAGTTTGGTTAGGTCACGTTCATCCATCAGCCGAATTCTCAAACGCGCATGCAATTGGGTTATATTTAATGTCTGCCATAATAATCGTGGTTGGTTTGATGATATATATATATTGCAAGAAAACACCGTCATCCCAGCAATCGACGAAAATTTTCGACTGGCCGCCAGTATTGTGAACGGTATTTCATAATCAAAATATGTTAAACTGTTAATTATTCGTGTTTGTGTGAATGTTGAATATTCTATTGTTTGACTTGTCAGTGAACGGAAGAAAGGGTATTGCCGAGATCAATTCAAATGTTTACCTTGGGCTGGTATCTGCACTTGCCTCAGCCCCTATGCTACTTTTCCTTGTCGCCATATTTGCCGACTGTGACTGTATCTACCAGATATCGGACAAATGGCTGCTGCCACCAAAATTTGACCGAACCGTCGCGGAATTTTTTGTTGGCTGTGGGATCCGTGGACTCCTCTACAGGTACCCATCCCTTCAGGCCTGTAGATCCGTTTCGTTCATCTTTTGCTGCGTAATTCTGTGTTGGGATCCGAGGTGTTCAAATCTCCACGCATCTTGTTGACAGGGAATCCATATTTGCTCGGTTTCGACAAAATCACATACAACGCTACGTCCTACATCGTATAGTGGAAAGACCTATGTACCGATTCATATACATTATGTTAACTGCGTCCTTCTGAAATACTGTAGCGGACACCTGCATCATTGTATATTGCCCCATGTTGACTGTATCCATTGTTATATATGTCGTTTCTCTGCTATGTCCAGCACTCTCTTTAATAGTTCATACGATAATGCTTGTTGCGACGCGCTGGATATTATGTTTAAGGGCGTGACAGTCAATCAACTACCAACTCGGTTGCAAGTTGCTAAGGAGCGCAAGAGAGTGCATATGATTCGTTTGCTGCAAGCGAGAGCGTTATTCAATTTCCGAGTAAAATACTGGTAGTATTGGAGAATTGGTAAAGGGTTTCTCCTAGACTATGGGCGTTTTTGACGCGTGTTCTTGACGCAATTCTTATTGTTGATGACAAGCAATTATTTTGTATCCAATGGTCAAACCACGAGCTATTAAAGTGAATATTTATGCTTAAAGGGTCCACCAAATGACGCTTGTTTTGCTGGCGAAATATATACCATTAGATGTCACAACATATTATTCACTGTTTATTATGTAAGGAGGCTATAACGGTGCTGGAAACAATATCAATATCACACTATAACTGTCTAGCTAACTCCTTTGCAACAAATCCATCTACTTCGTCCAAAAACATGTAGTTGTAGTCCAGTGAATGGAAGGTTACCTATATATCCGGAAATTAAATTAATTTTTAATTTACGTGGAAGATAACATGATTGATGTTATTACCTATGTTGTTGTATACGTGCTGTTGGAGCTTACCTGTGAGCAGGTGTAATAGCTTGGTATATTCCGTTATGATAAAAGTCAAAGAAAATTACTAAAATGGGTATTATATAAAGCGTAAACAATCATTTCAAAAACAACATGTAATGACAGAACAAAACTTTAAATTTGTTCAAACTCAGCAAACACGTTTCATATAAATCAGTTTATTTTTCTTCTTCGTGTATAAAGACAGCGTGCTTAAATACACGCTTACATACGTAACTGGTAGGTAATGGCTGTAAATTTCGCGACATTAGCTAACAGCACCAATATTTTTCGTAACACAATTATCATGCTATATTCGGATAAGTGTTCTCACGAATCCAACAGCATTCCTATATTAGTTGCATCCTGTATAACTGCCATAGCCTAACATCAGTTTCGCTTTGAAATACAAGCATTACTGACCAGAACGGAACTTTCTCAAAATGCTCTCTGAAGCCGAAAAGTGCGTTTTTCGTCTGCATGGCATTCTATACCCTCCAATTCTCTCACCGCTGCCAATACTTTGGAATGAAGAGTACACAGAGCGACGATATGAAAATATAAACTGGAAACATTTGCCATTTTATACTTCTGTCCTTCTACTCTTTATTTACGGATTTTGCCATGTCATAGTTTCCATTTGGTTAGGGCACATTATTCCGACTTCAGAGTTCTCTTACGCCCACGAAATTGCATTGTGGCTCGCATTTGGCATAATTATAGTGTTTAGCT
Organism: Sinella curviseta; assembly: GCA_004115045.4. Lineage (NCBI taxonomy): Eukaryota > Metazoa > Arthropoda > Collembola > Entomobryomorpha > Entomobryidae > Sinella > Sinella curviseta. Next base: position 41,432,017 of record CM023202.3, on the reverse strand, counting down.
TTCTGATATATATAATAGTCGACGATAATGTCTTTCCAGCCTTCAACGAAAACTTACGAGTTGCTCAAATTATTTTGAATGGTAATTAAGACTATACTACTGCATTCATTGTTACAGAATTAGTGCCAATTATTTGTGTTACGTTTTCCAGGGAATGGGAAAAATTAAATTGCTGCCATCAACCATATAATCTATCTTGTCATAACTATCTCATTTGCTGCGGCTCATTGGCTAATCTTCCAGGTTTCTCGCTCGGATTTTGACTGCCTTTACCACATTGCGGACAAACTGGTACTATCGCCAAGGACTGACCGACCCATTCGCGAGGTCATTATTTCAGGTGCATTCCGGGGTCTTTTCTCCTGGTATATTGCTCTCCAAGGTTGTCGATTTACTTCCTTCATTATGTGCTGTGGAATAGTGGTTGTCACAAGTGCAGATAAAGTTTGTAGGCAGATAGTGAACCGGGAGTTCATTTTTAGCCGGTTTCGGCACTATTACATACATGGCTATATTTTACTTCGTATAGTTGAAAGGCCTCTGAATCGTTTCATTGACGTTTGTCTCACAATGTCGTTCTGGGTGATGGTTGCTGACGCCTGGATCATTGTAAATTGTTACATGTTGACGGTGTCCATATTTATTTATATGATAGCTGTATCGTCCTTAGTCGTGCTTTTTACCTTGAATATTTCGACACTTCCAATATGTTGCGGAAATGCGTCAGCGCCAACCAACTGAGCACACGTCTGGAGTTTGCGAGGGAGCATAAAAGAGTATTTAGAATTCAAATGAAGCAGGCAGAAGCAATACATCCAATTCGTCTTAAGTACGGCCCGTACTGGTACCTTGGTAAGGAATTTCTTGGGGAATACATTTGGGCTTTTATGATGCGGACGTTTGACGCAATCTTAATAGCCGATGAACAACGCTTATTTGGTACCATCAGCTGAACCGCTAGTCGACATGCTGTCTACTAATTATCGTCATCCACTCCACATGAGCTTCAATGGGTTAGGGGGTTTTAATGAGTCCGGTATACGTTAACACGGGGACCTTATATCCCGCATAAGTAATACATTACTAATCCATCAATTGCTAATATGTTGTTGTTTATTGCGACAAACAGTAATAAATAACTAAACTAACTTAAAATACCAAATGACGTTTCTAATGACCAGTGAACTGGCATGACTGATAGTAATGAAATGCTACATTCAAATTGCTGGCATTTATTTGTCAGTTACGGTGATTTTGCACAAATTGTGCGCTGTTTGGAGTTCTCATGTTTGACGCAAACTGACTAATTCGAATATTTCTTTACGGTGTGGTGATGCAATGCGAAATCATCAATTTCTGGAACAACATGTTATTGTTGTATAAAGCATCAAATTTGTTCCAACCCTACCAAATTGCACCATTATGAATTGTTTTTCTGTTTTGAGACCATAACATTTGAAATCATAGACAGCGTCCATTATTAGATACACGTGCCGGCAACTAAACTCGGTTTAGTTAATTGCGGCTTCCTAAAAGAAACAAATATTTGTCTCCACCATAATTATAGTTAAGTCGAGACAAGATGTGTGTTTTTATAATACTTGCTTTAAAAGCTTATATCTAGATGTTTAGATTTAGACGTATGGGATGCCGGATGAGTACACGCACATCGATAAATGTGACACATAATCATTACTGATTAAAAGCTTCAAGCACAAATGAAAAAAACGAATGATTATTGCAGTTGAGTACATTATGGTTTTTATAACGTTATAATGACATAGCTGTCAAACATAACACAACACTTATCTTTAGAGCGTGTACTAACAAATATGGTGATACATAGTTTAGGTCATGTTTAATGGCCATACCAGAAGTAAATGCATGTTTTTATCGTATTTCGTCATAGCAAATCGTCCGCAAAATCAAATTTATTAATACCACGTTATGGTAGCATGTATTCTTGCATTTGTTGATGCTTCGCTAAATTACAGGATTTTACTGTTTTATCTTGACTTCCTATACTGTATATTATTTTCTAAATGTGAACTGAATGACGTCTGTTGGGAATATTGATTGTAATCGTATCGTCTACTGACCCCGAGCAGAAAAGAATTTTTGAGTGTATACTGCTTCTTGCTTCAAGCTTTGCTGTTTAATCCATATTAGTTTCGCTAAGCACTGGAGGCAATCAAGTCCCTTCTTTTGGCCACGTTCCATCTTCCTGTCCGACTTAGTTCGCTATAAAGCTTTGAAGGTTGTTATTCGCGTCGACATTTATAATTGTCGGTAAGACCGAAACGTTTCCAAAATGCTGTCCGAAGCAGAAAAGTGTGCTTTCCATTTGCATCACGTTTTGTACGCTCCGATACTCTCACCGCTGCCTATAATATGGAACGAAGATTACACGGAGCTGCGATTCGAAACGAAATATTGGAAACATGTACCATTCTATACTTCAGTTCTACTGATTTTCCTTTACGGAATATGCAATGCAGTGGTTGCCATTTGGTTTGGCCATCTGTATCCTACACCCGACTTCAACTACGCGCACAAAATTATTTTGTGGCTAGCATATGGCCTATTAATTGTGTTTGCTGTGTTGCTGAGCTTGTTTCATGATGATATTGTCATTCCCGCTTTCAACGGAGATTTGCGCGTCGCAAGCAATATTCTTAATGGTACCACAAAACATGCTAATGAATTCATTATTGTCAAATCGTATTGGCGAATAATTTTTCGCCACGTTTTTTCCAGCCACACTGACGAATCAAATTGACGATATCAACCCTATCATATATCTTGTGATTGTAATTTCGTTTGCTGCTGCGCCTTGTCAAGTCCTCCTAGTTGCATCGTTTTCCGACTTTGATGGACTGTACCACATTTTGGATCAATGGATACTATCGCCCAGGTTTGACCGATCATATACGGAGATCGTCATTGCGGATGAATTTCGTGGAATTTTCACGTGGTACATTTCCCTTCAGTCCTGTCGTCTGGCATCCTTTATTCTATGCTGCGGAGTTGCGGTTGCCATAAGGGCGTATAAGATTTGTCAGCATTTAGTTAGCAGGGAGTATATTTTCGTTCGGTTTAGAAGCAATTACATACAATGCTACACTCTATTGCGTACAGTTGAGACACCTCTCTATCGATTCATTTATGTTACCTTCACCATAACGTTCTGTATCATGGTTGCAGACGTTTACAATTACTTGGTAATTGTAAACGGCACCATGGAGATAATGTCGATAATAATTTATGTTATCGCTGTTCTGTGTTTCGTCGTGCTCTTAATTGTTCAAACCGCGACCCTTCCAATTTGTTGCGATGCAATGGACTTGGTTTACATATCCACTGTTATCAACCAACTGCGAACACAATTGAAATGGCCTAGGGAACACAAGCGAATACACAAAATTTATGCAAAACAGGCTAACGCGTTGCATCCCGTACGTTTAAAATATGGTCCGTACTGGTACCTTGGCAGGGATACCTTCGAGAATACATTTGGACTTTTGTTACGCCTATATTTGATTCAATTCTGATTGTGGACGGGAAACGGCTATTCGATGTTTAATTTAAGGAATAGCAGCGTTGCATATACTCCACTTTTGGCTTTCCATGATATACATAATCAGTTTAGTGCAGTTTGATGCAGTCATTTTAATGCAATAATTATTGTACAATTAAAGTGACACTACATCCATCGTTTCGTTTGTTTTGCAGCTTATTGGAGACACCCCCTTACCGACATGAACCCAGCAATCTACCTTATGATTGAAATTTAGTTTGCAGCAGCTCCTGCGCTAATCTTCCTTGTCGTATCATTTTCTGATTTTGACTGCCTTTATCACTTTTTCGACAAATTTGTGCTGTCACCAAGATATGTGTGATCCGTGTTCGCGATTGTAATGGCGGATGCGTTACTAGGGTTGGTCATCTGTTATGATTCACTTACTTCCTCCTTTGCTGTGCAATTATGATTGTCACCAGGGCAAATAAAATTTGTAAGCATATGGCTACCAGGGGGTTCATATTTAGCCGTTAGCGACTCTTCTATATACATACCTATATTTTGAGGACGACTCATATTTATTACGTCATTTCGCTAGAGTGCTGAATATCACCGAATGTCGCTGCTTTCACATTCCGTAAAACATAATTTTAATCAAAATTATCGATTACTCACAGGCGGGTTTCTTATAAATAGGTATTTACACCTGCAGAAAAAAGCATGTTAAATACAGTCTCCTTCGAAGTGTGCAGAATACGTAACCAATGTATTGATTGCCAAAAATTTTCTCGACAAATAGTTCAATTGGGTATTTGACTTTTAAATATAGTTGCTGTACATCCCAGTGAAAATAGTTTAAAAGGTAACGTTCATTGCGGATATAAGTTTTACTCGGTGTGTTCACAATTTTGCGGTCATTGGAAACAGTACGTCGTCTCGTTCCTAGTTTACGTTCACCAAAATGTGAACATTCGTTATGAAATTGGAACCACATAATGTGCTTCGATGGAAATATTCATTTAGTAGCTCGTTTTAGCTTCGACATAATTACATAACATCGTGTATTTCTGAACAGCATGAGGTATACACAGCATTACTAGAGACACATGGATATTCAACGGATTATCCGCCAGCATAATCCTCTAAATTTTTATTTGATTATATCTGTTGAGTTTTAGCTTATATGACTGCTATTCGGAACCATGTAATTTGAACTATTGGAACTGGTGACAGAATGTGCTTCCCTAATCAATATTTTAGTATTTAAGGGCATTAAAAATCAATAAATCTTTAATTCAACGGCTATTATTCGAAGGTTATTTCAACTTTCCTACTGACTAGTGGAAGTACTACATAGCCGAAGCGTGATTAGTTATAGCGCTCAGACCGTGGAATGATTTTCTACAGGATGTTCTACTAATTACGTATTTAAATAGTATATATAACTCGTATTTAGATTACGTATAATCCAGGTGTATTTTAAGACACGAACATTTACTGAAAAAGCTCATAGCAACCAAGCAAACTGAGGTGGTGGACATTGATTACGTTCCTATGGTCCGAACTGAACTACGTATATGTATCAGTAAGACAAAACCATGTCATGCTCGACCAGTGCTAGGACTCAAATTTGGTTTTCAATTGATGTCACCATCGCCATGTTTCGCAGTGAAGACGAAGACTAAAACGAAATTTTCGGAAGTAATTATATTTCTCCTTTGAACATAAAATACGTGAACACCATTTTTGTTCGTGGTGGCCCAGAATTCAGTCTATCTCTGAGAATTACACACTCTGGAAACCGGTAAGAAGTTTCGTCAAGAGAATTAAATAAGTGCGAAGACTATGAAACTTCAGTGAATTAGACTAAGCATTCTTAAATTGTGATTTTCAAAATTTTGCAGCATCTCATTATAAGGATTGAGCTATTCAATAACTCATTGCATTCGAGTCTCGACTGAGTTTCGGAATACATATTTTGCTTCAACATTTACAATTCCTAGACAATAGCCGACAGTGTTTTCTAAACATTTTAATTCATAATGAACATGTTCGTGCTTCTCGCCACCGTATTATCATTTTTGATTCTTCCCTATGTAGTTTCAAAGTCTCAGCAAACAGTAATAGATATTCTTCACGATTACATCAACATTTTTCCGGACAGCCAAATATTCCTAATAAATTACATAGGGATAGATATAAGCGAAGACGTTCACCGCCCCTTGATACAACTAAGGTATGTTACAAATTACGGACGTGGCAGAAAGACACTAGGGGACATTGCATATTTTGTTGACTTCCCTGCGCTATTCTTTGGAAGGTATATGAGGAATAAGGTGTTGATATATCTCGAACCACCTGCGTACTACCAACAACCTTCATTGTACTTCATGAGGCACCGTTCCCCATGTCTGAAGGAGCCAGTTGGATATAACATGGACCTAAAATATGAATTCACACTACATAGTGAAAACATCGTCAAGGTGTTGCCTGCTTACTTTGTTCTGGTGAAAAACACTGACGAAATTGATATGAACAAAGACTCAACGTATTTGTCATGGAGTTTCGCTCTTTTCAGATTCCTCCAGTCTCCAATCGAGAATCAGTATTACATTGTTCTACAGATGAGAGCTGTTCAGAAAATGATAGACGTAACGCAAAATGTTTCTCCGCTGAACATGATGACAATACATGCAGGTTTTCTAGCTTGCTTCAACTGCAAACCTTGTTCTAGAGTTTTACTAATGAAAACTGTTGAATACCCTGCAATCATGAAATTTCATGAAATCCAGAAGTTTTCGAGACGATATGGTCCAGTGGACAAAGTATATGTTCACATTGCGGCCAACGTTCCTCGGCATGATCACGGACATTTAAAATCCAGTAAGCTGTTGAGGAAACATTTGCAACAATACCATTTATACCGTCCCTATGTCTTACCTTACGCACTTGATACGTACTTTCTATCCATGTTGGTGCCACCCAACGCAACACTGATAGTCACTCATAATTTACTGAACTATAAAGATCATTTTAAATGGACGGTTGATGGGAAATTTTGCGGATATGATGTACATCAATATTTGCTGTTCGGCTTAGTTGCTTGGCGAGAAAGATCGACGGTAAGTGACTTTAAAGTGACCGGTTTCATGCTTCACCATGAACGCCTTCGAGTCATTAGCTGTCACTTGGAGCAGGAGTCTTGGATAACCGGTTTTAAGAAATTAGTGAATACGTTTGACGCCCAAACATGGGCACTCCTCGTTATTTGCTTCATGGGAATATCCCATGTCACCCACTATGCAACTAAAGTGTACATTTTGATTAACGAGACCGGCCCGCCACTGTTCCAGTTTAGACGAAAGTCGTTTTTATATGTATCCTTTACCTTGATTGCCCTTGTTCTGGATCAAGGATCTGACTACTTCAAATGGTCGGCGGTAAGAAATCAGTTCTTATATTTCCCGTTGGCGATATGGAACCTTGGCAACGAATATAAAGGCCGCGCTATAACCGAACTCACTGTACCGTCTCCAATGGTACCCTTCGACACGTTTGACACACTAGTTGATAATAATTTTGACGTGTACTCTGTACCGCACTCCCTATCAGTAAATTTGGCAAAGCAAATAATGGGCCAGGAAAGGCTCTATCGGCAAATAAGTCGTCATGAGGCTTATCCAGTTGTGTCCGAATTCTGGATGCATTACGGAACGCCACGTGGTGACTTTAAACGAGGGATTTCGGAAAGGAACATTGACTTGATGACACAGAAGTACTTTAATAATTCCAAATTATTCCCAGGTTGGCAAAGATACTCATTTAACAAGCAAGAAACTCCCGCAAATAGATACAATGAACTTGTGATTCCGCACATGATTAATTGCAGAAAGTCGGCAGTTATCCTGAACAGTCACGACGCAGAAATTCTGCTTGCACAGTTGCAACGCTCGGAATTTCCTGCTTACCGGATAAAAGAAGTAATACATGAGCATTACAGTGGGTATGAATTTTACAAAGCTACAGGACGAAAAACACTCACCAAAGCGACACTATTGTTTGAATCTGGAATTATGATTTGGTGGAAGAAATATATTGACTCGTTAATTTTGAAAATGCCTTTGCCGCCCAACTGGCCAAATGACACTTCTGTAATGACTGACAGGACTCAGAGTGATGTCAGGATACTCTGCGTAACTCCAACTGTTGGAATTGTACTGGCGTTAACGGTTTTCGTCGTCGAGTTTTTTAGAGGATACCGCTTTCGCTTAGTGAAAGTAGATGAGTGTGATCGACAGGTATGCGTACGGTGACACTATTTTATCAACGTACCAATTGGCGTAATGTTTGTTAATTGAAATTTTATCTGTACGATGTCATAGGAAAGATCATCCGAAGGAAACGCTGGCAATTCGATACTTCGTTTACATTCAGCTGCAAAGTCTGAGGGTTGTAACGGAGAAAACAAGTTGGAAACTAACGACAAGATTTTTACCATCACGCAAAGACATAAGAAGGCTACTACAATGAGTAATTCGAGATACGAACAATCACAATCAACTTCATCCACACGGGCAAGTGCGCAATCTGATGGGGATAACACAAAGGGTAAATTACATGAATCCGTTTGCCCAACGAGTGATAATATATTTCACAGACGTTCATCAAACGTGGCTAGTACAGTAGCAGAGCTGAAAAGGATTATTGGGGACCTTGAGCAGCATGTTCGCTCTGCACCCGTTCCAAAGGGAGGCCACAGAAGTAAACGAGGTTCGGATTTTGAAGAGCTATGATAGCTTTTAATCCAAACCAACTCTGAGATCAGGTTACCAAACGAGAAAGTATACAAAGCAGACGGTACAAACCATAGAACCGAGGAATGTTCTCCAATTGATGTAGACAAAGCCATATGCCAATTATGTAAACGACGTAGGGCTAGTTACCATATCATTGCGGGTCATGGTTGCTGACACTTACATCATAATCAATTCTTCAACGTTGAGCACGTCAATAATTATTCATCTAATTGTAGTGTTGTCTTTAGGTATACTCTTAATTATTCATATTGCTACCATTTATTTGTGATGGATGGGGTATGGTTTGAGAATGCGGCAGTTTAAACCAACTGCGTGCTCGACTTATGTTATCCAAAGAACAAATGAATATATAGAAATCATATAAAACAGTGGAAAGTAGAGCATCATATTCATCTTAAATATGGACCATGCTGGTATCTTTTAAAGGAGTTTCTTAGAGAATGCGACAAGAGAACTCGGAAGGTAACAATGGTCAACATATTTGCATAACATATTGCTAGTTCTGTCGTCCATTCGAATTCAACCATTTTCCCGCGTCGTCTCAAGATCATCCTGAAACTGGCTTGAAACGGTTCTTGATCATTTTCCCAGCTCGGAATTAACAGTTATGATTTTGGCATAACAAAAGAATTCGTTTTTATCGAACCGACGATCACTTTCCTGTTTTCAAACAAATAACCACAAGACGATATTTATAATATCGGCTAGCAGCATCGCTAATTTGAACGTCCCGTCTAATTTCCCCCAATGATTGACATGAACGCAAACGTATCCATTAATACGATATATAATGATTACTGATAATAGTTTAAGACAACAATGAAATAAAAACTAGCGATTAGTTCAATTGATATCATTTGAGTTCTTATGACGTTGTAATGACATTGTTGAGATGCATAACAATACACTTATCTTTAGGGCGCGTGCACTAACAAATATAGTGATCAATAGTTTAAATGATGTTTACTCACCAAACTAGTAGTAAATACACGTATTATCGTATATCGCCAAAGCAAATCGTCTGAAGAATCAAGTTTATCAATAACATGTTTTGATAGCTTCATTCTTAAATTTGTTTTTACTTCGGCAAATTGCAGGATTTAACAATTTTATCTTGACTTCCTATACTGCAAATTAGTTTTTTTTAAATATGAACTGAATGACGTCTCTTCGGAGCAATGATTCTAATAATAATTCCTTATTGTCACATGGTTCCCACTAAAAGTGGCATATTACACCATAGTCGGGTACAAATTTATACATGAGTTAATACAATACTAATTAAAAGCTTACAGTTATCTCAGTTTCGAACATAATAACATGATTTCAAATTCGAAGAACAAAATTGAACAGTATAATGAGAAGAACAGAGATTTTACTCGTTAATCATATGAGAGTTTACCACAAGGTCAATACATGAAAGAATATCGTCAGTGTTCTCAGTATCATAGTGCAGAGTGTCCTCAATTTGTTTCGTTAAAATATGAGAATAACAGGCATTTTTAAAAGCATATATCGAATGAGTGCTGTTAAGCACAATTGCAAGAAGTTCATACCATAATTTAACAGCTTTGTATTTTAACGATGACAATCCACAATTAGAATTGGGCTTATAGTTAGGAATAATATAGTTCTGGCTACGTGTTGAACGGCTTGTGTCTGACGTAAAGTCAAGATAATTGTAGAAAAAGTCATTTTCTACACAAGATAAAATTTTGTACGTAAATATAATCGTATTATATTGGTAGAGGTACTTACAGAATAACCATTGCAGTTTGTAACTTATATCAAGACTTATAGGATCATATTTTCTAGAACCAACCACATGTCTTCCCATGTTTCTTATAATTTTATTAATTCCTGCGTAGTTTTTATTATTTTCCCTGCTCAACCATATAGTATTAGCATAATTAATGTGAGACATTACAAATGCGTTAATGAGGTTGCGTTTATTTTCAAAAGAGAGGATGTGTTTCAATGGATAAAGCTTTGATAAAGAGCTGTAGCATTTCTGTGTAACATGTTTAGTATGAATGTCCAATGAGAGACAATCATCCATATGAACTCCTAAAATTTTCAGTGACTTGACACGGGTTAGATTGATATTACCAAACCTAATTTTAACTTCATTCAACTTATTAATTTGAGTTTGTTTGCCCACACACATGAATTTCGTTTTGTTAATATTCAAGGATATACGGTTTTCAATAAGCCATTTTTCTATCTCACATAGATCAAATTCTAGCTTTTTGATTGTTTCTTCAATGTTACCTATACTGCCACGTATAATAATATTAGAATCATCAGCAAACATGTAAATGTTTGAATGAGTAATGTAAAGTGGAAGGTCGTTTATCATCAAGCTAAAAAATAAGGCTGAAATGGGGCTTCCTTGGATAACCCCAGGTTGAGTATATTTGGTCTTGGATTGTATTTGGTTAGAATATAATCCATTACAAGTTACATATTGTGACCTCTTAGAGAGTAGTGACTTAAAAATAGGATTATCAATACCATACAAAGATAACTTATCAAGTAGTATAGACCTGTCCACTTTGTCGAAGGCTTTTTCGAAATCAAGCGAGACAATAATACAAAAGTTATTATTGTCGATCTCAGTGTATAGGTAGTCGGTAATAGCTGTTAGTGCGTGCGTGGTGCTCAGACCTTTCCTAAATCCGAATTGTTGTTTTACAAGTATTTTGTTATTTTCAACGTAGTTATTCAATTGTGCCAGAATGCATTTTTCAAATAGCTTAGTTAGAATAGGTTGTATTGCTATCGGACGGGTTTCGTTAGGAGAAGATGGATTCTCAACTTTTGGTACCGGTACTATTCTTGATTTTTTTAGAAAGGCAGGAATGATACCAGTTTCAATGTGTTAAATATCTTTGATACTGCCAGACAGAAAGAGTCGACATTTTTTAACATACTTAACATATACGCACATATGCCTAGATAGTCTAGTGACTTGGATAGTGGATTTTTCATTTTTTCCCAAATTAATCTAATATTTTATCTATATAATTATTCTATATAATCATGTAGTCTACTGACCCCGAATATTTTTGATTTTTATTGCCACTTGCTACAATGTATGTAGCTTAATACGGATTAGTTGCGTTAAACACTTCAGGTCTTCAAGTCCCTTCTTTTGGCCACATTCCGTCTTCATTTCCGACACAGTTTATTATAAAACTTGGAACGGAATAATCGCATCTTTGCATTTCTTATTACTGATAATAAAGAAAAGTATCCAAAATGCTGTCCGAAGCACAAAAGTGTGCTTTCTATTTGCAACATGTGTTATACCCTCCTATACTCTCACCGCTTCCAGTAATATGGAACGATGATTACACGAATCTCCAATCCGAAACCAACTATTGGAAGCATATACCATTCTATATTTCAGTTGTACTGATATTCCTTTACGGAATATGCAATCTAGTGGTCGTCATTTGGTTCGGCCATCTATATCCTACACCCGACTTTAACTACTCGCACGAAATTATTTTGTGGCTTGCATGTGGCCTATTAATTTTGTTTGCAATGTTGACTAGCATGGCAGCTGATAATAATGTCATTCCTGCTTTCAACGAGGATTTGCGGCTGGCTAACGCTATTTTGAATGGTAATCAAAAAATAAATATTGATACATTTATTTTTGTTAAATAAATGTACCGCTTATTTTTTCGGTAATTTTTTCCAGCCACTACGAAAAATCAAATTGCCGATATCAACCCAGTTATCTACTTGGTGATAGTAATTTCGCTAGCAGTAGCTCACTGGCAAATCCTTATGGTTACAACTTTTTCTGACTATGACGGCCTTTACCACAACCTTTGGACCAATGGATTCTATCGCCAAGGTTTGATCGACCGTACTCGGAGATTGTCATTGCCGATGCATTTCGTGGACTTTTTACGTGGTACATATCCCTGCAAGGCTGCCGTCTGGCATCATTCATTCTATGCTGTGGAGTTGCGGTTGCCATAAGGGCGTATAAGATTTGTCGGCATTTAGTTAGCAGGGAGTATATTTTCGTTCGGTTTCGTAGCAATTACATACAGTGCTGTATTCTGATCCGTACAGTAGAGAGAACTCTGTACAAATTCATTTAAGTTACCTTCACCGTAACGTTCTGGATAATGGTAGCAGATGCCTGGATAATTATAAACGGCAGCATAGAGACGACGTCCATATTAATTTATGTTATAGCTGTGTTGTGTTTGGTCGTGCTCTCAATTGTTCAACTGGCGACGCTTCCAATTTGTTGCGAAGCAATGGACTTGAGTTCGATGGCCATTAAAATCAATCAACTGCGAACCAAATTGAAATGGGCTAAAGAACACCAGAAAGTATACAAAATCCATGCTAAGCAGGCTAAAGCGCTGCATCCCGTACGTTTAAAGTATGGTCCATACTGGTACCTTGGTAAGGAATTTCTTGTTGAGTATATCTGGACCTTTTTTACACGTACATTTGATTCAATTTTGATTGTTGATGGGAAACGGTTATTCGATGTTTAACGGTAAATGATAATTTGTTGTATATATTCTAATGCGCGTACGTAACATCTAGGTATATTGATGAATGTATTCGCTTATCTATATTACACGAGTAAATGTTAAGAGGAAATGTATTTTTATTATATATTTATGAACTGGTATTCAATTTATGTATTTGCTCGTCGAAATCGCGAGTTTAAGGATTCACAAACAATAGAATTTTGCAAGTTATGACCGTCAAAATATTTACATAATTCAGCTGCGTCAATCTCGAGAATTCTAGTACAGTTCCCTACCTCCAACGCAAACAACCACACTGCAACATTTACGAAGTCGCCTAGAAGTATTGCATATTTAAACATTCCATCCAGTTTACCCCAATAGCCAAAAAGTAAGCAGTTACACATTACTGGGAACACAGTCATCAAGAAATGGAAACCAATTATAATCGGACCGACGAAACACATGCCATTCTCATTTATGATTTGAAGACTTCGAAAGCATTGAACCAAATTATGTGCATTCCTCAAACGATGTGTGGATCTATAATGTTGTTTGGAGTTTATCTCGAATTCCCTTCCGATCAGTATGGACAGAAAGACTAGATAAATTATAAAGATAAGGGCCAGTAACAATATAACTGTTTCGTAGACCAGTAGCATGTATCCATTTAGGACAGCAATTGTGAATCGAATCGGAAAATAAGCACCGTATTTAGTTTCAAATGTGTTCCCTAAAAGCAGGGCTGCTCGCGGATTGTAAACGAAATATATGAACGACAGAATAATAAAAGTGAGGGAGGAAATTGTAAGATGTAATAGCCCAGCTTCCAAAATATAGTTTAGCTTCTGCGACTCAGGCTTGAATGTCGGCATGTATTTTTCTGAAATAACAAGGACAAATCAACGAGATCGAATTTAACGAAGTTATTGTTTGTTTGTCTTACTTTGAAAATAGCGAGAAAATTCTAGTATCAGATTGAGGAAGTATACGATGTCATCGGAATATTTGTAGCAGATGAAAGCAGCTGCAAAATATATGAGTATTATAGTGTAGTAGATGACCGCAACAATTTTGCCTCCAAGGTCCCCGTGCATTTGTGTACTATAGGAAGTTGCAAAGGTCAACAAAACTGCAACCGTGGCAGTCCAACAATTTCGGTTTACTTTCCTCTGCACAATTTGATCGTGAGAAATATACACGGTCATGGTTTCTTGACTAAACGCAAAAGGGAAGGAGCCTAATGTATTGCCAAAACAAAGAAATGCGGAAAGGAATTTGTAGAATTGGTTGCTGAACATTTAGGATGTAAATTGTCTGTATGATACTCAGCCAGCCGCAATGCAACTAAATTGCTATAACACAAGTCATCACAAACTCAACGTTCTGGTAGTCTAACCATGTACGTTTTAAATATGATACATCGGCGCAAAGGAATTGCATTTTATTCTTTGGCGACGTCTGAGGACTTGTAGCGATTAGCTCACATAGGGATGAACATTTTGCATTCCCCGCCTTAACAATTGCGGAACAGTGAAATACAGTATGAATGCACTGTTTACCAGCTGAAGAGAAATTACTTCGAAGCTCCGGAATTAGTAATTGCGTATTAGAAAGTACATTACGTACACTGTCGTACGGCTATCGTATATGTCAACAGCACATTTATAAAATATTCAGCGGCATTGTTGAAGTTACATTACGTCAAGCACGACGTATACGGATTAGGAAAATTTAGTAAGGGAAGTTTAAAATGTAGTGGTGATCGCCAACAAACGCGATTCTTAGAAAGCATTCTTACTGAAACATTTATACTTTTAGTGCTTATGTGCAGCTACGGAAGGATGGTACAGACTACTACCGTTTGACGGTTGAGACGGCGACCCTGAAAACATAATATTGTGTAAATGCGTCAAATAATTAATGAACAATGTGTGGATACATGTATTTTCCAGATTCGTTTAACCAACAAAATTGTTTTCGCTTATTACTAACATTTGCTATACTATTAGTATGAAACTATGGTCTTGTAGTTCCTCGTGTGCTCAATACCACATGATTATTACAACAGCATGTTCTTTGGATGACTGCTGCTATTCATTAGAGTCGCAAACCTAGTCGTAAGAAGACTGAATTGTGTATATTAAATCATTTTTGATATGCAAAGCTGGAATTTTTTAAATAACTATAATGCATCATATATGCTTAATTTGGGGTTTGGTTAAGTTTAAATGATGAAGCATTGACTTGCCCTTGGTTAATGTGATTGCATCTTGCGCGTGCACTAATAGTCATGCACTTGAAAAACAAATTTCATATTTGAAAACATATATATCATGTTTGAACTTGAAAAGGATTTTGCATTTACGTGGACAAGTGGAACTAAAATAGCAGTGTAATTCAACTCATTCTGAAAAAATCTAGTTGTTTGCAATAATCCGAAATGTCAAATCCATGTTGTTTTTTAATCCAAATTACTCCGTTGGCAAAATATACAAGCTCGAAACCAATTTAACCTGTCATCTGCAATGTCCTCGAAATGAACTGAACTGTCAAACTTCCAATTGAGAGGGAGTTCCCCTTATTCCAGTTACTGACATAGTCCGTAATTATGGATCTGTACACCAATATTACTCCTGGGTTCCATTGTAATGAAAAAATCGCCAGTATCGATTGCTAGAACATTGAGTTTATTTCCGTCAAATTGCTGTTATATATTTTGCTATCAATTGCTATTGCCGCAAGACCTGTCGTAGGTTCACATCCTCTGAGACCCACCAGATACGCTCACGAGTAGAATCGACTTGCATTGCAGAAATACCCAAGCGATCGGCGTCGTTGAGCGTTTGCCAACATCATTCTTATAATCGCGCATATAAAGCATACACCATTTAAATGGAGATGGAATTCTTAATGAAGTTGCGATCATTTTATTGTCAGAAGTGCGATGAAAGAGCAGGATCCTCCGTAAAGAAAAGAACAGGCTCGAGGACGTACAGTAAGAAAGTCATTATACTTTGTAAGTTGAGCTACGACGCTGCTAATTGCTTTGGAGCAATTCCATTTCATGCTGACTCGGATCGTCTTAGGTTTTCAAAAAATGACACGCTTGTTAGGAAAGTGCGGCGAAACCTAATTGGAGCTGCGCTGTGGGCTATTCTGTCATTTTTATTGGTCATAAAGTGCAGCAAGAATATAGCGGAAGATCCGGACAACTTCCACATGCCATTTATTTGGTGGCTAGGCTACATGTTCCACGTGTTCATATGTGCGTACCTCAATCATTTTGGGGAAGAGATAATTAAGGTTGAGAATGGCCTTACATTATTTCTTGATGGCATATTTCATATCCATGCGCCTGACTATGATCCCGAACAACCGAACAGAATACTTCGTCTCATGGAACTGGTTTTGGTTGCATTCTATTTGTGTTACAATTCTCTGTATATATTCGCGATATGTTACGTAATATATGACCCAAGCGGTTTCATATTTCTCGGTGGCCTATTCCCTAAGCAATATTTTGAATTCCCCATTACGCTTCCTGTAATTTGTTTCCATGTATACTTGAGTGGAACTCTATTTACGAGTGTCGTCGCTCTAGGTGGCCCGGTGATAATATACTCGTTCTATTTCTACTTTTTAATAAGTGCCGAGCTGAACGTATCAAGAAACAACTATATATTCTGGGATGAATTCCGTGATGGCACTTCCATTCGGATTTGGTATAGGTCACTGCAATTATTGCACCAACACTCTAATTGGATTTGCCAAATAGGGATTGTTCTCGTTTTCGTAAACGCGTTTATAACGATTTGTAGTGTATACTTGACATTTGTTCTCATTAAATACTGGACTGAGCTCAAATTCGTGACCAAGGCACCAATGCTAATTGGAGATGCGATCATTTTGGCATATTGGATTTTCGTGTTGAAAATGGGTGGTTTGCTATTTTCTGCTGGATGTAAAACTTTAGCTACTTGGAGTAGGCATAATTGGGGATTTCAAGAGCAAAATAAGCTTATGATTAAATTTGGACGTAGCTGCAAGCCGATAGCGTTTTGTTACGGTACGACATTTGTGGTCAAGAAGGTTACTGTTATCAACTTTTTCCGGTGTGTAGTTAGGGGGACATTCCGTGCACTGCTAGCATCAAAATAATACGTGTAATAATAATCAAAATATGAATTTACAATAATGTCGAAATAAAAAATATTTATGTTTTCTCGTTTACGATACTTTGGACTGCAGTATTCCGAAAAGTGCCAACGCTTTTACCAAATTCTTTCAACATCTGTTCGGTTTGCGCAAGTTTTCGTATACTCATGATGTGGCAATTAGATTTATAATTAAATAGTTTCAAAGAATTTCTTGTTTCAAGACATTCACATGGAAAGCTTGAATCCAGACAAACAAAATGGCATTTTTCTACTTATGGAAATCACACTGCATGCCGTATTCGCTGCTGTTATATTCGCATACATTGGATGCCTGACTAGCCTCTTATATGATCCCCTGGGCGGTATATTCATTGGCGCATTTGTACCTTCACAAAATTTAAATTATCTCCTGGCTGCACTCGTATTAATTTTCCACGTATACCTAATTGATTCCTTGCTAACAAGCGCAATATTGGTCAGCGAAAAATTAATATTATATTCATTTCTCTACTACTATTTGATCATCAAAGAGTTGAACGTGGCGAACCATACGCACAGATTCGATTGCGAGTTTCGACAGATGGGAAATATAATTTTGGTATACAGGGAGATTTGTGTGCTGCATCAAAATATTCTTATAATTTGCCATGTGGGACAATTCCAGCTTCTAGTCAATACATTTTCAATACTATTCTCTGTGTACATGACGTTTATAAACTCTCGGTATTGGAACACCCTGGAAATATTTAGCAAGACTCCATTCATTGCTTGTGACATATTTGTATTAAGTGTCTGGAAATTTATCTTGCAGCTAGGAGGACTCCTTAATATACTATGCTGCAAAACCATATCATCTTGGAAACGACACAACTTGGGATTCCAGGAGCAGAACAGATTGATGCGGAGGTTTGTTCGCAGTTGTAAGCCGGTCATTTTTGGTAATGGAAAAGTGTTTGTCATGGGAAGACTCAGCGTGATTAATTTTTACAGGGGTGTGGTTAGAGGTACCTTCAGAGCTCTTCTAGCCTCCAAATAATTTCTGTTACAGATAATAGAATTTGTGAGATCATTAGCAATGTGCTATCTTGTCGTCAAGTAGAAATTTAAATAGTGAAAACATGTTGCGTTATTGCAAGAAAAAAATGGTAATTGTAATTTTAAGGATACTAAACGAAACAATATATTTCCGCACAAGCAACATATATTTTTGTCTCCAATAGTCATATATTAACAACTGTTTGAAAACTATAGAAAATAATAAAATACCAGTTTTCATGAGCCGTAATGATTTAGTTGTATCTTTACTTGCAAAACAACATATTCACGCAATTAAATTTAAACCATTTTAATATACTTATTATCCTGCAGATATGCTGCTCAACTGATTTCGTATTGTACGTTTTCCACAAATAGCAATTTATTACTTTTTATGGAAATGTTATGCGCCGGTCGCTGGACAGACAAACATTGTGACACTCACAAAGTCTGTGACACTCAAAGCTCAAACAGCAGAAAAATGTGCTGGTTTTAGAAAATATACATGTTTTTATCCCAATTATATGCGCTAAAATCTTTTAACATTACGAATTATTTTGCACAAGTTAGGACCAAGGCCGTTACTTATTTTCGCGACAGATGTATCGCATCTTGTATTTGCCTAGAAAGCATGCAGCAAATGTAAAGCTAACAGTATGTGCTACATTGAATATATATAGTAGTTGTCCTGGTATTAATATATATTTAAGTGGAATCTCCATTGCCACTTATAACTAAATGGATAGTGTTTTCGGTATACATATATGAACGTAATTATGATTTCCGTTAAAGTGTAGTTTATAAGCCCAAATTGATGACAAAAATCAATGGTATATTGCAACTGTAGACATATATTACCTGCTTTTTATAGCGCATAGTTCCAATTTTAATGACGCCATCGATACGTAGTTGTTAAACGTGTGGAACTATTCTACATCCGATTTTGGATTTTGTTTTTTACCCAGAGCAGCTTAATACTTTTTAACGTAATGTACATTCAATGCACAGACAAAAATTGGCATGTTTCAACCAAATAATGCATCCACACACTAAACTCAAACAACAAGCAATGTATGTACAAGTCTGATATTTATAATTGCATAATTCCACTTCGCCAACTGATATGTTGCAAAATATACTGTAATATACATATTTCCTATGATGGGTTTCATAAGATAATTGTCCATCCCAAATTACGGTTAATATTTTGCTGACCATGTTCAGAAAGGAAAGAACAAATACCTTCTGACTTTGTCGTCGTTGTTGTATAATCAAGCGTTTACCGCATTTACCTCATTAAAGCAAATTTCCATAATATCGCATCCATTATCACAAACTTCCCTTGAAATGGTCATTACCTAAAATTAAGTGGAATTATGGAACATACTTTATACGCCAAGGCACGTTTAAATGGTATGTATTGTTTCGAGAAAATTGATGCCACTAAAAATTGCAGTGCCCTGGTCGGAACCCACATTTAATATCCAATTTGCTAATACACGTACAATCAGACTGTTTGAGTAATTCAAGCGAGTCCCACAAAGTGAATAGTCAGCAAACACATGCACCACTCGGCCGACAGTCGTGGTAAAAACCTTCCACAGCACTCTACACTTCACGGTTCTCTGACTTGTTATTAGTTGGTTCATAAATTGTAATCATGTACAGCAAAAGAGTTATTAATATTGCCTACGTGGTCTTCAAACTGGCGCAGATTTTCGGTGCAACATGTCACTATTTTAATAAAAACACGCTCGAAATTAAAAGTGACATCAAGTTGGAAGCCAAAGCCAAACGTACATTTTACGCAACTGTTTTGTGGGTCATTCTTGGATTCCTGCTGGTCCTGAAATGTTATCGAAACAAGGACGAATCGTTGGACACATTTCACATGACACTAGTTTGGTGGCTTTTGATCTTGTTTACTGTATTTGTAATTTCGGCACTAGGATTCTTTGGCATGGAGCTGCAACAGACCTGTAACTCATTCACCAAACTCTTTCAAAAGATATTTGGTAAGTAGACATTTTGTATACATTAGGCACCTTTTCATTATCCATAGATATTTATAAAGCACTGGCTTTTCATTTAGATTCTTACATGAAGGCATTTAACCCGGACAAACCTAAGGGCATTCTCCTGCTCATGGAAGTATCCCTAGCCGCTTTGCTGATTGTTTCTATAATCACATATATATCGTTTCTAATCGCTCTCATATATGACCCACAAGGAGTGGTATTCATTGGTGGATTTTTTCAGAGGGATACCATCAAGTATCCATACGCCATACCCATATTTGTCTTTCATGTGTACCTAATTGGGACAATGTTGATTAGCGTAGTTATTCTCGGCGGCCTTGTAATTATTTACTCGTTCCATTACTATTTTCTGATTACGACGGAATTAAGCGTTAGTCTAAATAGGTACAACTTCGACGATACGTTCCGTTCGGGGGAATGTATTAGGGTTACGTACAGAGCTATTTATCTGCTGCATCAGAACGTACTCAAAATTTGTCACATTGAGGTCTACCTGCTTGTAATCAATGCCTTCTGTATGATATGTGGTATTTATTTAACTTTTGTAAACTTTCGGTATTGGGGCCAGCTGGCAATTTTCAGCAGGGTGCCGCTAGTGTTAGCAGATGTGTTTGTGTTGGGCTGCTGGACATTTGTTTTGCATATTGGCGGGTTGCTGAATATGCAAGCTGCAAATCGCTTTTATCATGGAAGCGGCATAACTGGGGATTTATGGAGCAGAATAAACTTATGAGGCGGTTTTGTAGAAGTTGCAAGCCAATTGTGTTTGGTTATGGGAAGGAGTTTGTAATTGGAAAATTAGTGTAATCAATTACTACCGTGGGGTTGTCAGGGGAACGTTCAGAGCCCTACTAACATCTCAGTAACCAGGAGACACATTCGCATATGTTAAGTAAGGTGTGATGTATGTTTGCCTGTTGCCAATTGCCATCCACTCCATCCTTTCAATAATATGTAATTACAAGCCATTTTATATGTAAAACAATGGACATTGATACTGTCCTTGAAATCTAATTATATTGTTTGCCGAACGACATGTCGATTGTCCGCGTCGGTTTAAAAATGCGGATGATAAATTATCTTGTGTGTAGTTGTTCCTGTTTTGCCGATCCCATCTTTTGGCTTTGGTATATGTCTGCGTAAGTTGTTGTTCCAATGAGCAAATGTAAGTAATGATAAATGTGTTGCAGTGATATGCATTTGGATAAATGTTTTCGGTAGTAAATATAACCAAACTGATTGATATGAACATACAGTATTAAACGTTGATGTATGTGGTTGAAAAACAAGTAAACAAACGCATTAACTTATTTTTCAGAGCAAATTACTATCAGGTTACATTGCCTCTTCAACAACATGTTGCGCAGGTAACAGTATGACCGAATGTGGTTTAGCGAGATACTTTACTGAGCACTTTGTTTTGAAAGGAGCGGGGAAAAACAAATTTTGGACAACATTTTGGAAATTGTTTACCTCTATCTCTGAATCTGTTCAGTTTCGCTATCCTCAGCGCTGAAATACACTTAATTCCCTACTGAGCGTCTTCACAATTTCACTCTTGACTGTAATCCAAGCCGGTCTTAACAAATTATGCTGACCGAACAAGAAAAAATTGCATTCCGTCTGCATCACATATTGTATCCTTCTTTACTTATGTTACCCATACCAATCCACTGGAATGACGACTACTCAAAATTGCTACTGGACCCAAAAAACTGGGCACGAGTCCCTTTCTATGCTACCGTCCTCTTAATCTTTCTGTACGGCATTTACAGTGCAGCTGTCGCCATTTGGTTTGGTCATACCCACCCCACACCAGAGTTTACTTACGTGCACGAAGTGTACGCTTGGTCCGCCTTCGCTGCAACAGCCACATTCGCTTTTATGATGTACATGATGCACGAAGGTCGTGTTGTGCCAGCCTATAACGAAGATCTATATCTGGTGGACTCAATTCTGAATAGTAAGTTTTAGAAATCAATAATTTATTCGATACAAAAAAATGAAATTGCAAATTAGTTGTGTTTTGTCATGCTTGCCAGGGAATGCAAGCAATGAAGTTGCGGAAAGGGCTTCAAGTGCGTACATTGTACTCGTACCTTCAATTGCTGTCGGTCCATGGCTGATATGTCTGGTGGCTACATTCTCTGATTTTGACTGCACCTACCAGGTCTTGGACAAGTTGTTACTCTCTTCCAGATATGAGCGATCCGTTATGGAGATTGTACTTGGCTCTGTTGTTCAGGGCTGCGTCACATTGTACCTTTCCCTACACGGTGGTCAAATAATGTCGTATATCGGTTGCTGCATCATTGTTATTGCCATCAGAGGAGTGAAGCTTGCCAGACACTTGGTGAAAGGGGATCCCATCTTTAGCCGATATCGATTCGACTATATCCGTTGCTTTCTTCTAAATCGGGTCACCGAGGTTGTCCTACATAGATTCATCTATGCTTCGCTTACGGTATCGTTTTGGGTTATGGTTGCCGATATTTGGATACTTGTAAATTGTTCCATACACTCGATATCAGTGTTGGTGTATCTGGGAGCTGCACTGGTTTTAGTGCTGCTCCTAATGTTACACGTACTGATTCTGCCAATTTGTTGTGATGCTTTCGATAAACTTGAAGAAAGTGTTTCAAATAGTCGTATTTTAACTCGTTTGATATTTTCAAAGGATAGCAGACAAAGTCATAAGGTTAACGTGATGCAGGCTAGGGCGCTGATGCCTATCCGTCTTAAGTATGGCCCGTACTGGTATGTTGGTAAGGCATTTCTGGCAGAGTACGCATGGATATTTTTTGTCCGTGCATTTGATTCAATTATGATTGTGGACGAAAAGAGTATAGCAGCCATTAGATAATCATGCTCGCATTAGAACCACAACAAATTATAAACAAGATTTATAAATCCGCTTGAACCAAGCTGAGGACTCGATAAAAGATAGTTGAACTAAGTACATCATCAAAAAATTTGCTTGTACTTCCACGTCATAATGTTTTAAGTGTGCGGTGCAAACACAAGTACATAGAAATATAATGCAAGGATATTTATAATGGAAGCGTAATGGTATATCAATTTATTCAAGGGCTAACTATATTAAAGGAAAGCATTATGCATACAACAAAATGTCCGACCCATTTGATTTCGATTTGGTTCTCCGGAAGTTCTTGGAATTAGTGCCATCAAAATATACATCAGCTGACCTTGATTTCAATTTGAAAACCTTTGTTTTGGTTAATGCTTGTAGTTTATCCTTGATCCAGAAATCGAGTATTGGCTTCAAGTTTTGTTGCAGACTATACATGTCTGATTCAGCTACTGTATTCAAGTACTACGAGAATAAGCGTTAATATTTCTGAAAATCTACAAAATATGCTCAGTAAAAGAATTCTTCAAATGCTTCACCACAGCTGCAATATTGCTCACATGTTTGGTGGCACAGCATATACTTTAAACTAGGAATGCCAGCTAGCTACGCTAAGCAAAATGAATTATCCTTCGCAGAACGTAGAAATCGAAAATTTGAAAAACTTAAATTTGTACATATCTCAGCGTGCCCTCGATCTCGACAATTGTTTCCGCCGCTGCATATCCCAGATGCTTAATCTGCCCAGCTTCAAGGATATCACGCCATTTCAAAATATGACCTGTTCCCAGTCTATTAACCTTTTCCAGCATATCGACCCTCCCCTGCATATCGACTCTTTACAGTCTATCCACCCTCCCCAGCATATTATCCCTCTCCGTTGCAGTAAGTCTTCCACTTTTCCCAGCATACGTCCTATGTTTGCAAACTTGTGAACGGGCGCCTACATTGAGAACGGGCACCTGAATTTAGATCGGGTACCTGCATTTAAAACGGGCACCTGCATTCAAAACGGGCACCTGCATTTAAAACGGGCACCTGCATTCAAAACGGGCACCTGCATTCAAAACGGGCACCTGCATTTAAAACGGGCACCTGCATTTAAACGGGCACCTGCATTCAAAACGGGCACCTGCATTTAAAACGGGCACCTGCATTTAAAACGGGCACCTGCATTTAAAACGGGCACCTGTATTTAAAACGGGCACCTGCATTTAAACGGGCACCTGTATTTAAAACGGGCACCTGCATTTAAAACGGGCACCTGCATTTAAAACGGGCACCTGCATTTAAAACGGGCACCTGCATTTAAAACGGGCACCTGCATTTAAAACGGGCACCTGCATTTAAAACGGACAACTGTATTCAAAACGGGCACCTGCATTTAAAACGGACACCTGTATTTAAAACGGGCACCTGCATTTAAACGGGCACCTGCATTTAAACGGGCACCTGCATTTAAAACGGACACCTGTATTTAAAACGGGCACCTGCATTTAAACGGGCACCTGCATTTAAACGGGCACCTGCATTTAAACGGGCACCTGCATTTAAACGGGCACCTGCATTTAAACGGGCACCTGCATTTAAACGGGCACCTGCATTTAAACGGGCACCTGCATTTAAACGGGCACCTGCATTTAAACGGGCACCTGCATTTAAACGGGCACCTGCATTTAAACGGGCACCTGCATTTAAACGGGCACCTGCATTTAAACGGGCACCTGCATTTAAACGGGCACCTGCATTTAAACGGGCACCTGCATTTAAACGGGCACCTGCATTTAAACGGGCACCTGCATTTAAACGGGCACCTGCATTTAAAACGGGCACCTGTATTTAAAACGGGCACCTGCATTTAAACGGGCACCTGTATTTAAAACGGGCACCTGCATTTAAAACGGGCACCTGCATTTAAAACGGGCACCTGCATTTAAAACGGGCACCTGCATTTAAAACGGGCACCTGCATTTAAAACGGGCACCTGCATTTAAAACGGACAACTGTATTCAAAACGGGCACCTGCATTTAAAACGGACACCT
The DNA here is from genome assembly GCA_004115045.4 of Sinella curviseta. NCBI lineage: Eukaryota > Metazoa > Arthropoda > Collembola > Entomobryomorpha > Entomobryidae > Sinella > Sinella curviseta. The sequence goes on along the minus strand of CM023202.3, from coordinate 41,407,026 downwards.
GTATTTAAAACGGGCACCTGCATTTAAACGGGCACCTGCATTTAAACGGGCACCTGTATTTAAAACGGGCACCTGCATTTAAAACGGGCACCTGCATTTAAAACGGGCACCTGCATTTAAAACGGGCACCTGCATTTAAAACGGGCACCTGCATTTAAAACGGGCACCTGCATTTAAAACGGACAACTGTATTCAAAACGGGCACCTGCATTTAAAACGGACACCTGTATTTAAAACGGGCACCTGCATTTAAACGGGCACCTGCATTTAAACGGGCACCTGCATTTAAAACGGACACCTGTATTTAAAACGGGCACCTGCATTTAAACGGGCACCTGCATTTAAACGGGCACCTGCATTTAAACGGGCACCTGCATTTAAACGGGCACCTGCATTTAAACGGGCACCTGCATTTAAACGGCACCTGCATTTAAACGGCACCTGCATTTAAACGGGCACCTGCATTTAAACGGGCACCTGCATTTAAACGGGCACATGTATTCAAAACGGGCACCTGCATTTAAAGAGGGCACCAACGTGCACCTGGGTAGTGATTCATATACGGGTGACTGTAAAGCTCGATAAAAGCTTCGACGCCTACCGGGTGCTTATTTACCTACTTCGTACTTTAAGTGCTTCGTTCATGTAGTGCGAATAGTCTCCGCCAGATGCCATGTTAAAGTACGTGCGGTTTTCGGAAACAGTGGATATATAAGTGACAAGAGAACTGAGCATCTCTTTGTGGTTCCCAAACATCAAGTTAAAATCAAAAGGGTGTACGATACGATTTTGCTATGGGCTGCTGTTGGACTTGTCCTTTTGGGGAAGAAGTTCCATGCAAGGGATCGAGATCCAGACGGTTTTTACCTCACTTTGGTTTGGTGGATGGGAGGTTTGTTTTTTACCCTAGTTTTCGCCGTAAATCGGTACTTTTATGTAGAACTCGGCGACGGTTTTAATAATTTAATGCTCCTCCTGCAACGGATATTTGGTGAGATAAATACCAAAATTGATTAACGACATATATTGTAAACAATCTTACATTTTTATATTCGCGTTATTTGTATTGTAGCTGCTCACATAAAGTCCTACAACCCGAACAACCCAAACGGAATTTTGCTAATGATGGAAGTCATCCTCGCTCTATTTTATTTCAGCTGCATTTTGCTGTATATATTTGGAATTGTCTATTTGGTATACGATCCCCGAAGTGGGATATTTATTGGTGGATTGATTCCGATGAAATACTATCACATGTTATTGAGTTTGCCAGTAGTACTATGGCACGCATACTTGATGGGTTCTGTTGTTTCATGTCTTGCGGCTTTTACTGGACCAGCAGTTGTTTATTCATTTTACTTGTACCTCCTGGTAAGTAGGGAATTGAACGTTACAAGCCGAAGCTATTTGTTAAACTCAGAATTTCGTCAGGGTCCAAATATTCGGAATGTGTATACATCGCTCCAAGTGATTCATCAACACGTTCTTTTTATGGGTAATGTCGGAGTCTCGCTCATCACTGGAAACGGTTTGATGGTGATTTGCAATGTGTTGCTAACATTTGTTGCAATACGATTCTGGAGCCAGCTCGCACTTATTACAAAGGCGCCTTTGCTAATGGGGAACTTGCTGGGTTTGGCCCTTTGGGGATTTGGGTTGACTGTTGGCGGATTACTGCATTCGGCGAGCTGTAGAACAATCTCGTCATGGAGGCGACACAACTGGGGATGTCCGGAGGAAAACAAATTAATGGCAAAGTTTGCACGGAGCTCTCCGCTTATTATGTTTTGCCATGGTAAACAGTTTGTAGTACGAAAGATTTGTGTAATTAATTATTACCGCTGTGTGGTCAGAGGAACCTGTAGGTTGCTGCTTATGACCAGGTGATTAAAATTAAATTTTAGTACTGATATGTGATTTTAGTCTGGTCAAAGTAAAGTACTAGTAAAGCTTAGGTCATACACGTATGTCATTTGACCACCTAGCTTTTGTAGTAACTCGGTAAATTTGTAATCAATAAAAATCATGCAATAACTGCGCAATCTAATCCGCTGTACTTGAAATGACAAGAGAAGATTTCAACTCTTTATGTGAAATGGAACCAAACTGAATGATAAATAATTTATTTCTGCAGTCAGTCATATTCCGATTGAGATGTTTCGCAATGATCATAAATGTAATTAATTATTTTTTCGCACTGCATTGGCACCTGCTTTTATTCAAGTTATGTCATACATTCCACTCACATAACTGATAATTGTTGTGCGACATACATACATTTTGCGGTGCTTTACACACAATACATGGACGATGAAATCTAAAAATGATTTGGTTTATTCTTTCCTCACTGATTACCGTTTAAACACTGCATTTGTTGAATGCATAATTGGCGTACGGAAACTCATTTGGTGACTAATGCCGCCATTTGTATGCGACAGCAGGTAGATCGTTTCAAGCCACATAGCTCTGTACTCTTTCATGGTTCATAGCTCTGTGAATGCTATGTGCACTCTTTTGTAACCAACAATGACGATTATCTCCACGGATCCAACAATACCGCTGCTCGTTGAACCCAGACTAGAGCAGTTTTGTGCTTGGCTAATCTATTTCTCATTCCTCCGTTCCGTAAAAATAATTGACAAAATGCATCATGTAAAGAATTTATGAAATGGTAAAATGAGTTACACAAATACATTTGCCTTTAATTTATTATAAATACTCTCGACTGTGGCTTGCCTGTCTACTACACTTGTTTCAATTTCACCGGATATTTTGGCTGCCTGGACGACTAGTATTTCAAAAGTCGGTATCTAACTTTACAAGACTGAGTTTTTCATTCAAGTGGTTTCGGAGATCAGAATTTACGATGATACTTCTCCGGTTGGTGACTATCTTGCTTCAGATGATTACCTGACCTTGAGATTTCGAAGCGAATACAAAGAAACTGCTTTATGATTCACGTGCGATGTTGGCTGCAGGAGTCTACGTCCGTGAAGCCGTCAATCCTTATGCTCCTCCCTGGATGTTATGTTCTGCTTAGCTTTGCAAAAAGCAATGTAGTATTACAACCTCTCTTTAGAAAGTTGGCATGTATGAGTTGGGAAAGTAAATACATTTATAATTACAGTTTTATTTTATTCAATTTAATTGTACTTTTGTCATTTTGAAAAACCATTTCTCATTTTCACACATTGTTGTACATTACCATTACCAATGCAATAACAATGCAAGGTTTATTCGATATACAGCGAGAGTTGATTATATCATGAAGTGACTGAAAAATTTATGATTAGTTACGAGTCTCCTCCTATAAGTAGATTTTACAGGTAGAGTTGGTAATCTACATTTAATTAAATCCAGGGGTATCATAACCGAGTTATGGCTGCGCTAATATTAAATCGATGGCATATTCTCCAGACTAAACTTTAAAGGGACGGAATAATTAATAACTTTCTCGCGGACAATAGCCGGCTCGTTTAAACGATAATCCATGCAATGCTCAGATTCCAGTTACCAATAGCTAATTAAAATCACAACTGTATTCAGACACCTTTACCAGTCTCTTCGTCATGGTTCGTCCCTATATGAAATGTACTCATACATTCACTTTTAACCACTTCATCTCGGAAACACTGTGTTTATTTTGAGTAATCAAGTGGAGTGATGAGTGATTGAAGATTTCAAGTAATTCATATGGATTTGATGATGCCAGCGTTTTAATATTGCATTGTTGTGCGTAGAACATTGCAAAAATTGTGCATTTGCAAATTTATATAATACTGAGCCAGTAAAAACTTCACTCTGATAGATTACTACGTTAGGACGGAAACCGGGCCCCAGAGTTTTCAAAAGCAATCAGTGGCCCGGTGGGACTATTTCAGGGTAACCTTCCAATTAACAAAGGCATATAATTTACCAATATTATACGTGATTTGTACGACGAAGCACGACAAAGCGGAAATATGAAAAACGTACATAGCCATTCCGCAATTGAACAAAAATGTTAGAATTTTGTTTGAATGACGAATTCATTTCCTCTCTTCCGTCACACTAATTTATATTTCGCAACATAAATTTTAGCATTGGGAAATGTTGCAGTATCATTGCAATTAATGTTTCATGGTCACAAGAGCACTTTATTTCTAATTTGCCATCTCGCATACAAATGTATTACGTAAAGAAGATTGTGAGCTCCGCGTTTGGAAAAAAGTACGTCCGTCATTATCCATCATTTCCGCGTGAACACAAATTTAATTTTTCTTTGCGCATTCATACGTTGTCAAAAACTATCATCTATGGTATAATGTATAGCACAAGAGTCGCTAATATAGCCTCCGTGGCGATTAAAATTGGTCAGCGTTTCGGTGCAACATCTCTATATTTCGAGAAGGAGAAGCAAGAGTTCATAAACGACGTTTCGCTGGAAATCAAAGCCCGGAGGACGTTTGACGCTGCACTACTGTGGCTATGTCTCGGTTTCGTGATGGTGATGAAATGGTATGGAAAGGGAACAGCATATTTGGATGTTTTCCACCAAACAGTATCTTGGTAGCTACTGCTCATATTCAATGTACTCATGCATTCCGCATTGCGTTACTTTGGAATGGAGTTCAAGCAAAGTTGCAATGCATTCACGAGGCTATTTGAACACATTCATGGTACGTAATCACATATTTCTTTATTTATTTTCGGGAATAATCAAATTTAAGTGACATAATCTTTTGATTTCAGGAACATACACGAACAATGGCTTCAATCCCAACAGACCACATGGGATATTCTTGCTAATGTAGGCTCTTCTTGGTGTTTTAGTATTATCCTTAGTATTGTTTTACTTGGCAATCATGAAATTTCTGTTATATGATCCACAAGGAGGCATATTTTTCGGAGCCCTTTTCCCCAAGGACAGTGTTAGCTATCCTCTAGCTATTCCTGTATTTATTTTTCACACATACCTGTTTGGCGCAATGGTTTTTACGGCACTCTTTTACAGCAGCCTTATAGTAGTGTATTCGATTCACTACAATTTTGTGATAAGTGTGGAGTTAAACGTTGCTAGGAAAAAGCACAAATTCAATGACAAGTTTCGAGAAAGTAAAAACATACGACTTGTGTACAGGGAACTTGAATTATTACATCAACACATCCTGAAACGTTGCCACTTTGGAGAGTATCTACTGGTTGCTAATGCATTTTGTATGAAATGCGCAATTTATTTAACATTTGTGAATTTTCGCTACTGGACCCAGCTCACCTTCTTTACCAAAGTCCCGTTCGTTTTAGCAGATTTGTTTGTGTTGGGTGTGTGGACATTTGTGCTACAAGTTGGAGGTATACTCAATATGGCCGGATGTAAAACTTTATCATCCTGGCGGCGACACAACTGGGGAAGCAAGGAGGAAAATAATTTGATGGCCAAGTTTTGTCCGAGTTGCAAGCCAATTGTGTTTGGTCATGGGAAAGAATTTGTGATAGGTAGGGTGAGCGTGATTAATTTTTACCGCGGTGTGGTAAGGGGAACATTTAGAGCGTTACTGGCGTCCAAGTAAATGCAATCTCATTCATTCATAGTGGCGGAGATCTTATATGTAGTTTTTGCTACCACTCTCAGCGAATAATAAAAACGTATAAAATTACTTTCTCTGCATGTGGATAACTGATTGTGAGTGATGGCAAGCGCATTTATTCGGTCATTTATATTCACATTTAAGAAGGTGTTAACCAGCAACCATGAACACTAATTATGAGGCGTGACGAACAATAATGATACATGTAAACTGAATTGCATCCTAATTTATAACCGTATTAATTAGCAATGTTATTGCAAATACATTCATTCTATCCAAGAATAAAACCAATACGTCAAGTGGAAATCAAATGAAACAATTCTCATCTGCTTACCATTAGAATTACCCTTTCGAACATTTGTTGCATTGGTTGAGCAAGTAATTAGGGAAATACAACACATTTGGTGACTAATTCGGCAATTTGTATGCAATAACAGGTAAATGGTTTCCGAAGCCAGAGCTCTGCTCCCCTTCATGGTTCATTGCTCTGTCCATACAAGTTTTACCTGCAGCTATGCACATGCCAACTGAATCCAGCCCGGCGTGGCATCAGTTTATTATCCTCTTGAGTGGGAACGGGAGAGTGGATATACGTATAAGTGATTTTTAAGGATTTATTTTCATTTTCACCATATATCATTATTTAGTAACAATGATTCCGGGAAGTATTCTGACCGTTTTGGTGCTTACATCGGTGACATTTCTTTCTTGTGATGGCTTGAGCGTAATATAATTCTACCAATTATATACAGTGTTAATGAATTAAAAAACATTAAATATTAAATACACCATGCAAAACTCAATTCAGATTTCGGCCCCAGATGTAAATGAAATCAGTGCTAACGTGCGACAGGCACGACAGGCTCCGCCGCCGGTTGGAAACCTTACTTTCGGTATGCGCATCCAATACAAGTGAAAATGCCGAATTAGTTGTGGCAAAATTCATGTGTATATATTAATGACAATAGCTGTAAATTTTGTACAAACAGGAGTCGGCTGTGGAAAAATTAAATTGCGAGCAAATTATGTGATTCGGGTAAACAGCAGCAACTTTTGGACTGGAAACTACTACAACAACGACGCATGCACCTGGACTTTTACGGTAAATTTCATCACTATAATTCTTATGAAATGTTACAATGTGTATTAAAATACATTTTAATTTCATTTACAAAATAGTCATCCGACTGTGACCTCTCAGTGTACTGCCCTTGCTTCAATATTCCGGGATCATTTGGTTGTCTGGAAGACTATCTCAAAATTGGTTACCAAAAGTTCCAAGACCGGTGAGAGACGCGTAACAAATTGACAAAAAAACTTGTAAAAACCATGCGTTCCGAACGGAATCATATTATGGCACATTTTCATCGCTTTGGATTTTGCGTACAGATTTTGTGGTGAAAATCCTCCGGTTGGTGTGTACCGCGCTGCCAGTGATTACTTGACTTTGAGATTTCGAAGCGATTACAAGGAAACTGGCCGGGGATTCCTGTGCTACGTTCGCTGTACCAAACCTGGAACTGCCGATCCGGTGCCTCCAGCAACTGAAATGGCGTGTCCGGCTACCGCGGTAAATCCTTATGCTCCACCCAGGGGTTAAAAGTAACTATTCAGCTTTGTAAGCAAATGTAAATTGCATCACATATTTTGGATTTATAAAACAATAGCGTTGTTGATTGAGAACAATAAATAAATTTCAATACTTCAGTCATATATTAGGTACGTTTACAATATGTTCATCGCACATGCGGGAATGGTGAATTACATACCTTTTTGGGTTCACATCCACATAGCATTAACTTGAAAGAGAGTTTTAGATGTACAGGAACGCAATGTTCAGTTAAAAAGTAAATTTGGTCCTGCATTTTTACTTGCATACGTATAATACTAATGTATAACTACTTCTCAAATTTTAACGAAGTATTTAACAGGTGGAGAACTTCTGCCTGCTACATCCGATGTAAAAATGTTACAAATTCTAAACAAGTTTTTCAATGCTAAACCAAAAGAGGAACAAAATGTCTCCCTTGCTAAACCCTATGCTATATCTTCACAAAATGTCCCACTTGCTAAACTATATGCGAGTATCTCTATCGGGCCGTAACCCCCAAAAACTTGACATATACAAATCCCGTTTCTTGGTAAATTTTCGAGTAGTCCATCTCAAATATAGTATAAATCCGAAGTTTCCGTTTGCAATCAGGAAAGCCGCGTGAATATCAGCGGTCATTGGGAGCTGCGGGTGAAAATATAGAGTTAACTAGAGCCGCCATGCGGTTTATAGAAAGTTACCTGTTAATTAAAAAGCCCAATGCACGCAGTTTGCCACATCAATTAAATATTAGCAGAAATGAAACAAAAACACACCCACAAACACATGTCAGAAAAAAAGTAAATTTAATGTACGTAGTCGTTTTTTGTGAAAATTGGACGGTTTTGTGCGCCCCTCATACACGCACAGGTAACCGTACACCATTCCACTTTTCAACATATATAGTCCTAATGTCTAGGTATCCGACCCACCCCATAACAGGAATGCAATTACATTCTGTGAAGAATGGCGGGGTCATTAGTTTCAAACTTTAAAAATCACATTTTCACAAGGTCGACTGAACTGGATGTGCTCCTGCCGAAACCACTTTTTAATTTCGGCACCAAATATCATTCTTAATAGTTCAGAAATAAGTTGCAAATACGATGGTGAAGATATGCAATGCCTAAGGCCGGTATTGTCACTCTGGCCACTGAAGAAATGTAACATATTAAATTACAGGGAAGTTGGGACTTACCGTAAGTCCAACAATTATACCTCGTCTTGAGACTGATTTTTGCTTGAAGTTTCTTTTGTTTGCCCATATGTTGAGCACCTTATGGTAGCTTCCTTATTGTAAATTGGATTTTGATATACCGCCGCTGGGGTACCGACATCTACGAAATACGATATTGCGGGTTTCAAAATACCAGCGTATCCCACTACAAGGAGAATTTTGGCAAGGTTCTAGTTATTTTAACTACAAGGTGTTCGCTGTGTTCTATGAAGGTGTGTTCCGTTACCGGTCAAAGTTAAGTCCGGAAATTCCATTATAAACGCGGAATATAGACATATCTTCTCATTATACATTCTAAATTTCTATTTCGGATTTCCTTAAAAATTTGACCGTTTGGCTTTCATGGTCCTCACATACGCAAATGAACCAGTTGGAATTCATGCGAACACTAAAAAGAAAGAGCAGACAATTCTCTTTCGCGTGATGTGCACCTCGTACCATAATGTAATTTATGTTGAGATATTCACGCCGAAAATCGTTCAATTTTCATCAAAAACCATCACGTATCGTAATTAGTTCGGCGTATAATAATTACCGGTATGTTGGTAGTGTAATATGTGGAAAATGTGGTAACCAAGCAGTTTAGGTTAATTTCTGTGCAAATAGGGACACCGTCGCAAACATTCATCTAAACTTCATCCTCAAAGATTGTGGAATAGGTAAGCGCATATTTTTTTTGAAATTATCCTTTACACTGTGTATCACTGTGTGCACATATCAGGGAATTGAATTGGCAACCTACACTAAACGAACCTGCTCACATTGGTCGCTCCCGTGTGTGTCACAGTTCTTCACCGCGACAGCTATTATTGATCTAATCTAAACTAATCGGCTCTATTATTTGCACAAATATCGGCACCAGCGGTATGGCGTGTAGAGTAAACGGTAGTGCGTGCAGAGTAAACGGTAGGGCGTATAGAGTAAACGGTAGGGCGTGTAGAGTAAACGGTAGGGCGTGTAGAGTAAACTGTAGGGGCGGTAGAGTAAATGGTAGGGCGTGTAGAGTAAACGGTAGGGCGTGTAGAGTAAACGGTAGGAGGTGTAGAGTAAACGGTAGGAGGTGTAGAGTAAACGGTAGGGCGTGTAGAGTAAACGGTAGGGCGTGTAGAGTAAACGATAAGGCGTGTAGAGTAAACGGCAGGGCGTGTAGAGTAAACTGTAGGGGCTGTAGAGTAAACTGTAGGTTCTGTAGAGTAAACTGTAGGGGCTGTAGAGTAAACTGTAGGGGCTGTAGAGTAAGCGGTAGGGCGTGCAGAGTAAACGGTAGGGCGTGTAGAGTAAAAATTAGGGCTTGTACTGTACACGGTTGGGTAAAAAGATCAAACGGACGGACGTAAACGGAAGGGCGTCTAGCGTATACAGTATAGCATGCAGTGAAATCTATAGGGCGTGTCGTGTCGAGCATTCCAAGAATCAACACGACGATTAGCATTTAGTAACACGGGCATTAGCATTCAATAAATTTACATAGGGATTAGTATTCAGTTAATTAACACGCGGTTTAGCAGTATTTAACGATGTAACATTTTGTAACGATGTATCATAGGTAATATTGGGTTTAGTATGAGATAACAAAGGGTTGAGCAGGAGCTACATTTTAACATGGGGCTAAACAGGTACATGTCCGCCCCTTCCTAAATCCTTGGCTAAATTTTGAAAGTAATTGCATATTAGTATTATAAGGAGGTTTGACATTATAATGAGATGTGACACGAGGCGCGGGCGGACACAACGCAGGCCTGCGGCCTGCGTCGTGTTCCGCCCTGTCACAAATTCACTGACCAAAATTCTTTGGACGGAATAAGATTGGGTTTAGCATTAAGAAAGTTAGGGTGAGGTTTCGAACGTTAATGTTTTGCCATGGGATTTGTAAGGAAAAAAGTATATAGCACGAATTTAGCTTCAAATAAATAACACGGGGTTTAGCATTAAATAAATTAACACTGGGTTTAGCATTAAATAAATTAATACGGGGTTTAGAATTAAATAAATTAACACGAGATTTAGCATTAAATAAATTAACACGGGATTTAGCATAAAATAAATTAACACTGGGTTTAGCATTAAATAAATTAACACGGGGTTTAGAATTAAATAAATTAACACGAGATTTAGCATTAAATAAATTAACATGAGATTTAGCATTAAATAAATTAACACGAGATTTAGCATTAAATAAATTAACACGAGATTTAGCATTAAATAAATTAACACGGGGTTTAGCATTAAAGAAATTAACGCGAGGCTTAGAATTAAAGCAATTAACGCGAGGGTTAGCATTACATAAATTAACACGAGGTTAAGCATTAAATAAATTAACATTTGGTTTAGCATTAAAGAAATTAACACGGGGTTTATGTTAAATAAGTTCATACAGGGTTTAGCATTAAAGAAGTTAACACGGGGTTGATGTGAAATAAGTTCATACAGGGTTTAGCATTAAATTAATTAAAACGAAGTTTAGTATTACATGGGATTTAGCATGAGTAACCGTTTTCTACGAATTAACATAGGGCTTTGCAGGGGTACCATTTCTGTGACGATCGATCATAGGGTTTAGCAGGGGTAACATTTTTGTCACGATTTATCATAGGGTTTAGCAGGGGTAACATTTTTGTCACGATTTATCATAGGGTTTAGCAGGGGTAACATTTTTGTCACGATTTATCATAGGGTTTAGCAGGGGTAACATTTTTGTCACGATTTATCATAGGGTTTAGCAGGGGTAACATTTTTGTGACGATGGTGGTTTAGCATGGGATATCATGTGTATCTTCAGTAACATTTTAACATGGGGTTTAGCAGGTACATGCTCGGCCCCTGCTAAATCCTTGAATGAAAATTGAGAAGTAATTGTAGATTAGTCTTATAAAAATTTGGAAGTAATTGTAGATTAGTATTATAAATATATAGCAAAGTTAAATAAACTTTTAATGGAAATTAACTGTATAATTTATTATAAAAAACTGTTAAAAACCACTTATGTGTTAATTGTTCTAAAAGTTATTGCAATAAAAGGGCGTTGTTCTCATCATTAATTGTGTGTTAGCAAGATAGGAGCTATTTGTGGCATAGATAATTACTCACTAGCTTGAGATCTTGTTGACCGTAAGACTGTAACGAACCCATCTCAGAACACCCGGTGGATGCGAGATCAGAACCGTGCGACGTGGCGATTTGGCTTTTCAAGGCGTCATACGAATTTGGCGTTTGAGTCATCATATCAGTCAACCCGCAACAACACTATGTTAAATCATACCAAAATGTGTACCTGCCAAACCCTGTTTTGACAAATTTAGTCCAAACACCCCCACGTATTGCTAAATCCCAAGTTAGAACAATTACTCGTATAATACTCCTGTTGAAACATGAAGAGCCGTATGCTAACTAATTATATACCAACCCTATCTTACTTTGATCGACTGAATGGATTTTCTTACTGGACATACAGGGGAGGAACACGACGCAGGCCTGCGGCGTGTTAAGCACGTGCTTTTAATTATACTTCTAATAATAAGCTCCAAAATGGTAACCATGGACTTAGTTGGGGGCGGACATTTGGCTGCTAAACCCCAATTTAAAGTGTTCTAAATTCTAAACATGTTCTTCCATGCTAAACCAAAATGGGGACAAAATGGTTACACCTACTAAACCCTGTGTTGTGCCGTACCAAAAATGCTACCCCTGTTAAACGCTAAATAATGCTAAACACCGGTTTGAATTTATTGAAAGCCATACATCGTGTTAATTAATTGAATGCTAAACCCCGGGTTAATTTATTTATGCTTAGCACAAAGTGGTTCGGTTTAACACAGAACTCAATATCATTTAGTAAATGCTATAGCAGATGTTAATATATGTAATGTTAAGGTCATGCAGACTTGTGGAATGTATAGAACACCAGGCAGGCCAACGCCCTGCGTCGCCTCATGCACCCGAGCTCCTAATTCCCAGCAATCCAACTCAATATATGCACGCCCTTATAGCAGTTTACGTTACACGCCGTTTAGACCGTTTAGGCTACTTGTCCTACCGTTCATACTACATACCGCACCGTTTACTGTGCTTGCCGTGCAGGTTACTCTACACGCCCAAAAGATTACGCTAGACTCCCAATCGTTCACACACAATTCCTTTTATACTGCATGCGCAAGCGATTGCACTATATGCCCTATCGTTTATAATATGCACTCTACAATTTATTTGCAGTGTTAGCCCTATCGTTAGCGCCGGTTTTTGTGCAAACCATGAGGCCTATAAATTTAGGGTAGAGACCTACAAGAGTTGTCGTGATGAACGACTGTGGCAAACTCACACCCTATAGAAGCATGCTGGTTCGGTTGCTTCAGATTGGTAAAATACTCTTATGTGTGTTCGCAGTGGCACTCCGAATACAGGGCAATTTCAATAAATATTATTATACATTCCATTAGCATTGAAGTAATTGGGTACTAATTTCCAGGACGCTCATAAGATTGACGGCTTCGTAAATATGATGATCAAAGCGCGTCCTAAATTTCGAACCTTCATAACTTTCGAACGCAAATGACTCATACGCTGTAGGGCGTCTCAAAAATTTGTCTTTAACAATAACCGCTCGCTTAACAGCGTTATCGACGAAAAATTTACTGACCATATAAGCAACCTTAATGCTGGCCGTAAGTATTTTTCTACCGGGTGAATCAATTCCTTTAACCAAATGTGATTTATTGCTAAATTTGAAAACGTTTCGTTCATTCAGCATTGTTGTTGTCATTGAGCAATATAAAGAGAGTCCCACAAGGAGATGACATATTAGCCGGGTCAATTAACATGCTTCATCTGAGATTTAAGTATTGGTAACCATGAAAACACATCGGTCAGCAATGTTGTTAAGAACAGAAGACTGTTGTCGTGAACTTGATACGGTCTTGAACTTGAGACGGTCTTGAACTTGAGACGGTCTTGAACTTGAGATGGTCTTGAACTTGAGACGGTCTTGAACTTGAGACGGTCTTGAACTTGAGACGGTCTTGAACTTGAGACGGTCTTGAACTTGATACGGTCTTGAACTTGATACGGTCTTGAACTTGAGACGGTCTTGAACTTGAGACGGTCTTGAACTTGAGACGGTCTTGAACTTGAGACGTCTTGAACTTGAGACGTCTTGAACTTGAGACGTCTTGAACTTGAGACGGTCTTGAACTTGAGACGGTCTTGAACTTGAGACGGTCTTGAACTTGAGACGTCTTGAACTTGAGACGTCTTGAACTTGAGACGTCTTGAACTTGAGACGGTCTTGAACTTGAGACGGTCTTGAACTTGAGACGGTCTTGAACTTGAGACGGTCTTCAACTTGAGACGGTCTTCAACTTGAGACGGTCTTGAACTTGAGACGGTCTTGAACTTGAGACGGTCTTGAACTTGAGACGTCTTGAACTTGAGACGTCTTGAACTTGAGACGGTCTTGAACTTGAGACGTCTTGAACTTGAGACGTCTTGAACTTGAGACGGTCTTGAACTTGAGACGGTCTTGAACTTGAGACGGTCTTGAACTTGAGACGGTCTTGAACTTGATACGGTCTTGAACTTGATACGGTCTTGAACTTGAGACGGTCTTGAACTTGAGACGTCTTGAACTTGAGACGTCTTGAACTTGAGACGTCTTGAACTTGAGACGTCTTGAACTTGAGACGTCTTGAACTTGAGACGTCTTGAACTTGAGACGGTCTTGAACTTGAGACGGTCTTGAACTTGAGACGGTCTTGAACTTGAGACGGTCTTGAACTTGAGACGTCTTGAACTTGAGACGTCTTGAACTTGAGACGGTCTTGAACTTGAGACGGTCTTGAACTTGAGACGTCTTGAACTTGAGACGGTCTTGAACTTGAGACGGTCTTGAACTTGAGACGGTCTTGAACTTGAGACGTCTTGAACTTGAGACGTCTTGAACTTGAGACGTCTTGAACTTGAGACGGTCTTGAACTTGAGACGGTCTTGAACTTGAGACGGTCTTGAACTTGAGACCGCCTTAAATCTGTGGTCGTTTCAATCTTCAAGTCGTCTTCAATTACTCTCTCCATTTTGCAAAGATAAATTATTTCCAAACCATATGTGCTCAGGACCTTATTCTAAAGTACTAACCGCAACCATTAATACGAAATCTAAGTTACAATTAGCAGATCCAAATTACAATTTGAAAATCCAAATTACAATTAGGAAATCCAAATTACAGTTAGGAAATCCGAATTACAGTTAGGAAATCCGAATTACAGTTAGGAAATCCGAATTACAGTTAGGAAATCTGAATTACAGTTAGGAAATCCAAATTACAGTTAGGAAATCCAAATTACAGTTAGGAAATCCAAATTGCAGTTAGGAAATCCAAATTGCAGTTAGGAAATCCAAATTACAGTTAGGAAATCCAAACTACAGTTAGGAAATCCAAACTACAGTTAGGAAATCCAAACTACAGTTAGGAAATCCAAACTACAGTTAGGAAATCCAAACTACAATTAGCAAATCCAAATTGCAATTAGCAAATCCAAATTACAATTAGCAAATCCAAATTACAATTAGCAAATCCAAATTGCAATTAGCAAATCCAAATTACAATTAGCAAATCCAAATTACAATTAGCAAATCCAAATTACAATTAGCAAATCCAAATTACAATTAGCAAATCCAAATTACAATTAGCGAATCCAAATTACAATTAGCAAATCCAAATTACAATTAGCAAATCCAAATTACAATTAGCAAATCCAAATTACAATTAGCAAATCCAAATTACAATTAGCAAATCCAAATTACAATTAGAAAATTGATTGACAATCCCTATCAAATACCCTGATGCGTCACGAATGGATATTTTATCTTTGGAGTCTTAAAGCAACGATTTTCCGTCGACGACCTGAGACTTTGAATGGGCTTTTGAAATTCGTTCAAATTGAGTTGCCACCTTCACATGACTTCCAAAGCCACGGAATCATGGAGTAGGAGACGCCGAGCTATTATGGATTGGATGAGAGCGCGTTGCTTATTCCAAATCAATTATTCGACGGTGATTTAGTTTTTAAAGCAGAGTGTTTGTAGAGTGAAAAATAGGACCATTCACCTTTTGTAGATGTAATGGTATTAACACCGAGGGAGACAATTGAGAGTTTCATAGTATGTATGTGGTTATTTGGTCGGCGCCGTGCTACTTCGTATTGATTAAGAATTTTTATCCGGTTATTTCAGGTAGAAGTGGATTGTAATTACGTTGAAACGTTAAGGAAGTTGCCACGAGCCTTATGCGGGACTGACTGAAGCGAGATGAGAAAGCTTCTGGTAGGCAAGCAACGCTGTTGAATATTTTTAAGGCCAAAAAGCTGTGTGAAGTCATTGGCACGGAAGGAGGCGACTGTGAAAGGACTCCCAGTAGTAGAGCAATTCACTGCATTTTCAAAAGGTAAAATGTATGAAATAACAAGACTACCGTTATCTGCATTTCAATACAACTCCACGATCGAACTTGTTTTTTGAATATTCGGAGTTTTACAGTGTAACTTTAATAGCTACTGTTAGAACAATACCAGAAGGATCTTGTAATCATTTAATATCCTGCAATTTAGCAACCAAACGAAATATATAGGTTCAAGTATTTGGTGATGCAAGTTGTAATATTTGCTTCAAACAATGTATTTGAGAACTACTCATAAGTGTAATGCCAGTTAGGAAAAAAATGAACAAATGAAAATTAGGTATATGTGAGTCAGAACGTAGAATAATTGATTAATAATTTATATTGCCTCAACACTTGTAGCCAAGTGGAATTTATGCATATCGCTTGGATTTATGTATATTGATGTTTTCGCGAAAATAATAAATAATTCAACAATTTTTTGCTATAGGTATGAAGATTGTCATGTTGCTTGTGTAATCTACTTCTATTAGTAATATTAGATTAAATCATTTTATATGGATATACGATCTGTGCCTCCACTTCATCGTGTTGATTGCCTTTCTATATGGGTATTTAAGGTAGAAGTACGTTGTAATTACGATAAAACCATGAGTAAAGCGCCATGTGCCTTGGGCGTATCTGATAGACGCGAGCTGTCAATATTATAGCTGAGACAATTAGTATCGACGGGGATACTATTGTGAAAGGATTCCAAGTGGTTGGGCAATACACTACATTGGAATAAGTATTTATCTCATTATGTGAAACATAAGTCATAACAAGACTATCACTAGCTTCATTAAATTACCACTCCACATTCGAGATTGTTCGTTACAGAATCAGTTTGCAAGTGTAACTTAAATGTTTGCCGCAGGATTAATAGCAGAATCATCAGATAATCAGTTAGAATTTTGCCAAAATAGGAAACAGTGCAATTCGCAAAATGTAGTCACGACCGTTTTAACTGTAAGTCTCAAACACTTGCGAAAACCAGTATAGAGCTAGCTCAACCAATACCAGTGACAGCCACACAGTAATCATATTCAAGTGGACTTGAAATAAATGTTAACTATCTGCCGTCACTAAGCTGGCTAATTACAAATAATACAGTATATTCAACGTTGTTACTATATAGCTAAAATGTGCGTAAGAGAGTCAGTTTAAGGACTTGCCGACGATTTCTAAATAAAACTAACAAAATTAGGTATTTCACAAAATGACCAAGTTTCTCCACCGTATCGTGATTCAGATAATATGGCTACTCGTAGTGGACATACCTTGGACAAACGCTTATATATATATCACGTAATGCCATTGAAAATGTATCATGGCGATACGTACAGTGTTAGCAGACGACCTGTAGCTGCTCGAAATGAGTGGGTCGGTGCAATAAACGGAGATCGTCCTGAGCAAATCATCAACCTTAACGAGGTCCTACAACCGCTCCAAAGCCGGCGTACATTCACAGTCATCAGTAACTACATGGGAGTGGACTTATCCGACCTGACGCATCCTGTAGTTGTGATGAAGCCAATACCATTTGTGCTATCGGAAGGTCATGGATACGGAGATCAACTATTTTGGCTTCAGAAACCATTTCCGTTCTCCAACATTTCGCATGAGACAGACGTGGACTTTTGCCAAGGCAAAAGAAGTATGCTGCTGAAATTCGGTCAGTTGACTAGAGATCATTGCGCGTCGCTAGATTACTTTTATTTGGCTTCGTCCAGTAGACAGTGGTACGAAATTATACATGTGGATCTGTATTTTACTGTTAAAATGTTAAGGGAAATATTAGATAACTATATGCCAGTTTTTCAATACAACATCAAATATAGTTACTATGTTTTCGTGCCGTCTTCCTCTCCGGTCATCAACATTTTGCTTACTCGACAAGAAGCATTTTCTTACAAACTCCGGGTATCCGTGAAGGTGTGGTCCGAAGGCAGGATGCCACATAGATCATACAAATATGAAACGGGACCAACAAATTCGCAGGATATTTTCATCTACATTCCTGTTGAAGTTAATAAACAAAAAGTTTCTACAGTGTATTTGTACATGCCTTGCTTTATATATTCGTGCGATAAGAGACAAGCATTACAGTTGGAAGAGTTTATACGCCATGTAACCTTGGAGAACATAGAATCCAAATTGTTCTCACCACAGAATATTCAACTGGAGTGGGAAGAAATATATTCATACCCATTCCACCAACCGATATTGCGTGGCCTTTTAGGCAATATCAAAAGATGCAGCCCGTTGTATCTCAATAAACTAATTTTGGATCCCAGTGGCACACCTGACAAGTTTGCAAGACTCCATCTTGCGATTGCGTCTTTACTTCAGACCGCAATGGGAAATTATTCTTTCCCCTTGGGAGAGGTCAGGTCTTGCAAGATGGGAAAAATCGTTTTAGAAAAAGGGGTACCAGCGCGTCTTTCCACCGCGTTTACAATAAAAATGCAACTTGCAAGTGAGGCCAAAAATATCTCTAAACAGTATCGCTATATGATTGTAATTGAAAATCGGCTAATGAGGCTCAGAATTATTGCTTGTGGGCGCAGAGGTTTAACGGAGCTCCCGTTCAAGGAGCTGTTAAACGTGTACGACATTTACGTTTGGGTTAGTCTAGGAGCAGCAATTGCGGTTCTAGCAGCAAGTCTTGCTGCAGCAGATTGGGGGATCAAAGCCACCAGCTTATCCAAATTGATACTGAAATCCAAGATTTTGAACCAGTTGCTATGTCTTGTAAAGGCGGTGTTGGAACAAGGGGACCCATTTGCAGCTCACACATTGGTTCCGACGTCGTTGCGCTTTATCGTTGCTGCGTTCCTTTTGGCAGCACTGGTTCTAAGTAACGGGTACAAAAATAAAAACGTTTATAATATGATTGTGGCGCGGGAACCCCTACTGTATAAGACGCTAAACCAGCTGCAGGAAAACGCGTTTATGATCTACTCCAGGTCAATGGTTTTATTCATGAGTACCATTTTCGACAAACAATACATAGAGTGCAGTTTGTTGGAGCCGCATCGCTCTGTGGCAAACGGTTTCGCCGTTATTTCTGAATTAGAAAGTTTTTATATTCCATTTGTCAAGTCCGGAGTCGACTCGGAAATGTCTAATTTATACAATTGCTCAATGTTGCATCCGAACGTGTCAGATATGATGCCGCACGTTCCTTCGGGAATGGTTCTGTGAGGTTTTAGGTAGCAGAGGTATGCAGAGTAATTAATTTGAGTAGTGTTGGAGTCAAAGCTTTGGTTCAGACTATTCATTTATTTTGAAGATCCAAAACCTTTTTATACAGAGTTTCATTCATAAGTAAAACACGCATTCATTCTCTCCAGTACGGAGTTCACACGCACATACATAAACATTAAGTACTTAGGTACATATCCAAAAACAAGGAAGTTCATAATATTGAATACTTGCTACTACATACATTCATGTCATTCACTCAAACAAAAAAAACAATATCAAATCAAGTAAAACATAATCATAAACATGTCACTCGTCGGCTGCTGGAACGTCGTCTGGTTGCTGTATGTTCAGCATCTCAAAAGGTTCAGCAACAACCGCGATCCTGTTCGTTTCCTTCCAGACATACCATCCACCTGCAATCAACAAAACAAACAACAAAACCAAAATAAAAGAAAACATAATCCACGAGATGATGTGGTGGTCTGGAGTGGCTGGGATGTCGTGATGAATGATCTTCATTTCTGGCTCGTTGATTACAAGATCGGTCCAGTTGACTTTGGGGTTGAAATGCCAGTTGGCATCATGAGTGAATAAAGGATCCTTGGGTTCCTGGTGCGTTATATCAATGCGAGTGCCCACAAACTCGATTTCATTTATCTTGAAATCAGCATTGATAGGTATGGTGAAGACATGGTTGGGACAAATCTCAGTCTTTCCTTTGTAAGTAATTGAGCTCTCTGGGCAGTAGATATAATAATATCCATGACGTGGCTTTACTTGTGCAAAGTCCCAGTGGTCGTGTTCCTCTCCACGGCTGCACTCGGCAATGGTGAAGTATTTCGTTTCTTGTTTCTGTTGGCTAGCGGCAGGCTTGCATCCTTTCATTGGTGAGAGGATAAGGTCGTGTGTAACTTGTTTGTTAAGGTTCAAGCCATAAACACAGTCATCCTTTGTTGATATGATTGCGTTGGTTGGGCCAGTGTAACGCACGGAGCATGTTTGATTTTCCTTTCTCATCATCATGAGAAAAGGATCTGTTTCCACCAGGACAAGGCTATCGTTCAGTAAGGGTGCAGAGAAGTCCATAAATAATTTTGTTCTGTCGTCGTTGAGTGAACACTTTTGGGCAGTAGCAGTTTCAAAAGGGCATCTGTCTCCACATGGCATAGTAAAGTTTAGAAAATCCAGGAAGGGTGCATACACTTTTCCTTGCTTCCACTGCCTCTTAGCCTCTTGAATGGTGCTTTTTCCAACTAACAACCGACTGGTTATATATGAAAAGGCGTAGTTCGTTAAAATGGCTTTATCTTTCATTTCATCATGATCGTCTTGAAGGGTCTGCATTTTCCTTACTGCTTCAATGAAATTTTGGGTAAGGTTAGTGATCCGTTCCGTGTTGGCATTAACCTGCTTCTCAAGTTCGGCCACTGCTCTCTTTGTCTCAAGCTTGGGCTT
Organism: Sinella curviseta; assembly: GCA_004115045.4. NCBI lineage: Eukaryota > Metazoa > Arthropoda > Collembola > Entomobryomorpha > Entomobryidae > Sinella > Sinella curviseta. The sequence goes on along the minus strand of CM023202.3, from coordinate 41,386,543 downwards.
CCTGAAGATCATTAACACGAACAGTATTTGATATGGACATGCCTAGTCCCACAACTCCTATGCCAGCAACTACGACGGAGACCGCTGCCATTATTCCAAGTACAACCGGTGCAATCACAAAAATAAACCTTGGTCTCCTGTCCAAAACATCGGTAAAGGAGGGTCGAGGGCACATTGTCTCCAGTTCATTCAGGAAGTATTCTTGGTATATCTCCTCGCATTTCTGCTTCGCCAGATCCTTGTGTATTATTTCACTGGTCAAAATGTTGCAGGGGTTCTCAAACTTTACGAGCAGACGAACTTGGTAGTATCCTGTTGTGATTGGAGTGGTACTTTGTCTCCAAAGCACAGGGGTGGCTGGGTCTGATAATGATGTACCGACTGGGTTGTTCAGGATTGTGAACATGCATAAGATGGTCATCCACATTGGCATGGAAAGGCATGAGAGTGGCTTCCTTATGATTTTCTTATACTTCTTCTTTATTTCCTCGTGCTCATCGTCTTGCTGTTCTTTTGTCATTATCCCTAATCCAGATTTCATATCTCCATGCTTAGTTCTGAGGAGAGGCTTTGTTAGCCCATCTGCAAGCTGGTCTCCTGAGGGGACAAAGTCAACTTGAATTGTTCCTTCTTCAGCATAGTGTCTTGTGTAGTGGTACTTAACATCAAAATGCTTGCTGCGGCTGTGCATTTCTGGGTTCTTCACAAGTCGGATTGCGCTCTGGTTATCGACATAAATGGGAGTGGCAGTGGTTTGCTCACACCCAAGCTCTTCTAGGAATCTCCTTAACCAAACTGCTTCCTGAGCACATGCAGCAAGAGCAATGTACTCTGCTTCTGTTGATGAGGTTGCCACTGTACTCTGCTTGTGGCAGGCCCAAGTTATTACAGCATTATTCAACATGAAGGCGAAACCACTGGTAGACTTTCGAGTTTCCTTGCATCCTGCATAGTCGGAATCAGAGTAACCCGACAATAAAACATTGTTTGCGCTCTGGTAGAGGATTCCCATGCTTTTGGTTCCTTTGAGGTAACGTAAAACGTGCTTAGCTGCTTTCCAGTGGGACTCGTCGTATCTATTCATAAATTGGGACAGCTTGGATACTGCGAACGAGATGTCTGGTCTGGAGCATTTAGCAATAAAAATTAAGAACCCAACAAGTTGCATGAATGGATAATTAGTATCGCACGGTTCAGAGGGGACGAGGTCCGTGTTTGGCTGCATAGGTACATTCACACTGTTGCTGTTGTCCATATTAAACCGTTCAAGCAGTGTATTTATGTATCCTTCTTGAGAAATGAAAATGTCATTTGAGCACTTATCTTGCTCAACTTGTAATCCCACAAAAACATCAACTTCATGAACTTGGATCTCGAACTGTTCTTTTATTACACTGAGGACATACTCCACTGTGTTTAAGTCTTCAGCCATTATCAGGCCATCATCAACGTATAGAGCAAGGAAAACAATGGAGCTCATTGTGTTTCCCACGAAAACACTTGGGTCACTTGCAGTTGGCTGCATATTGAACTGTTTCAAAAAGTTAGTGAATGTGTGGTTCCATATACGAGGACTCTGCTTCAATCCGTAAAGGCTTTTCTTGAACAGGCATACTTTATTTTCATCTCCTGCTTCAAATCCCACAGGCTACTTCATGTAAACAACTTCATGTAGTTTTCCATACACGAAAGCAGTCTTAACATCGAACTGGCGGATGGTTAATTGCTTTAATGCTGCCACCGCCAGCAAGAGTCGGATTGACTCATATCTGCACACACTGGAGAAGGTCTCGGTATAATCAATACCGGCTTTCTGCTTATATCCCTTTATGACAGGACGAGCTTTATACTTGTCAACTGATCCATCTGGCTTCTGTTTTATCTTATAGACCCATCGGCAGTCCAACATACGAGCATTGCTGGGTTTGTTGACTAAAACGCAAGTTTCGTTTTTCTTGTGTCTGGACATTTCTTATACCATCGCACTCATCCATTTTTCTGAGGCAGGGGACTGAACCGCTTCTTGGTACGTAAACGGCTCATCAGAAATCAATGATGCGTTGTGGGCTTGGTACCTTTCTGGCTTCTTGATTTTGTCACGGTTTCTCAGCTCACGGGTGCTGGGGATTATTATTCTTGCATTTCCTCTTCTTGGGATGTTGGCTGTGAAGCCACCACTTGTTGTTGGGATAAATACTTGCATTGTTCCTTGTCCTCCTTGGCTTTGCTGTTGAGTATTCTGTCCATTTTCTGTGTCCTCTGAAGAACTCAATATGTCGTCTGTTGTCGTGCCATCGTCTTCATCATCGCTGAATGCTCCTTGCCTTGAGTGGGCATCATCATCATCCGATCCATCTGCATCATGATCGCGTCCTCTTCGCTCGGGAACGAGGGTAGTAATGTTGATATACTCGTCTCCTTTTCCTTCGTTGAAGGTTACATTTCGTACAACATGAACGGCTCTCTCTTCAGGGTTGAAAACTCTGTACTTACTCGACAAACTGTCGTATCCCACTAGCACACACTCTGTTCCTTTGTTTTCCCACACACGCCTATATTGGTCTGGTATATGCACAAACACCTTACAACCAAAAGTACGCAGATGCTTTAAATTTGGCTTTCGGTTAAAGATGCATTCATAAGCAGTAATGTCTGCTGGGCACTGCTTGTTGAGTACGCGATTTCTTATGTACACTGCTGCTGCTACGTCTTCTCCCCATAAAAAGTCAGGAGTGTTATATTTTCGTAGCATGGCTCTAGCTGAATCCTTTACAACACGCATTTCACGTTCAATTCTGCCGTTGCTTTCGGGGCAATGTGCGGCAGAGGTTTGATGAATTATCCCTTTGTCCGAGAATACTCCTGTAGCTCGCTGTTTACAAACTCAGTGCCATTATCACTCATAAAGTACTTCACACTATTTTGTGTTTGATTTTCGATGAGGTTTATGAAGTCAGCGATAAACATTGCTGCTTCATTTTTCTTTGCTAAGAAGTACACCGCATCAAGCCCGGAGTAATCTTCTTTGATAAGAAGGAAGTACCACTTTCCCCCTAAGGACTGAACAGGCATTTTCCCACTTAAGTCAGCGTGGATGCGGGTGCCCAGAGGATATTCAAAAGGTGACACCTGCAGCGAAAATGGCTGCCTTGATTGTTTTGATAACTGGCACACATCACAAATCTCATCTAATATTTCACTTATCTCAATTCCCTCGATGGCGTTCTTGACTACACTTTCACGAATATACTGCATATTCACATGTCCGAGTCTGTCGTGCTATAACTGAGTAACTTCTGCTTTTGTGAGGAAAGCAGAATAACAAGGCTGCACTGCTTGAAATTTCATGACGTACATATTATCCTGAAAGCTGGCTACTGGGCCAGGTATTTCACCGTCTTCATAAAAAACTGTCTTTTCTCTATCGCGCACTATAGTGTATCCTTTTTGAGCCATTACGGTCTCCGAAAATAAGTTCACTGTGCCAGGTATATACAGAACTTCCTCAATCAGTCTCTCTTGCCACTCACTGTCAATAAAGGCTTGCACTTTCACGATGCCCATTCCTAGAGCTTGAATTTCATTTTTGTCTGTGAGAGAGACTGCTCTTGGTGAGTCAAAGGGAAGATAATCAACAAACCAATCTTTCCTTCCGCTGATGTGATTAGTAGCTCCTGAGTCGCTGTACCATATACCACTGTAACTTTCATTCACATCACTAGCAAGAAACGCACGTGGGTTGGGCTGCTGATTATTTTGTTGTCTGTAATTTCCTCCGTCATTTCTACGATAATTTTGATTGTTGTTGTTGTTGCGGTTCTGATAACCGTTCTGGTCCTGGTTGTAGTTACGCTGAAAATTGTTATGTTGGGGATCACTATCCCTGAGACGTTCTCCGCGGTCATCACCGTGTTGTCGTTGTTGCTGTGCTCTTGGGGTGTGTTGATACTGCTCTTCGTTTTGTTTAGGTTTCCACTTATGTCTCGGTGTTCGGCATTCTTTTGCCCAGTGGCCTCTGAGTCCACACTTATGACAGTTGGTCCGCTTCTTCTCTTCATCAACTCTTGAGTTTCGGGGTCTTTCTGCTTTCTCTGCCGGTTTGGTTTCTGCTGCAAATGCTGCTGATTTCTTGCTTACTTCTTTTGGTGGTGACTTCTTGAGTTTCTGTCTTCTTTCCAGCTCCAATTTACGAAAACGGGCGAGAAGATTTGGCGTGGTCTGCTCGGCTGGGGTAACTGAATCCCATGCGTTCCTGAAGGCTGAGTACTTTTCTTCAGGCAACGCGCTAACTATTTTGCTAACTTGCATTGACTCTGGCATTGGCACTCCCATATCAACTAAACTTTGCGCTAGGCGCTCCATTTCTTCGTAAGCCTGAACTATGTCACTGTCTTCACTAATCTCATACATGATGAACGTATTTAAGATAATGTTTTTATTTAGCTGGCTTCTGTCTGAATTGACATCAGGCAGCTTGTCGAACATGGCTTTTGCACTTTTGAGTTCGTAGATGTGAGTTGACTGACTCGGTGTGAGAGACGTCACAATCACTGCCTGTGCTTCCAGATCCCTATTCACCCAGTCTTGAACTTTTGTTGCTTCCGTGGGTTTCTTTTCTTTCCCTGTCACTACATCCCACAAACCGTGCATTTTGTACAAAATCTCTACTTGCAACTTCCATATTGCGTAGTTGCTGCGATCTAGCTTCACCACGGTGGTGATCTCTGGCCTTCTGCTTGCCATTTTGAATTACTATTTGTCTCACAATACCCTAATGGGCTTGTTGGTGTACCACCTTACCGCTCATTGGACTAGGTGGACTATGCCAATCTACCTTAAGGACTTTTAGTTATGAGAAAACGAGCTGATTATGACTTGGGGAATTTTGAGACTCTACTGAACTGAACTTATTGAAAATTATGTAAAAGGTTTAGAGGCGAAGTTGTAAACTATCCTCTGCTACCATGTGAGGTTTTAGGTAGCAGAGGTATGCAGAGTAAATAATTTGAGTAGTGTTGGAGTCAGAGCTTTGGTTCAGACTATTCATTTATTTTGAAGATCCAAAACCTTTTTATACAAAGTTTCATTCATAAGTAAAACACGCATTCATTCTCTCCAGTACGGAGTTCACACGCACATACATAAACATTAAGTACTTAGGTACATACCCAAAAACAAGGAAGTTCATAATATTGAACACACAAGAAAAGTTTACTGGCTTACAAGCCACGAAATGAGAGCACAAAAATAAGTCATGGTCGTACAAAATGAGAAAAGGGATCACGAGGGATTATATTCAAGAAACAAAAAACAAATGAGGGGTGACAATTTCTCTTAAAACAAAACGATATTGAAAGTTGACCTTTTTCTCTGCAAGATCCCATTTTTAACGTAGTTGCATACATGTACCTAAGCTTAACAAGGCGACTTTACAACAATTTCAGTTTTTTATGGTTTTATAATATTTTTCCTGTTGATTTCTAAAAACATCTAGATACTATTATTGAATGGAGTGTTGAGATTGAACAAGCCCACGTTTGTTACTTATTTCCTGGGAAAATGAACAGTTATTTGAACTCATTACAAATGAGAAACTGAAATGCCAAAGACTAAAAAATAATGAATTATTACTACGAGCCTACGTCCGTATTCTAACAGGTTCCAATACTTAGGGCCCTTTATGGATCACGGAACTCATATCATGTTGAGTCGGAAAATGTAGTCATTTTTGAAGCGGAATTTCTCAAGCTGATCCAGGAAATGGAAATCAGCCGGTTTGAACATGAACTGAAATCGTGTAACAAAAGTGCAATTATTTTGCCAGACTACCTCAGCTTCTCATTTGCAAGAGATGTTCAACGTTCTCAAACTCATTCGGATATCACAATTCTCGGCGATGCGTTTGGAGAGACCAATTTGAATATAGACACATTGGGCTATACTCCACCATACTTCTTAACCCGACGCAGTCGCATGCATGAATCCCATATTTTCCAGTGGCTCTCTAATATTGTCCAGCCTAATGCCACATTAGATATACACACTTCGCTGACTCCGATGGGTGCGTCTATGAATGGAAATGTCTGCTTGATTTTCTATGTTCAACTAGTTGAATTGGTAATGTCCACGGCTTGCTTCTTCATAGAGATTGGAAGAAAATATTGTTACATCGCAAGGTTAATGATCCCGCAAACCTTCAGAGTTGTTTGTCTTGCATTGAAATATGATTGCATAAAACTTTGCTTGCTATTAAGAGATATGAGATATAAGAGAGATAAAATATGTTTCGTTAAAAGACTGTTAATACAGAATTCGACCTGACAATTAGAACTAATATAACCACATTTTCAGTACGTGTATTGTTTCCACAACTAAACTCAAACATAATCGCCGGATTCATAGGTAGGTTTATTGGCACAAAGCAATCAATCTGCATCAATACACTATCGAGTGAAAGTTTGAGTCCGAGACTAACAAGTACTGGACCTTTTTGACTTAATAAAATAATCGCCTGAAAATTTGCACAGAGCTTGACTACCACCTACTTGATATGTGTACCGAGTTTCAACATTCAACGCCTTATAGTTTTGTAGTAATTAACTTTCAAAGTTGTGGTAGTTTATATAAGGTGCGTAACAAAAGTGGTGTATGTATATACTTATGCAGATATGATTGCGCAGAGTATTTACATGTAGGTATACTGCTTTGCATATAAGCGTTGTATATGTAAATTTAAATACAAATACTTACATTTAATTTAATCAGTTTGTCTTAAATATTTTTAATGAGAAAAATGCAAATGAGCAAATAATTAACTGGTGTGGCTTTGTATGTATGATGCGTATATGTAAGTTGAATGTCATCACGGTTCTCCATCCATCCAAATATTTGTTTTCAATTTTCATTCATCTAAGATGGAAACCTTAAATTTGACCGAATGTCACGATGACCCTGAGTTCAAAGGTCAAATTTCAAATTAGGATATTCACATTAAATTTCATTTTTATATCATAACTCACTTCTAGATCTGTCATGCAGGATTTCAGTCTTCGTCTACTGTGAAAGTTGTTTGATTTTTAAGTTTGACCTTTGACCTGAGGATAAACATGACCCTACCGTAAACTTTAATGCTTCCATCTTATTCTACATGTTGAAAACTTTCTACTTTCTAATTTGCAGCTCGCAATTCGATTTTTTTCAATTTGACCTTTGACCTGAGGATAAGCATGACCTAGCGGTCAACTTTAACGCTTCCACCTTATTCTCCATGTTGAAAACTATCTACTTTCTAATTTGCAGCTCTCTATTAAATTTTTTAAAATTTGACCTTTGACCATGATCAACGACTTTTGTCATGTTTTAAGGCATTTTGGTGGGATAAAGTTTAAAATTGGTCACTAATTAAAAGTATTGGTTATAGTTTGGCGGTTTGAAAAAGTCAAAATTATTAAACTACTTTGGGACCCAAACCCATCCAAAACTGCAGGCCCAAAACTCAAATACGGACAAGCTCCCAACTCGCTGGCTGCTACACATATGTGCATACATTTTGTTACACACCTTATATAAACTACCACAACTTTGAAAGTTAATTGCTACAAAACTATAAGGCGTTGAATGTTGAAACTCGGTACACATATCAAGTAGGTGGTAGTCAAGCTCTGTGCAAATTTTCAGGCGATTATTTTATTAAGTCAAAAAGGTCCAGTACTTGTAAGACTAAGACTGATTTTATTCTGTAACTGACATCGCCTTATATACAATATATTGACATGTATGTAATCACGTAGTCATGCGTCATTCATTCATTCATACAGATATATACATATATGCACACGTTCGCATGTCCGTTGGCATTGGCACGTGCGCATGTTCGTTGGAATGTACACGTACACAATAAATGTGCAACAATACACGTATTACATATTTGCATGTCACACTAAATGTGCCACGATACACGCTGACTCATTTATGTGCCTACACGCACATAACAATATGTATTTAATATGGCTTAATGATATCCCAGAGATGTAACATTGCATTCAAAGAGATGCGAAGCTTCATAAGAAATGTATGGCTATAATGAAAGCTTGCATGTAATGGTGATACATTATAACATGGATATGTCAATACACTTTAAAGAGGAAGGATATAATATGGAATAATTGGGTAACGCTGAGCTTGAGAGTACAACACAATGCTTAACATCTGCATAAGCTGCACAAATTGATCGGATATTGATTATCATCTACAAGCCTATGGCGTAGGTTAAAGCTTATTGACCTCGTATAACTTGCCGACACGTCGTCACCGTTTCTGAAAATGTCATTTTTAAGAATACTTTCTTACTTCCGCATTGAACGACAATGTGTGTTCCAGTCGAATTGGGTCATAGTTTTGCTCATCCTTCCTCGATCGGAGGAATGTACATGAAGTTAGAATACATGCTTAATAATTCATATTTACGTAGCACGTGTAACGTAATGGAATTTATGTATATCACTTGGTTGTGAGTATCCGAATATTGCCCTGGCTTAAGTAATAAATTATGCAGCCAAAAATTCTAGGTATGTATATTAAGAAAGTTCTTCTACATGTGTTAACTACTACAATTGGAACAATCTAGGAGGTATACCATCGATAGCTATGATATTAAAACACACGCCAACTTTAAGAGGACATCAAACCATATCGCATGGTTCAATATTTTTTTCCTTATTAAAACAGCATTTCGGCTGACATGCAATGAGTTGGTTGTCAGATTCAACGCGATGTGTTTCTATTACATACCACAAGTTGGGTTCAAAGATGCATATGCTGGAATATGCTGTCTCCGTCGCTTGACATACATACTGGGAAATGCATGAAAACATCCAGTTTCAACTTTACTTAACACGTTATTTAGCGGTTAGTTTAAATTGTGCTACAACATATTTTGTGATAACCTTTGTCCCTTCCATTGGGTTTGTGAACATAACATAGGCGTGATATTTGGTTGGCAGGTGAAAAAAATTGATATTTCCTGGTTCAAATAAACTGCTTATATCCACGCGTGTTTATCGTGTCTTGTTAACAAAGTTAATGAAGTGCAATTGGATGACGATTTGTGTAAATAAAATTTCGGTGGTTAGCATTATCCGATAATTGTAGGTAGTGCATGCTTAACAGATACTTGCATTCACATGGTTAGAATTAGCGAAAAGTTTCCTCCGGGAACATTTACTGTATTACTACCACGCTGTTCAATATTACATACCTACATTATTTTACATTGCCTGTTCGAGCAGTATTTAATCAAAAGGATATGTTCTTGTATCAATATGGAAGGCGAACATTGAGTATTTGAGAGTCTATTTGTTGATGTATAGTCGGCGCCTCTACTTCCTCGTATTGATTAAGTGTCAATTTATCCGAGTGTTTAAGGTAGATGTTGGTTATCATTTCGTTAAAATCGTAAGTAAAGCTGCACATGCCTTGGGCGTGACGGATTGACTCGAGTCGACAAAGCTTAGGCTGAACTAGCGTAGCTGTCGAATATTTTTTGCTGGCCCATCCCACCAATGTAAATAGCTTCGAAAGATCATTGACATCAAAGGAAAGTATTGTGAAAGGATTCCTAGTAGTTGTAGAACGCACCACATTGGAATACGGTAAAATATATGCAATATCTAGACTACCACCAGCGTCATTGCAATAACACTCCGCGATGAAACATGTTCTGTACTGTTTCACAGTTTTACAGTGTATCATAAGTGGTTGCCGCAAAATCAATAATATAATCATCGGAGATTCAGCTAGAGCCCAGCTAGAACAACAGACGGATTCGTAAATACATTCAAGTAATCTATGATGCACGTTAACATGTGTGATTCGCGGCGTAATCAGTCCATCAGATCATAAGAACGCGTGACCGATTTCGCAGTATAACTTTAAGAAAATTACCGATTTCGCAAAATGGTCAAGTTTGTTCCCGGTATCATGGTTAAAACGATATTGCTATTGTTCCTGTATTTTGCCTGTGTAATATCCGACATTTCGCACGTAATGCCATTGGAAATGTACTACGGCGAGCAATTCAGTGATAGAGCAATTGCCGCTGCTCGAAACGAGTGGGTCCGTGCAATAAGCCGAGATCGTCCCGAGCAAGTCCTCAACCTTGACGAGGTCCTACAACCGCTCCAAAGCCGGCGCACATTCACAGTAATTAGTAACTACATGGGAGTGGACCTATGCGAGCTGAGGCATCCTGTAGTTGTGAGGAAGCCAATACCATTTGTACTTTCGGAAGGTCTTGGATACAGAGATCATTTATTTTGGCTTCAAAAACCCATTGCGTTCTCCAACATTTCGTTCGAGAGAGCCGTACAATTTTGTCATGCCGATAGACATACGTTGCTGGAATTTGGTCAGTTGACAAGAGATCAATGCCCGTCGCTAGATTACTTACATTTGGCTTCGTCTAGCGCGCAATGGTACGAGGTTATACATGTGGACCTATATTTTCCTCTTGTAAAGATTGAGGATACATGGAATAGCCGCATGCCCGTTTTTCGATTCATGATATATAACTACTCCATATTTCTATCCACTTCCTCCCCGGTAATAAATATTTTGCTGACGTTCGAAGAAGAACTTTCCGACGAATACCGAATGTCATTGAAGGGGTGGTCCGAAGGCAGAGTGCTACATATACCAAGCCATTATAATACGGGACCAACAAACTCATATGATGTTTTCATCTACATGCCTGTTCAAGGTGAAAATCAAAATGTTTCTACCGTCTACTTGTCCATGCCGTGCTTTCAATTTGCGTGCCTCAAGACACAAGAACTACAGTTGGAAGAGTTTAAACGGCACTTATCATTGGAGAAAATAGAATCCAGATTGTTCTCGGAACAAAATATTGAACTGGAGTGGAAGAGAATATATTTAAACTTGATCCGCACACCGATATTGCGCGGTGTTTTTGGTCATATCACAAGCTGCAGTCCATTACATCTCATTAGATTTTATTTGGACCCGAACGACACACCCGACAAGTTTGCGCGGCTCCAACTTGTGATTGCGTCTATACTTCAGACAACAATGGGGAATTACTCTATCCCATGGATGATTCCAGGTCCTGCAAGATGGGAAAAATCTTCACCGATGACGAGGTTCGGATATCTTCTACATTTACTACAGAAATGCGACTTACAATTGAAGAAAAAAGTAATATAAGTGACCAATATCATTTGATTTCAATTGAGAATCGGCTAATGAGGCTCAGAATTATTGCATGCGGACGTAGAGGTATAACCGAGCTACCGTTCCAGGAGCTGCTAAACGTGTACGACATTTACGTTTGGATAACTGTAGGTGCTACAATTGCCGTTCTAGCAGCAAGCCTTGCCGCAGCTGATTGGGGAATAAAAGCCACTGGTTTATCTAAACTGATGCTGAAGACAAAGATATTTAATCAGTTGGTATGTCTTGGAAAGGCGCTAATGGAACAAGGGGACCCATTTGCCGCTCAGACATTGGTTCCGACGTCGTTGCGGTTTATCGTTGCCTCCTTTCTTTTGGCAGCACTGGTTCTAAGTAACGGGTACAAAAATAACAACGTTTATAATATGATTGTGGCGCGGGAACCCCTACTGTATAAAACGTTTAACCAGTTACATGACAATGCTTTTAGGATCTACTCCAGGTCAATAGCTGTATTCATGAGTACCATTTACGACCAAGAAGTCCTTGAGTTTAATTTGTCTTACGCGCATAAATCTACCGCAATCGGCTTCCAAGTTAAATCTGAAATATACAATTTATATACATCATCAACGGCGTTGGAATTGGACTCGGAAATATATACAATATGGAATTACTCTATGTTACATCCGAATGTATCAGATTTGGTGCGACGCGTTTCTGCGGGAATGGTGCCAATACTTAAGGTTTTTTATGGTTTTAATGACTCACATGATGTTCAGTCCGAAAGCGAAGTAATTTTTGAAGCGGAGCTGATCAAGCAGATCCAGAAAAAGGAAATAAACTGGCTTGAACATGAAGTGAAATCTTGCAACAAAAGCGCTGTTATTTTGCCAGATTATCTCAGTTTCCCGTTTGCTAGAAATGTTCAACGCTCTCAGAATCATTCGGATGTGTCGATTCTGGACGACGCGTTTGGAGAAACCAATTTGAATGTCGAAATTTCCGGCTATACTCCACCTTATTTGCTAACAAGACTCAGCCGTATCCACGAATCCCATATTTTCCAGTGGCTCAGTAATATCGTTCAGCCTAATGTCACGTTAGATATAAAAAGTTCGCCGACTCCAATGGGTGCGTCGATGAAGGGAAATGTCAGCTTGATTTTCTATGTCCAACTGTTTGGAGTATCAGCGTCCATGGTGTTCTTCCTTATAGAGATCAGAAGGAAAATTTGGCACCTAGCAAAGTGGATGACACTGCAAACCTTGAGAGCCATTTGGTTCTCAATGAAATATGGTTACATGACACTTTGCTCGTTATTTAGAAACTTAATTGTGTATTTGCTGTCGGATTGGATCCACAGCAATCGCATGGAGGAACTAGTTAAAACTATCAAAATTAGAGTTGCATAGTGGACTTTGCCTGCTGCTTCTATTTAAAAAAGTGTCAAAAGAAACTAAAATTATACTTGACAGTTAGAAACGCAATAATCAGTGATTCCCAACGCCTCTTGTTCCTAGATCATACATATACCTATAAACATTTACATAAATACCTTTGGAACGACAGGTAAGATACATAAGCTGTCTGGAGTTGGTAATTTTTTTACCAATATTTTTATCTGCCGAATAATAAAAACTAGTGCAAATTGAGTTGTATTGCATAGGTTTTCGTGACCACATAACACAGAATATTATTCACAACAGACAAATTTTACATTGATGTTAACAGATGTGCAGATGGCTGCCAGCATCTGGGACTTAATGTCGTTATAGACGTGAAGAGAATGTGAATCAAACATTTTGATAATTGAAAATGTTAACTATGTTTACAGTTGCATTTATAGAATAGGAATGCAAAATTGTACAATGGCTATGCACATGAAATGGTGAACCATTTGTTAGCCGTTTATCAGATGACCAGAACGTCGTTAGCATGTGCTTGTCGGCAAAGTGACCAATTAAATGTAAAATACAAATTAAATTTTAAAACAGTAAAATTCGGATTTGTCATTTGCATTATGTGTATTACTGTGACTCAAATGCATATTGTCTTGTCTTTACGCCAGAAAGCATTTACATGCCAAACTGCCTACCGTGAGATGTTCATGATGTAACAATAATGAATTATGTCATATGATGTATGTGTTTTAGGGAACCCATTAACATTGTATTCGAATATACATTTTAGAAAATGTAATAAATTACCCTTATTACTTAAATTTTCATTCGTCAATTTTATAGAGCTGCTTTGAGATTAGCCATCCTTACATATTTTTGACTCGGTTAAGTTGATGGTTTTGTGGTCGATCCTCCGAGTGTCCATTAACGTAATGGTTTTGTCAAAGAGATATCGATTTATTAGCACAGCAGTTGTACGGATTTTTGGTTTACGAATAGGCCCGTTATAATTTTTGTGGCTTGTGTTTTAGATCCCATCGTTGACATATAAACTCATTAAATTCGTGCAGGCTTATCAAAATACTAACATCAGTATTCTTAAAAACCGTTCCATCTAGGGCATGTATTATTCTCTTCATTTGAGTGTTGCATTGGTGATTAGTGGATCTCTGCTGGTGGTGGGAACATCCACTGTGGACATGTTTTTCAGTCCATTTCAAAACATTAACCTGTGTTGCACAGTGCAGGTATCGAATCCTAGGAGACTATTCCAATCGTTGCAGACAGAAATCTACAGCGTGTTTGATAAATAGATTTGGCTAAGCATGCTGATCACGTTGGCTTTGTTTTTAACACAAATATCGGAAAAAGTTACTCTTGTCAAATATATCCTCGACACACTTGAATCATTTCTTGAGCAAAGCTCTGACATCAGCAACATTCATCACGAGCTACAATTTCACCGTGGCTCCATGGGCACTCTGATGTTATCAGCATTGGCAAGTATTAACGCTTATAAGAACTGCAACGTGTACAGAATGACACTACCAAGAAACCCCGTCCACTACGAACGTTTTGAGCAGCTTGTTAAGGACGGCTTTTCAATCTACACAAGAGTTAACAAATCCGAGCTTGAAATCTTTGAACGAATTAGGAACGTCCCGAAAATAAACATTACATTGCTCGGGAATACCGTCTTGGATAATCCAGGCAACGTTAAAATAGAATCCGAGCTATTGCCGATTTATCAAGCGCAGACGGAAAATAAATTGAAAAGCAAGCTACTGAATCATACTGGATTAACTCCCGATACGGTTAACTGATTACATGCCGTTGTGACTGGATATTGAATGGAACAGATTGAATGTGCTGTGTCATTGGCGTTGCTAAAAAATTACGCTTAACATGTTGATAATACAAATAGTTGTAAGAAGCTCACACGTAATTGTCAAGTAACAAATTTATCCATTCGCAGTAATTTGCATACGTGTGATATACTTACATGTTTTATCTTTAATCAAATATACTACCATTTTGAGTGGGTTAGAAATATAGATGACAATATAAACGTGAGTAATCCTTAACACAAATTGTACAATCCAATCACCATTTAAAATGTATTACTCTGTTTAAGTATACCGTAAATCTTCTAGTTCTGGCAGGTCTCTAATTATGGCAGAGGGTCACAGCGGAAAATTCAAAATTTTGGCAGGTCTCGATTTATGGCAGCCCCAATTTTTTGTTATGCATGTAATCGTAAACTACTGACTTGCCATAAGTGTAAACTTAAGCCAGCAGCACAAAAATCATGATATTCCGTGAAAATTTGTGTTTTTAGTTATCAAAAAGCATATTTCGACCGATTTCTGTTAAAATTTGATATTATTTTCACAAAAAGCTTTAAAATAGTGAAAATTACATTAATTTTAGCAGTAAATGGTAACTGATCCCGGACAGAATTTATTTTGAAGAAATTCTGGCAGCTCTCTAACTATGGCAGGTCTCTTATTTTGGCAGGGGGTCGAAATTCATTTTGCATAATTATGGCAGCTGCCATAAAGGGACGATTTACGGTATCTCTTATATATATGTTTTCATCTGGTGAATCAATGAGTAGGAAATATTGATAATGGTCGTTCTTGATCAGGGTTTGAATACGCAATTGCTCTTTGTCCTCTATCAAATTGAAAGCAATATCCATTTCGAGTGATATTTCGTTTGCGTCATTAGAGAAAGCTTTCAGGTAAATTTGTTTTGCTTATCGCAATTTGCTGCGTAAATAATTGAATCAATATTATAATCTTTTTTTTCAGTTGATCCAGGTCATACTGGATCTATAAATGAGAGTGGCCAATTGATTAATTTGATACGAAGATCGTCATAATATAGCCGTGATCACCCACACAGAGCTTTCAGCGCATTTTAAAGCAAATCATCCGATAGAAATGCAGGTTCAAGTTAAAATGAAATATCCCTTGCTGTTGGAATTTTTAATATTGGCGGCCGATGTTCAATCAGTAACCGTACTCGAGTTACTTTTACGTCCCTTCACATCTTCTAACGTCTGTTGCACAGCTCATGTAACACTTTGCAATAAGCTAAACGGGCTATTCAGGTTGGCTGGATCTCATGTTCTTGTTACTACTTTTCTCACAAACATTGCGGCATACAATAAAATGCCGTTGCCAGCATTCGTGCAACATTTTTGGCGCTTTTGTATGTGTAGTTTGCGGATACAAGCAGAAACAACAGTGCCGTACCATTACTGGAGGCCAGCTAAAACAAATGAAACTGAATTAATGAAAATTTTTCCGTCGCGCTTTCCAGTTTTTAATGTTTTCATTGAATCCAGCCCTGAGGCTCCATTAATCCAACTAAAATGCAAATATTTGGAATGGATAAAAGGTGTTACAGAAACAAAATCTGGCCAAAGTTCCGTGCATAACGTGTTCCTGGTATTTAGGACGTTTGCACGAAACGATAACACTGCATTTGTTGAAGTTCTTCAAGCTTGTCTTTGGTGTCGAACATACAATGTAGGGACAATTAATGTACCTGTCGTATTACATGTCAACGACTTTTCGCGTCTAACTTTCACTGATATCGTGAAACTTCCGTTTTACCAAAACGGCGGTCAAAATGCCATTTGGCATATCGAGGGAAATAATGATGAAATACGACCAGCAGATGGCCGGTTGATTGATTTACTGAACAACTGTGAAATGCACCCAAAGTTGTTTCAACGACAACCTCATCTAAAGTTACGGGGATATCAATCACAGTTACACGCACATCTGTGGCTCTCGATAATGGGGAACTACACAATTCACGCTTACGGCAGTTCGAACTATATGTATTCTTGTGACAATGTGCGATACATCATGGAGCACAATGGACGCGCACGTGCTGCATTTCCGATTACGCTTCATTTTAATAAGCAACTGCTGACTGGGAGAATGCAATACTTTCCCTTCGTCGTGAAAGATGCATTTAAATCGCTAAGGTTTGTTAGCTGCGGCACTGCCAAGGAAGCAAACTTGATGTTCCAAGAAATTTACAGCATATTTGACACGTATATTTGGATGTGTTTATTCACCACATGTTTTGGGGTGGCAGCATTTATCAGTGTTGCAACTGGTTCACGCGACTACTTTTCTCCGTGGCTAGATATCCTTAAGATTTTTCTGGAGCAAAGTTCTCGAGTGATAAATGTTGGTGGTTCGTCGGCTTTACCAGCTGCCATGACACATTTAATATCTATCAGCCGATTTGTGATAGGAATATTCATTTTTTCTGCGTTATTATTAAGCAACGCTTATAAGAACAGCAACGTGTATAAAATGTCCCTTCCAAGAAAACAAGTTCCCTATGAACGCTTCGAGCAGTTGGTTGAAGATGGCTTCACAATATTGGCACGAATTGACGAATTCGGTTTTGAAAACTTTCACCGGATTAAAAATTTGTTGATGGGAACCATGAGTATGGACGCTGACGCAATTGTGGATTACACAGGCGACTATGTATTGCAATCTGAGCTGTTGTCAATTTACCAAGCTCAGCGCGAAAATATGCAACTCGAATATGTTTTGAATAACAGCAAATTGATACCGGACTCGATAGAGTGGATATCCAATTCTGTGGTGGGGTATCCCGTTGGCGGAACGTTGCGGGCAATAAAATCGGAGGCGGAATACTTGACCCAAAATCTAGCTGAACTGTTTAGGGTTATCATGTCGGGCAACGAGAGGGGCAAGATTATTTCATTATTTAAGAAATGCGAAAATGTGACTGTAATAATGCCGGAATACTTGGCGGAATTATATTTGAGCTCTTATAGATGCACTGCTGATATGAGTAACATATTTGTTGGAAAGGAGACTTATGCAGATTACATTGTTGGCTTTCATTTAAGTGGCGCAATAATCCCACCATATATATTTCAGAGGATTAAATCATCAGCCGCTGGTGGTCTGTGGCTGCATTGGCAGAGAATTCTTTCCAAGGAGTCCATATGGCACCGGAGATCAAACGGAAATATATCGAAAGGGATTAAAGGAAATATCCTTGTTGTATTTGTGATTTATACTGGTGGCATTTTTGTTTCAGTTTTGAAGTTTCTGTTGGAAATTTCTTGTCAATTATATATCAAATAAACGTTATGATGTTTTGAGAAATGAATATAACCAATATTTGACGAGTTGAAGGTAAAATACAAGTAGAATTGAAATTTATTTTGTTACTGAAGTGGATACGATATGAACTCTGCGTGACGGGCACTCCGAAGGCTCTCGTGCATTCGAGTTGGCGCATTTGGATAATTGAAAATAGTATATTACTTGCAATCGGATGCTCTGTTTCACGAAATATGCATCTTTAATTTGCATTGGAAAAGTGGTGGAATTTGTCAAGCTATGGCATGAAGTAGCAATAAATATACCTTAGTCTCTCTGAAAACAGAAATTGTTAGACACCCGGCATGTTTATGATACAACACAGTGGACAAGACAGCCTTACATCTATTATATGTTGGGATTGCATTGTACCATATTTGCATTAAATTTTTCATTTTTATCGTAAATGGAAAGCAATGAAGTCATAACTGTTTTGTGGCTTTGATCCTACCTTTCAAAGGAAGTGTCTTGCGATCTGTACACATTGGAACTCTCTTACTTTTTTGCCTCTGGCAATTAAACAGGTAAAATTAAGTAAATGATGAATTTCAGGAACCTACACCTATTACAATGCTAGTACTTGTCAGTTCATTAAATACTGATTTCTCCGAAGAAAATATTGATTATTATTTTTATTACCATCATGACCTAGATGCTGATACCATGGAAAAATTGAAAAGGTCCGTTTGGCGAACTCTAATCACTAATGCACTCAGTTGCTTGCATTTATAAACAAAGATATAAGTTGTTACAATAATGCTAATAGATCAAAATTTACAATCGCATTTTACGATACATCCGACAAGCTTGATTGCGGATATTCATCTCATCCATACATTACTTCATAAGCTATCACACATTCTAATTATTTGTCGAACAATGTTCACACTTGCAATAACATAATAATGCACAATATCGTTAAACCGATATACATCGATTTTATTCGATGAATGTAAATGGAACGGTTTTAGAAGCATCAAGTTTGCAAACTAAGTACAAAATATTCTCCACGACAAATACAAACAGCGCAGCAATCCAAGTAGAAGCAGTAACGTAAATTGATCCCAATAAATTGTCGATTTTCAAGGTGTTCCTCTCCACAACCTTGTCATTTATCTCGTTAACATGGTCAGAGTCAACCATTTGCTGCTTCCGCTGTAAATTTTCATGTTTCAATATCTGATCATCCATTCGTTTCCACATATTTACCAGACCCATGTCAACAACCCTTCCAATGACAGCGTCAAACTTTTCCCGATAAATGGCTCCTTTGCTCATGATGATACCAACGGAAACGAAATATGAAGTGGTTTTACTTTTCACAAACTTTGTATGTCCGGATCTGTCCATCATATTTGCAGTGTACATGTAACCAGTGAACTGGTTCCATAGTATACAACTTTTATGGTGTCCATTCATTCCAACGACATCACTCAGGCATTTTGTGCCATTTTCATCCAGTCTCATTTTTCGGTAAATGGTTTGTATTGCTGGATTTGGCGAACTCCTCAATATTTCAAGTTCGGATCCTTTAATATAATGTAGGGTTATATCCATATTGGATGCATACGCCAAGTCCCAAAATGTTTTCGGTGATTCCGGGAAAACTGGAAAGGCCAGCAATGATACTAGCTTCGAGCGGTACGTATTTGTAACTATAAGTGCAAACATTATCCAAAATGCATTAAAAATTCGAACGACTGATTCGTTTCCTCCAAATGGTTTCCGCGGATACTGCTCCAAAAGTGTTCCGCATACATAACAGGTTACTTCGAATAACAAAACATTAATCAAACAAAACATTAATACATTAATCAAATATAATCATTTAATCTTTAATCTTATCTTTAATCATTTCCCACGTAATGCCATTGGAAATGTACTACGGCGAGCAATTCAGTGATAGAGCAATTGCCGCTGCTCGAAACGAGTGGGTCCGTGCAATAAGCCGAGATCGTCCCGAGCAAGTCCTCAACCTTGACGAGGTCCTACAACCGCTCCAAAGCCGTCGCACATTCACAGTAATTAGTAACTACATGGGAGTGGACCTATGCGAGCTGAGGCATCCTGTAGTTGTGAGGAAGCCGATACCATTTGTCCTTTCAAATGATCAATACGCCGATCAATTATTTTGGCTTTTGGCCGCAAAAACCATTTGCGTTCTCAAACATTTCGCACGAGCTAGTTGTACAATTTTGTCAAGCCGATAGATATACGTTGCTGGAATTTGGTCAGTTGACAAGAGATCACTGCCCGTCGCTAGACTACTTCCATTTGGCTTCGTCTAGCGCGCAATGGTACGAGGTTATACATGTGGACCTATATTTTCCTCTTGTAACGTTTGTAGATAAATGGAATAACCGCATGCCCGTTTTTCGATACAACATGACATATAACTACTACATATTTCTATCCACTTCCTCCCCGGTAATAAATATTTTGCTGACCTTAGAAGAAGAACTTTCATACGAATACCGAATGTCATTGAAGGGGTGGTCCGAAGGCAGAGTTCTACATATACCAAGCCAGTATAAAACGGGACCAACAAACTCACATGATGTTTTCATCTACATGCCTGTTCAATGTAATAACCAAAATGTTTCGACCATCTACTTGTACATGCCATGTTTTGAATTTGCGTGCTTCAAGACACAAGAGCTACAGCTGGACGAGTTTAAACGGCACTTAACATTGGAGAAAATAGAATCCAGATTGTTCTCGGAACAAAATATTGAACTGGAGTGGAAGAGAATATATTTAAACTTGATCGACACACCGATATTGCGCGGTGTTTTTGGTCATATCACAAGCTGCAGTCCATTACATCTCATTAGATTTTATTTGGACCCGAACGACACACCCGACAAGTTTGCGCGGCTCCAACTTGTGATTGCGTCTATACTTCAGACAACAATGGGGAATTACTCTATCCCCATGGGAGATTCCAGGTCGTGCAAGATGGGAAAAATCTTCATCGATGAAGATGTTCGGATATCTTATGGGACGACATTTACTGCAGAAATTGAACTTACAATTGAAGCAAAAAGTAACATCAGTAACCAATATCGTCATTTGATTGAAATTGAGAATAGGCTAATTAGGCTCAGAATTATTGCTTGTGGGCGCAGAGGTTTAACGGAGCTCCCGTTCAAGGAGCTGCTAAACGTGTACGACATTTACGTATGGATAAATGTTGGAGGAACAATTGCTGTTCTAGCAGCAAGCCTTGCCGCAGCTGATTGGGGAATAAAAGCCACTGGTTTATCAAAATTGATGCTGAAGACCAAGATTTTGAACCAGTTGCTATGTCTTGTAAAGGCGCTGTTGGAACAAGGGGACCCATTTGCGGCACAAACATTGGTGCCAACGTCGTTGCGCTTTATCGTTGCCTCCTTTCTTTTGGCAGCACTGGTTCTAAGTAACGGGTACAAAAATAACAACGTTTATAATATGATTGTGGCGCGGGAACCCCTACTGTATAAAACGTTTAACCAGTTGCATGACAATGCTTTTAGGATCTACTCCAGGTCAATAGCTGTATTCATGAGTACCATTTACGACCAAGAAGTCCTTGAGTTTAATTTGTCTTACGCGCATAAATCTACCGCAATCGGCTTCCAAGTTAAATCTGAAATATACAATTTATATACATCATCAATGGCGTTGCAATTGGACTCGGAAATATATACAATATGGAATTACTCTATGTTACATCCGAATGTATCAGATTTGGTGCGACGCGTTTCTGCGGGAATGGTGCCAATACTTAAGGTTTTTTATGGTTTTAATGAATCACATGATGTTCAGTCCGAAAGCGAAGTAATTTTTGAAGCGGAGCTGATCAAGCTGATCCCAGGAAAAGGAAATAAACTGGCTTGAACATGAACTGAAATTGTGCAACAAAAGCGCTGTCATTTTGCCCGACTATCTCAGTTTCCCGTTTGCTAGAAATGTTCAACGTGCTCAGAATCATTCGGATGTGTCGATTCTCGACGACGCGTTTGGAGAAACCAATTTGTATGTCGACATTTGGGACTACACTCCACCTTATTTGCTAACAAGACTCAGCCGTATCCACGAATCCCATATTTTCAAGTGGCTCAGTAATATCGTTCAGCCTAATGTCACGTTAGATATACAAAGTTTGCCGACTCCAATGGGTGCGTCGATGAAGGGAAATGTCAGCTTGATTTTCTATGTCCAACTGTTTGGAGTTTCAGCGTCCATGGTGTTCTTCCTTATAGAGATCAGAAGGAAAATTTGGCACCTAGCAAAGTGGATGACACTGCAAACCTTGAGAGCCATTTGGTTCTCAATGAAATATGGTTACATGATACTTTGCTCGTTATTTAGAAAATTAATTGTGTATTTGCTGGCGGATTGGATCCAGAGCAATCGCATGGAGGAACTAGTTAAAACTATCAAAATTAGAGTTGCATAGTGGACTTTGCCTGCTGCTTCTATTTAAAAAAGTGTCAAAAGAAACTAAAATTATACTTGACAGTTAGAAACGCAATAATCAGTGATTCCCAACGCCTCTTGTTTCTAGATCATACATATACCTATAAACATTTACATAAATACCTTTAGAACGACAGGTAAGATACATAAGCTGTCTGGAGTGGGTAATTTTTTTTACCAATAATTTTATCTGCCGAATAATAAAAAGTAGTGCAAATTGAGTTGTATTGCATAGGTTTTCGTCACCACATGACACAGAATATTATTCACAACAGACAAATTTTACATTGATGTTAACAGATGTGCAGATGGCTACCAGCATCTGCAACTTAATGTCGTTATAGACGTGAAGACAATGTGAATCAAAGATTTTGATAATTGAAAATGTTAACTATGTTTACAGTTTCGTTTATAGAATAGGAATGCAATCATTGTACAGTGGCTATGCAAATGAAATGTTGAACCATTTGTTAGCCGTTTATCAGATGACCATAACGTTGTTAGCATGTGCTTGTCGGTAAAGTGACCAATTAAATGTAAAATACAAATTAAATTTTAAAACAGTAAAATTCGGATTTCCCATTTGCATTATGTGTATTACTGTGACTCAAATGCATATTGTCTTGTCTTTACGCCAGAAAGCATTTACATGCCAAACTGCCTACCGTGAGATGTTCATGATGTAACAATAATGAATTATGTCATATGATGTATGTGTTTTAGGGAACCCATTAACATTGTATTCGAATATACATTTTAGAAAATGTAATAAATTACCCTTATTACTTAAATTTTCATTCGTCAATTTTATAGAGCTGCTTTGAGATTAGCCATCCTTACATATTTTTGACTCGGTTAAGTTGATGGTTTTGTGGTCGATCCTCCGAGTGTCCATTAACGTAATGGTTTTGTCAAAGAGATATCGATTTATTAGCACAGCAGTTGTACGGATTTTTGGTTTACGAATAGGCCCGTTATAATTTTTGTGGCTTGTGTTTTAGATCCCATCGTTGACATATAAACTCATTAAATTCGTGCAGGCTTATCAAAATACTAACATCAGTATTCTTAAAAACCGTTCCATCTAGGGCATGTATTATTCTCTTCATTTGAGTGTTGCATTGGTGATTAGTGGATCTCTGCTGGTGGTGGGAACATCCACTGTGGACATGTTTTTCAGTCCATTTCAAAACATTAACCTGTGTTGCACAGTGCAGGTATCGAATCCTAGGAGACTATTCCAATCGTTGCAGACAGAAATCTACAGCGTGTTTGATAAATAGATTTGGCTAAGCATGCTGATCACGTTGGCTTTGTTTTTAACACAAATATCGGAAAAAGTTACTCTTGTCAAATATATCCTCGACACACTTGAATCATTTCTTGAGCAAAGCTCTGACATCAGCAACATTCATCACGAGCTACAATTTCACCGTGGCTCCATGGGCACTCTGATGTTATCAGCATTGGCAAGTATTAACGCTTATAAGAACTGCAACGTGTACAGAATGACACTACCAAGAAACCCCGTCCACTACGAACGTTTTGAGCAGCTTGTTAAGGACGGCTTTTCAATCTACACAAGAGTTAACAAATCCGAGCTTGAAATCTTTGAACGAATTAGGAACGTCCCGAAAATAAACATTACATTGCTCGGGAATACCGTCTTGGATAATCCAGGCAACGTTAAAATAGAATCCGAGCTATTGCCGATTTATCAAGCGCAGACGGAAAATAAATTGAAAAGCAAGCTACTGAATCATACTGGATTAACTCCCGATACGGTTAACTGATTACATGCCGTTGTGACTGGATATTGAATGGAACAGATTGAATGTGCTGTGTCATTGGCGTTGCTAAAAAATTACGCTTAACATGTTGATAATACAAATAGTTGTAAGAAGCTCACACGTAATTGTCAAGTAACAAATTTATCCATTCGCAGTAATTTGCATACGTGTGATATACTTACATGTTTTATCTTTAATCAAATATACTACCATTTTGAGTGGGTTAGAAATATAGATGACAATATAAACGTGAGTAATCCTTAACACAAATTGTACAATCCAATCACCATTTAAAATGTATTACTCTGTTTAAGTATACCGTAAATCTTCTAGTTCTGGCAGGTCTCTAATTATGGCAGAGGGTCACAGCGGAAAATTCAAAATTTTGGCAGGTCTCGATTTATGGCAGCCCCAATTTTTTGTTATGCATGTAATCGTAAACTACTGACTTGCCATAAGTGTAAACTTAAGCCAGCAGCACAAAAATCATGATATTCCGTGAAAATTTGTGTTTTTAGTTATCAAAAAGCATATTTCGACCGATTTCTGTTAAAATTTGATATTATTTTCACAAAAAGCTTTAAAATAGTGAAAATTACATTAATTTTAGCAGTAAATGGTAACTGATCCCGGACAGAATTTATTTTGAAGAAATTCTGGCAGCTCTCTAACTATGGCAGGTCTCTTATTTTGGCAGGGGGTCGAAATTCATTTTGCATAATTATGGCAGCTGCCATAAAGGGACGATTTACGGTATCTCTTATATATATGTTTTCATCTGGTGAATCAATGAGTAGGAAATATTGATAATGGTCGTTCTTGATCAGGGTTTGAATACGCAATTGCTCTTTGTCCTCTATCAAATTGAAAGCAATATCCATTTCGAGTGATATTTCGTTTGCGTCATTAGAGAAAGCTTTCAGGTAAATTTGTTTTGCTTATCGCAATTTGCTGCGTAAATAATTGAATCAATATTATAATCTTTTTTTTCAGTTGATCCAGGTCATACTGGATCTATAAATGAGAGTGGCCAATTGATTAATTTGATACGAAGATCGTCATAATATAGCCGTGATCACCCACACAGAGCTTTCAGCGCATTTTAAAGCAAATCATCCGATAGAAATGCAGGTTCAAGTTAAAATGAAATATCCCTTGCTGTTGGAATTTTTAATATTGGCGGCCGATGTTCAATCAGTAACCGTACTCGAGTTACTTTTACGTCCCTTCACATCTTCTAACGTCTGTTGCACAGCTCATGTAACACTTTGCAATAAGCTAAACGGGCTATTCAGGTTGGCTGGATCTCATGTTCTTGTTACTACTTTTCTCACAAACATTGCGGCATACAATAAAATGCCGTTGCCAGCATTCGTGCAACATTTTTGGCGCTTTTGTATGTGTAGTTTGCGGATACAAGCAGAAACAACAGTGCCGTACCATTACTGGAGGCCAGCTAAAACAAATGAAACTGAATTAATGAAAATTTTTCCGTCGCGCTTTCCAGTTTTTAATGTTTTCATTGAATCCAGCCCTGAGGCTCCATTAATCCAACTAAAATGCAAATATTTGGAATGGATAAAAGGTGTTACAGAAACAAAATCTGGCCAAAGTTCCGTGCATAACGTGTTCCTGGTATTTAGGACGTTTGCACGAAACGATAACACTGCATTTGTTGAAGTTCTTCAAGCTTGTCTTTGGTGTCGAACATACAATGTAGGGACAATTAATGTACCTGTCGTATTACATGTCAACGACTTTTCGCGTCTAACTTTCACTGATATCGTGAAACTTCCGTTTTACCAAAACGGCGGTCAAAATGCCATTTGGCATATCGAGGGAAATAATGATGAAATACGACCAGCAGATGGCCGGTTGATTGATTTACTGAACAACTGTGAAATGCACCCAAAGTTGTTTCAACGACAACCTCATCTAAAGTTACGGGGATATCAATCACAGTTACACGCACATCTGTGGCTCTCGATAATGGGGAACTACACAATTCACGCTTACGGCAGTTCGAACTATATGTATTCTTGTGACAATGTGCGATACATCATGGAGCACAATGGACGCGCACGTGCTGCATTTCCGATTACGCTTCATTTTAATAAGCAACTGCTGACTGGGAGAATGCAATACTTTCCCTTCGTCGTGAAAGATGCATTTAAATCGCTAAGGTTTGTTAGCTGCGGCACTGCCAAGGAAGCAAACTTGATGTTCCAAGAAATTTACAGCATATTTGACACGTATATTTGGATGTGTTTATTCACCACATGTTTTGGGGTGGCAGCATTTATCAGTGTTGCAACTGGTTCACGCGACTACTTTTCTCCGTGGCTAGATATCCTTAAGATTTTTCTGGAGCAAAGTTCTCGAGTGATAAATGTTGGTGGTTCGTCGGCTTTACCAGCTGCCATGACACATTTAATATCTATCAGCCGATTTGTGATAGGAATATTCATTTTTTCTGCGTTATTATTAAGCAACGCTTATAAGAACAGCAACGTGTATAAAATGTCCCTTCCAAGAAAACAAGTTCCCTATGAACGCTTCGAGCAGTTGGTTGAAGATGGCTTCACAATATTGGCACGAATTGACGAATTCGGTTTTGAAAACTTTCACCGGATTAAAAATTTGTTGATGGGAACCATGAGTATGGACGCTGACGCAATTGTGGATTACACAGGCGACTATGTATTGCAATCTGAGCTGTTGTCAATTTACCAAGCTCAGCGCGAAAATATGCAACTCGAATATGTTTTGAATAACAGCAAATTGATACCGGACTCGATAGAGTGGATATCCAATTCTGTGGTGGGGTATCCCGTTGGCGGAACGTTGCGGGCAATAAAATCGGAGGCGGAATACTTGACCCAAAATCTAGCTGAACTGTTTAGGGTTATCATGTCGGGCAACGAGAGGGGCAAGATTATTTCATTATTTAAGAAATGCGAAAATGTGACTGTAATAATGCCGGAATACTTGGCGGAATTATATTTGAGCTCTTATAGATGCACTGCTGATATGAGTAACATATTTGTTGGAAAGGAGACTTATGCAGATTACATTGTTGGCTTTCATTTAAGTGGCGCAATAATCCCACCATATATATTTCAGAGGATTAAATCATCAGCCGCTGGTGGTCTGTGGCTGCATTGGCAGAGAATTCTTTCCAAGGAGTCCATATGGCACCGGAGATCAAACGGAAATATATCGAAAGGGATTAAAGGAAATATCCTTGTTGTATTTGTGATTTATACTGGTGGCATTTTTGTTTCAGTTTTGAAGTTTCTGTTGGAAATTTCTTGTCAATTATATATCAAATAAACGTTATGATGTTTTGAGAAATGAATATAACCAATATTTGACGAGTTGAAGGTAAAATACAAGTAGAATTGAAATTTATTTTGTTACTGAAGTGGATACGATATGAACTCTGCGTGACGGGCACTCCGAAGGCTCTCGTGCATTCGAGTTGGCGCATTTGGATAATTGAAAATAGTATATTACTTGCAATCGGATGCTCTGTTTCACGAAATATGCATCTTTAATTTGCATTGGAAAAGTGGTGGAATTTGTCAAGCTATGGCATGAAGTAGCAATAAATATACCTTAGTCTCTCTGAAAACAGAAATTGTTAGACACCCGGCATGTTTATGATACAACACAGTGGACAAGACAGCCTTACATCTATTATATGTTGGGATTGCATTGTACCATATTTGCATTAAATTTTTCATTTTTATCGTAAATGGAAAGCAATGAAGTCATAACTGTTTTGTGGCTTTGATCCTACCTTTCAAAGGAAGTGTCTTGCGATCTGTACACATTGGAACTCTCTTACTTTTTTGCCTCTGGCAATTAAACAGGTAAAATTAAGTAAATGATGAATTTCAGGAACCTACACCTATTACAATGCTAGTACTTGTCAGTTCATTAAATACTGATTTCTCCGAAGAAAATATTGATTATTATTTTTATTACCATCATGACCTAGATGCTGATACCATGGAAAAATTGAAAAGGTCCGTTTGGCGAACTCTAATCACTAATGCACTCAGTTGCTTGCATTTATAAACAAAGATATAAGTTGTTACAATAATGCTAATAGATCAAAATTTACAATCGCATTTTACGATACATCCGACAAGCTTGATTGCGGATATTCATCTCATCCATACATTACTTCATAAGCTATCACACATTCTAATTATTTGTCGAACAATGTTCACACTTGCAATAACATAATAATGCACAATATCGTTAAACCGATATACATCGATTTTATTCGATGAATGTAAATGGAACGGTTTTAGAAGCATCAAGTTTGCAAACTAAGTACAAAATATTCTCCACGACAAATACAAACAGCGCAGCAATCCAAGTAGAAGCAGTAACGTAAATTGATCCCAATAAATTGTCGATTTTCAAGGTGTTCCTCTCCACAACCTTGTCATTTATCTCGTTAACATGGTCAGAGTCAACCATTTGCTGCTTCCGCTGTAAATTTTCATGTTTCAATATCTGATCATCCATTCGTTTCCACATATTTACCAGACCCATGTCAACAACCCTTCCAATGACAGCGTCAAACTTTTCCCGATAAATGGCTCCTTTGCTCATGATGATACCAACGGAAACGAAATATGAAGTGGTTTTACTTTTCACAAACTTTGTATGTCCGGATCTGTCCATCATATTTGCAGTGTACATGTAACCAGTGAACTGGTTCCATAGTATACAACTTTTATGGTGTCCATTCATTCCAACGACATCACTCAGGCATTTTGTGCCATTTTCATCCAGTCTCATTTTTCGGTAAATGGTTTGTATTGCTGGATTTGGCGAACTCCTCAATATTTCAAGTTCGGATCCTTTAATATAATGTAGGGTTATATCCATATTGGATGCATACGCCAAGTCCCAAAATGTTTTCGGTGATTCCGGGAAAACTGGAAAGGCCAGCAATGATACTAGCTTCGAGCGGTACGTATTTGTAACTATAAGTGCAAACATTATCCAAAATGCATTAAAAATTCGAACGACTGATTCGTTTCCTCCAAATGGTTTCCGCGGATACTGCTCCAAAAGTGTTCCGCATACATAACAGGTTACTTCGAATAACAAAACATTAATCAAACAAAACATTAATACATTAATCAAATATAATCATTTAATCTTTAATCTTATCTTTAATCATTTCCCACGTAATGCCATTGGAAATGTACTACGGCGAGCAATTCAGTGATAGAGCAATTGCCGCTGCTCGAAACGAGTGGGTCCGTGCAATAAGCCGAGATCGTCCCGAGCAAGTCCTCAACCTTGACGAGGTCCTACAACCGCTCCAAAGCCGTCGCACATTCACAGTAATTAGTAACTACATGGGAGTGGACCTATGCGAGCTGAGGCATCCTGTAGTTGTGAGGAAGCCGATACCATTTGTCCTTTCAAATGATCAATACGCCGATCAATTATTTTGGCTTTTGGCCGCAAAAACCATTTGCGTTCTCAAACATTTCGCACGAGCTAGTTGTACAATTTTGTCAAGCCGATAGATATACGTTGCTGGAATTTGGTCAGTTGACAAGAGATCACTGCCCGTCGCTAGACTACTTCCATTTGGCTTCGTCTAGCGCGCAATGGTACGAGGTTATACATGTGGACCTATATTTTCCTCTTGTAACGTTTGTAGATAAATGGAATAACCGCATGCCCGTTTTTCGATACAACATGACATATAACTACTACATATTTCTATCCACTTCCTCCCCGGTAATAAATATTTTGCTGACCTTAGAAGAAGAACTTTCATACGAATACCGAATGTCATTGAAGGGGTGGTCCGAAGGCAGAGTTCTACATATACCAAGCCAGTATAAAACGGGACCAACAAACTCACATGATGTTTTCATCTACATGCCTGTTCAATGTAATAACCAAAATGTTTCGACCATCTACTTGTACATGCCATGTTTTGAATTTGCGTGCTTCAAGACACAAGAGCTACAGCTGGACGAGTTTAAACGGCACTTAACATTGGAGAAAATAGAATCCAGATTGTTCTCGGAACAAAATATTGAACTGGAGTGGAAGAGAATATATTTAAACTTGATCGACACACCGATATTGCGCGGTGTTTTTGGTCATATCACAAGCTGCAGTCCATTACATCTCATTAGATTTTATTTGGACCCGAACGACACACCCGACAAGTTTGCGCGGCTCCAACTTGTGATTGCGTCTATACTTCAGACAACAATGGGGAATTACTCTATCCCCATGGGAGATTCCAGGTCGTGCAAGATGGGAAAAATCTTCATCGATGAAGATGTTCGGATATCTTATGGGACGACATTTACTGCAGAAATTGAACTTACAATTGAAGCAAAAAGTAACATCAGTAACCAATATCGTCATTTGATTGAAATTGAGAATAGGCTAATTAGGCTCAGAATTATTGCTTGTGGGCGCAGAGGTTTAACGGAGCTCCCGTTCAAGGAGCTGCTAAACGTGTACGACATTTACGTATGGATAAATGTTGGAGGAACAATTGCTGTTCTAGCAGCAAGCCTTGCCGCAGCTGATTGGGGAATAAAAGCCACTGGTTTATCAAAATTGATGCTGAAGACCAAGATTTTGAACCAGTTGCTATGTCTTGTAAAGGCGCTGTTGGAACAAGGGGACCCATTTGCGGCACAAACATTGGTGCCAACGTCGTTGCGCTTTATCGTTGCCTCCTTTCTTTTGGCAGCACTGGTTCTAAGTAACGGGTACAAAAATAACAACGTTTATAATATGATTGTGGCGCGGGAACCCCTACTGTATAAAACGTTTAACCAGTTGCATGACAATGCTTTTAGGATCTACTCCAGGTCAATAGCTGTATTCATGAGTACCATTTACGACCAAGAAGTCCTTGAGTTTAATTTGTCTTACGCGCATAAATCTACCGCAATCGGCTTCCAAGTTAAATCTGAAATATACAATTTATATACATCATCAATGGCGTTGCAATTGGACTCGGAAATATATACAATATGGAATTACTCTATGTTACATCCGAATGTATCAGATTTGGTGCGACGCGTTTCTGCGGGAATGGTGCCAATACTTAAGGTTTTTTATGGTTTTAATGAATCACATGATGTTCAGTCCGAAAGCGAAGTAATTTTTGAAGCGGAGCTGATCAAGCTGATCCCAGGAAAAGGAAATAAACTGGCTTGAACATGAACTGAAATTGTGCAACAAAAGCGCTGTCATTTTGCCCGACTATCTCAGTTTCCCGTTTGCTAGAAATGTTCAACGTGCTCAGAATCATTCGGATGTGTCGATTCTCGACGACGCGTTTGGAGAAACCAATTTGTATGTCGACATTTGGGACTACACTCCACCTTATTTGCTAACAAGACTCAGCCGTATCCACGAATCCCATATTTTCAAGTGGCTCAGTAATATCGTTCAGCCTAATGTCACGTTAGATATACAAAGTTTGCCGACTCCAATGGGTGCGTCGATGAAGGGAAATGTCAGCTTGATTTTCTATGTCCAACTGTTTGGAGTTTCAGCGTCCATGGTGTTCTTCCTTATAGAGATCAGAAGGAAAATTTGGCACCTAGCAAAGTGGATGACACTGCAAACCTTGAGAGCCATTTGGTTCTCAATGAAATATGGTTACATGATACTTTGCTCGTTATTTAGAAAATTAATTGTGTATTTGCTGGCGGATTGGATCCAGAGCAATCGCATGGAGGAACTAGTTAAAACTATCAAAATTAGAGTTGCATAGTGGACTTTGCCTGCTGCTTCTATTTAAAAAAGTGTCAAAAGAAACTAAAATTATACTTGACAGTTAGAAACGCAATAATCAGTGATTCCCAACGCCTCTTGTTTCTAGATCATACATATACCTATAAACATTTACATAAATACCTTTGGAACGACAGGTAAGATACATAAGCTGTCTGGAGTTGGTAATTTTTTTACCAATATTTTTATCTGCCGAATAATAAAAACTAGTGCAAATTGAGTTGTATTGCATAGGTTTTCGTCACCACATGACACAGAATATTATTCACAACAGACAAATTTTACATTGATGTTAACAGATGTGCAGATGGCTACCAGCATCTGCAACTTAATGTCGTTATAGACGTGAAGACAATGTGAATCAAAGATTTTGATAATTGAAAATGTTAACTATGTTTACAGTTTCGTTTATAGAATAGGAATGCAATCATTGTACAGTGGCTATGCAAATGAAATGTTGAACCATTTGTTAGCCGTTTATCAGATGACCATAACGTTGTTAGCATGTGCTTGTCGGTAAAGTGACCAATTAAATGTAAAATACAAATTAAATTTTAAAACAGTAAAATTCGGATTTCCCATTTGCATTATGTGTATTACTGTGACTCAAATGCATATTGTCTTGTCTTTACGCCAGAAAGCATTTACATGCCAAACTGCCTACCGTGAGATGTTCATGATGTAACAATAATGAATTATGTCATATGATGTATGTGTTTTAGGGAACCCATTAACATTGTATTCGAATATACATTTTAGAAAATGTAATAAATTACCCTTATTACTTAAATTTTCATTCGTCAATTTTATAGAGCTGCTTTGAGATTAGCCATCCTTACATATTTTTGACTCGGTTAAGTTGATGGTTTTGTGGTCGATCCTCCGAGTGTCCATTAACGTAATGGTTTTGTCAAAGAGATATCGATTTATTAGCACAGCAGTTGTACGGATTTTTGGTTTACGAATAGGCCCGTTATAATTTTTGTGGCTTGTGTTTTAGATCCCATCGTTGACATATAAACTCATTAAATTCGTGCAGGCTTATCAAAATACTAACATCAGTATTCTTAAAAACCGTTCCATCTAGGGCATGTATTATTCTCTTCATTTGAGTGTTGCATTGGTGATTAGTGGATCTCTGCTGGTGGTGGGAACATCCACTGTGGACATGTTTTTCAGTCCATTTCAAAACATTAACCTGTGTTGCACAGTGCAGGTATCGAATCCTAGGAGACTATTCCAATCGTTGCAGACAGAAATCTACAGCGTGTTTGATAAATAGATTTGGCTAAGCATGCTGATCACGTTGGCTTTGTTTTTAACACAAATATCGGAAAAAGTTACTCTTGTCAAATATATCCTCGACACACTTGAATCATTTCTTGAGCAAAGCTCTGACATCAGCAACATTCATCACGAGCTACAATTTCACCGTGGCTCCATGGGCACTCTGATGTTATCAGCATTGGCAAGTATTAACGCTTATAAGAACTGCAACGTGTACAGAATGACACTACCAAGAAACCCCGTCCACTACGAACGTTTTGAGCAGCTTGTTAAGGACGGCTTTTCAATCTACACAAGAGTTAACAAATCCGAGCTTGAAATCTTTGAACGAATTAGGAACGTCCCGAAAATAAACATTACATTGCTCGGGAATACCGTCTTGGATAATCCAGGCAACGTTAAAATAGAATCCGAGCTATTGCCGATTTATCAAGCGCAGACGGAAAATAAATTGAAAAGCAAGCTACTGAATCATACTGGATTAACTCCCGATACGGTTAACTGATTACATGCCGTTGTGACTGGATATTGAATGGAACAGATTGAATGTGCTGTGTCATTGGCGTTGCTAAAAAATTACGCTTAACATGTTGATAATACAAATAGTTGTAAGAAGCTCACACGTAATTGTCAAGTAACAAATTTATCCATTCGCAGTAATTTGCATACGTGTGATATACTTACATGTTTTATCTTTAATCAAATATACTACCATTTTGAGTGGGTTAGAAATATAGATGACAATATAAACGTGAGTAATCCTTAACACAAATTGTACAATCCAATCACCATTTAAAATGTATTACTCTGTTTAAGTATACCGTAAATCTTCTAGTTCTGGCAGGTCTCTAATTATGGCAGAGGGTCACAGCGGAAAATTCAAAATTTTGGCAGGTCTCGATTTATGGCAGCCCCAATTTTTTGTTATGCATGTAATCGTAAACTACTGACTTGCCATAAGTGTAAACTTAAGCCAGCAGCACAAAAATCATGATATTCCGTGAAAATTTGTGTTTTTAGTTATCAAAAAGCATATTTCGACCGATTTCTGTTAAAATTTGATATTATTTTCACAAAAAGCTTTAAAATAGTGAAAATTACATTAATTTTAGCAGTAAATGGTAACTGATCCCGGACAGAATTTATTTTGAAGAAATTCTGGCAGCTCTCTAACTATGGCAGGTCTCTTATTTTGGCAGGGGGTCGAAATTCATTTTGCATAATTATGGCAGCTGCCATAAAGGGACGATTTACGGTATCTCTTATATATATGTTTTCATCTGGTGAATCAATGAGTAGGAAATATTGATAATGGTCGTTCTTGATCAGGGTTTGAATACGCAATTGCTCTTTGTCCTCTATCAAATTGAAAGCAATATCCATTTCGAGTGATATTTCGTTTGCGTCATTAGAGAAAGCTTTCAGGTAAATTTGTTTTGCTTATCGCAATTTGCTGCGTAAATAATTGAATCAATATTATAATCTTTTTTTTCAGTTGATCCAGGTCATACTGGATCTATAAATGAGAGTGGCCAATTGATTAATTTGATACGAAGATCGTCATAATATAGCCGTGATCACCCACACAGAGCTTTCAGCGCATTTTAAAGCAAATCATCCGATAGAAATGCAGGTTCAAGTTAAAATGAAATATCCCTTGCTGTTGGAATTTTTAATATTGGCGGCCGATGTTCAATCAGTAACCGTACTCGAGTTACTTTTACGTCCCTTCACATCTTCTAACGTCTGTTGCACAGCTCATGTAACACTTTGCAATAAGCTAAACGGGCTATTCAGGTTGGCTGGATCTCATGTTCTTGTTACTACTTTTCTCACAAACATTGCGGCATACAATAAAATGCCGTTGCCAGCATTCGTGCAACATTTTTGGCGCTTTTGTATGTGTAGTTTGCGGATACAAGCAGAAACAACAGTGCCGTACCATTACTGGAGGCCAGCTAAAACAAATGAAACTGAATTAATGAAAATTTTTCCGTCGCGCTTTCCAGTTTTTAATGTTTTCATTGAATCCAGCCCTGAGGCTCCATTAATCCAACTAAAATGCAAATATTTGGAATGGATAAAAGGTGTTACAGAAACAAAATCTGGCCAAAGTTCCGTGCATAACGTGTTCCTGGTATTTAGGACGTTTGCACGAAACGATAACACTGCATTTGTTGAAGTTCTTCAAGCTTGTCTTTGGTGTCGAACATACAATGTAGGGACAATTAATGTACCTGTCGTATTACATGTCAACGACTTTTCGCGTCTAACTTTCACTGATATCGTGAAACTTCCGTTTTACCAAAACGGCGGTCAAAATGCCATTTGGCATATCGAGGGAAATAATGATGAAATACGACCAGCAGATGGCCGGTTGATTGATTTACTGAACAACTGTGAAATGCACCCAAAGTTGTTTCAACGACAACCTCATCTAAAGTTACGGGGATATCAATCACAGTTACACGCACATCTGTGGCTCTCGATAATGGGGAACTACACAATTCACGCTTACGGCAGTTCGAACTATATGTATTCTTGTGACAATGTGCGATACATCATGGAGCACAATGGACGCGCACGTGCTGCATTTCCGATTACGCTTCATTTTAATAAGCAACTGCTGACTGGGAGAATGCAATACTTTCCCTTCGTCGTGAAAGATGCATTTAAATCGCTAAGGTTTGTTAGCTGCGGCACTGCCAAGGAAGCAAACTTGATGTTCCAAGAAATTTACAGCATATTTGACACGTATATTTGGATGTGTTTATTCACCACATGTTTTGGGGTGGCAGCATTTATCAGTGTTGCAACTGGTTCACGCGACTACTTTTCTCCGTGGCTAGATATCCTTAAGATTTTTCTGGAGCAAAGTTCTCGAGTGATAAATGTTGGTGGTTCGTCGGCTTTACCAGCTGCCATGACACATTTAATATCTATCAGCCGATTTGTGATAGGAATATTCATTTTTTCTGCGTTATTATTAAGCAACGCTTATAAGAACAGCAACGTGTATAAAATGTCCCTTCCAAGAAAACAAGTTCCCTATGAACGCTTCGAGCAGTTGGTTGAAGATGGCTTCACAATATTGGCACGAATTGACGAATTCGGTTTTGAAAACTTTCACCGGATTAAAAATTTGTTGATGGGAACCATGAGTATGGACGCTGACGCAATTGTGGATTACACAGGCGACTATGTATTGCAATCTGAGCTGTTGTCAATTTACCAAGCTCAGCGCGAAAATATGCAACTCGAATATGTTTTGAATAACAGCAAATTGATACCGGACTCGATAGAGTGGATATCCAATTCTGTGGTGGGGTATCCCGTTGGCGGAACGTTGCGGGCAATAAAATCGGAGGCGGAATACTTGACCCAAAATCTAGCTGAACTGTTTAGGGTTATCATGTCGGGCAACGAGAGGGGCAAGATTATTTCATTATTTAAGAAATGCGAAAATGTGACTGTAATAATGCCGGAATACTTGGCGGAATTATATTTGAGCTCTTATAGATGCACTGCTGATATGAGTAACATATTTGTTGGAAAGGAGACTTATGCAGATTACATTGTTGGCTTTCATTTAAGTGGCGCAATAATCCCACCATATATATTTCAGAGGATTAAATCATCAGCCGCTGGTGGTCTGTGGCTGCATTGGCAGAGAATTCTTTCCAAGGAGTCCATATGGCACCGGAGATCAAACGGAAATATATCGAAAGGGATTAAAGGAAATATCCTTGTTGTATTTGTGATTTATACTGGTGGCATTTTTGTTTCAGTTTTGAAGTTTCTGTTGGAAATTTCTTGTCAATTATATATCAAATAAACGTTATGATGTTTTGAGAAATGAATATAACCAATATTTGACGAGTTGAAGGTAAAATACAAGTAGAATTGAAATTTATTTTGTTACTGAAGTGGATACGATATGAACTCTGCGTGACGGGCACTCCGAAGGCTCTCGTGCATTCGAGTTGGCGCATTTGGATAATTGAAAATAGTATATTACTTGCAATCGGATGCTCTGTTTCACGAAATATGCATCTTTAATTTGCATTGGAAAAGTGGTGGAATTTGTCAAGCTATGGCATGAAGTAGCAATAAATATACCTTAGTCTCTCTGAAAACAGAAATTGTTAGACACCCGGCATGTTTATGATACAACACAGTGGACAAGACAGCCTTACATCTATTATATGTTGGGATTGCATTGTACCATATTTGCATTAAATTTTTCATTTTTATCGTAAATGGAAAGCAATGAAGTCATAACTGTTTTGTGGCTTTGATCCTACCTTTCAAAGGAAGTGTCTTGCGATCTGTACACATTGGAACTCTCTTACTTTTTTGCCTCTGGCAATTAAACAGGTAAAATTAAGTAAATGATGAATTTCAGGAACCTACACCTATTACAATGCTAGTACTTGTCAGTTCATTAAATACTGATTTCTCCGAAGAAAATATTGATTATTATTTTTATTACCATCATGACCTAGATGCTGATACCATGGAAAAATTGAAAAGGTCCGTTTGGCGAACTCTAATCACTAATGCACTCAGTTGCTTGCATTTATAAACAAAGATATAAGTTGTTACAATAATGCTAATAGATCAAAATTTACAATCGCATTTTACGATACATCCGACAAGCTTGATTGCGGATATTCATCTCATCCATACATTACTTCATAAGCTATCACACATTCTAATTATTTGTCGAACAATGTTCACACTTGCAATAACATAATAATGCACAATATCGTTAAACCGATATACATCGATTTTATTCGATGAATGTAAATGGAACGGTTTTAGAAGCATCAAGTTTGCAAACTAAGTACAAAATATTCTCCACGACAAATACAAACAGCGCAGCAATCCAAGTAGAAGCAGTAACGTAAATTGATCCCAATAAATTGTCGATTTTCAAGGTGTTCCTCTCCACAACCTTGTCATTTATCTCGTTAACATGGTCAGAGTCAACCATTTGCTGCTTCCGCTGTAAATTTTCATGTTTCAATATCTGATCATCCATTCGTTTCCACATATTTACCAGACCCATGTCAACAACCCTTCCAATGACAGCGTCAAACTTTTCCCGATAAATGGCTCCTTTGCTCATGATGATACCAACGGAAACGAAATATGAAGTGGTTTTACTTTTCACAAACTTTGTATGTCCGGATCTGTCCATCATATTTGCAGTGTACATGTAACCAGTGAACTGGTTCCATAGTATACAACTTTTATGGTGTCCATTCATTCCAACGACATCACTCAGGCATTTTGTGCCATTTTCATCCAGTCTCATTTTTCGGTAAATGGTTTGTATTGCTGGATTTGGCGAACTCCTCAATATTTCAAGTTCGGATCCTTTAATATAATGTAGGGTTATATCCATATTGGATGCATACGCCAAGTCCCAAAATGTTTTCGGTGATTCCGGGAAAACTGGAAAGGCCAGCAATGATACTAGCTTCGAGCGGTACGTATTTGTAACTATAAGTGCAAACATTATCCAAAATGCATTAAAAATTCGAACGACTGATTCGTTTCCTCCAAATGGTTTCCGCGGATACTGCTCCAAAAGTGTTCCGCATACATAACAGGTTACTTCGAATAACAAAACATTAATCAAACAAAACATTAATACATTAATCAAATATAATCATTTAATCTTTAATCTTATCTTTAATCATTTCCCACGTAATGCCATTGGAAATGTACTACGGCGAGCAATTCAGTGATAGAGCAATTGCCGCTGCTCGAAACGAGTGGGTCCGTGCAATAAGCCGAGATCGTCCCGAGCAAGTCCTCAACCTTGACGAGGTCCTACAACCGCTCCAAAGCCGTCGCACATTCACAGTAATTAGTAACTACATGGGAGTGGACCTATGCGAGCTGAGGCATCCTGTAGTTGTGAGGAAGCCGATACCATTTGTCCTTTCAAATGATCAATACGCCGATCAATTATTTTGGCTTTTGGCCGCAAAAACCATTTGCGTTCTCAAACATTTCGCACGAGCTAGTTGTACAATTTTGTCAAGCCGATAGATATACGTTGCTGGAATTTGGTCAGTTGACAAGAGATCACTGCCCGTCGCTAGACTACTTCCATTTGGCTTCGTCTAGCGCGCAATGGTACGAGGTTATACATGTGGACCTATATTTTCCTCTTGTAACGTTTGTAGATAAATGGAATAACCGCATGCCCGTTTTTCGATACAACATGACATATAACTACTACATATTTCTATCCACTTCCTCCCCGGTAATAAATATTTTGCTGACCTTAGAAGAAGAACTTTCATACGAATACCGAATGTCATTGAAGGGGTGGTCCGAAGGCAGAGTTCTACATATACCAAGCCAGTATAAAACGGGACCAACAAACTCACATGATGTTTTCATCTACATGCCTGTTCAATGTAATAACCAAAATGTTTCGACCATCTACTTGTACATGCCATGTTTTGAATTTGCGTGCTTCAAGACACAAGAGCTACAGCTGGACGAGTTTAAACGGCACTTAACATTGGAGAAAATAGAATCCAGATTGTTCTCGGAACAAAATATTGAACTGGAGTGGAAGAGAATATATTTAAACTTGATCGACACACCGATATTGCGCGGTGTTTTTGGTCATATCACAAGCTGCAGTCCATTACATCTCATTAGATTTTATTTGGACCCGAACGACACACCCGACAAGTTTGCGCGGCTCCAACTTGTGATTGCGTCTATACTTCAGACAACAATGGGGAATTACTCTATCCCCATGGGAGATTCCAGGTCGTGCAAGATGGGAAAAATCTTCATCGATGAAGATGTTCGGATATCTTATGGGACGACATTTACTGCAGAAATTGAACTTACAATTGAAGCAAAAAGTAACATCAGTAACCAATATCGTCATTTGATTGAAATTGAGAATAGGCTAATTAGGCTCAGAATTATTGCTTGTGGGCGCAGAGGTTTAACGGAGCTCCCGTTCAAGGAGCTGCTAAACGTGTACGACATTTACGTATGGATAAATGTTGGAGGAACAATTGCTGTTCTAGCAGCAAGCCTTGCCGCAGCTGATTGGGGAATAAAAGCCACTGGTTTATCAAAATTGATGCTGAAGACCAAGATTTTGAACCAGTTGCTATGTCTTGTAAAGGCGCTGTTGGAACAAGGGGACCCATTTGCGGCACAAACATTGGTGCCAACGTCGTTGCGCTTTATCGTTGCCTCCTTTCTTTTGGCAGCACTGGTTCTAAGTAACGGGTACAAAAATAACAACGTTTATAATATGATTGTGGCGCGGGAACCCCTACTGTATAAAACGTTTAACCAGTTGCATGACAATGCTTTTAGGATCTACTCCAGGTCAATAGCTGTATTCATGAGTACCATTTACGACCAAGAAGTCCTTGAGTTTAATTTGTCTTACGCGCATAAATCTACCGCAATCGGCTTCCAAGTTAAATCTGAAATATACAATTTATATACATCATCAATGGCGTTGCAATTGGACTCGGAAATATATACAATATGGAATTACTCTATGTTACATCCGAATGTATCAGATTTGGTGCGACGCGTTTCTGCGGGAATGGTGCCAATACTTAAGGTTTTTTATGGTTTTAATGAATCACATGATGTTCAGTCCGAAAGCGAAGTAATTTTTGAAGCGGAGCTGATCAAGCTGATCCCAGGAAAAGGAAATAAACTGGCTTGAACATGAACTGAAATTGTGCAACAAAAGCGCTGTCATTTTGCCCGACTATCTCAGTTTCCCGTTTGCTAGAAATGTTCAACGTGCTCAGAATCATTCGGATGTGTCGATTCTCGACGACGCGTTTGGAGAAACCAATTTGTATGTCGACATTTGGGACTACACTCCACCTTATTTGCTAACAAGACTCAGCCGTATCCACGAATCCCATATTTTCAAGTGGCTCAGTAATATCGTTCAGCCTAATGTCACGTTAGATATACAAAGTTTGCCGACTCCAATGGGTGCGTCGATGAAGGGAAATGTCAGCTTGATTTTCTATGTCCAACTGTTTGGAGTTTCAGCGTCCATGGTGTTCTTCCTTATAGAGATCAGAAGGAAAATTTGGCACCTAGCAAAGTGGATGACACTGCAAACCTTGAGAGCCATTTGGTTCTCAATGAAATATGGTTACATGATACTTTGCTCGTTATTTAGAAAATTAATTGTGTATTTGCTGGCGGATTGGATCCAGAGCAATCGCATGGAGGAACTAGTTAAAACTATCAAAATTAGAGTTGCATAGTGGACTTTGCCTGCTGCTTCTATTTAAAAAAGTGTCAAAAGAAACTAAAATTATACTTGACAGTTAGAAACGCAATAATCAGTGATTCCCAACGCCTCTTGTTTCTAGATCATACATATACCTATAAACATTTACATAAATACCTTTAGAACGACAGGTAAGATACATAAGCTGTCTGGA
The DNA here is from genome assembly GCA_004115045.4 of Sinella curviseta. Taxonomy (NCBI): domain Eukaryota; kingdom Metazoa; phylum Arthropoda; class Collembola; order Entomobryomorpha; family Entomobryidae; genus Sinella; species Sinella curviseta. The sequence goes on along the minus strand of CM023202.3, from coordinate 41,344,958 downwards.
GTGGGTAATTTTTTTTACCAATAATTTTATCTGCCGAATAATAAAAAGTAGTGCAAATTGAGTTGTATTGCATAGGTTTTCGTCACCACATGACACAGAATATTATTCACAACAGACAAATTTTACATTGATGTTAACAGATGTGCAGATGGCTACCAGCATCTGCAACTTAATGTCGTTATAGACGTGAAGACAATGTGAATCAAAGATTTTGATAATTGAAAATGTTAACTATGTTTACAGTTTCGTTTATAGAATAGGAATGCAATCATTGTACAGTGGCTATGCAAATGAAATGTTGAACCATTTGTTAGCCGTTTATCAGATGACCATAACGTTGTTAGCATGTGCTTGTCGGTAAAGTGACCAATTAAATGTAAAATACAAATTAAATTTTAAAACAGTAAAATTCGGATTTCCCATTTGCATTATGTGTATTACTGTGACTCAAATGCATATTGTCTTGCCTTTACACATGACAACAATAAGATGACAAACTGCCTACCGTGCGATGTTGATGATGTAACAATAATGAATTATGTCATATGATGTATGTCTTAGGGAACCCATTAACATTGTATTCGAATATACATTTTAGAAACCCTTATTATTACTCAAATTTTCATTCGTAAATTTTCTAGAGCTGCTTTGAGACTAGCCATCCTTACAAATTTTTGACGCGATTAAGTTGACTATGTTTTGTGGCCAATCTTCCGCGTGTCCATTAATGTAATGGTTTTGTCACATACATATCCATTTAATAGCGCAGCATTTGTATGAACTTTGGGTTGACGAATTGGCACTTAATAATTTTTTGGCTGGTGTTTTGGATCCCATCGTTGACATATAAACTCATTAAATTCGTGCAGGTTTAGCAATATAGGAACATCAGTATTCTTAAATGCCGTTCAAATCTAGGACATGGATTATTCTCTTCATTTCAGTGTTGCATTGGTGATTAGTGGATCTCTGCTGGTGGTGGGAACATCCACTGTGGACACGTTTTTCAGTCCATTTCGAAACACTAACCTGTGTTGCACAGTGCAGGTATAGAGTCCAAGGAGACTATTCCAATCGTTGCAGACAGAAATCTACAGCGTGTTTGATAAATAGATTTGGTTAAGCATGCTGATCACGTTGGCTTTGTTTTTAACACAAACACCGGAAAAAGTTACTCTTGTCAAATATATCCTCGACACACTTGAATTATTTCTTGAGCAAAGCCCTGACATCAGCAAGATTCATCACGAGTTACAATTTCATCGTGTTTATATGGGTACTCTGATGTTATCAGTATTAGTAAGTATTAACGCTTATAAGAACAGCAACGTGTAGAGAATGACACTACCAAGAAAGCCCGTCCACTACGAACGTTTTGAGCAGCTGTTAAGGACGGCTTTTCAATCTACACAAGAGTGAACAAATCCGGCGTTGAAATCTTTGAACGAATTAGGAACGTCCCGAAAATAAACATTACATTGCTTGGGAATACCGTTTTGGATTCTTCCGGCAACGTTGCAATGGAATCCGAGCTGTGGTGCATTTATCTAGGTCAGACGGAAAATAAATTGAAAGGCAAGTTACTGAACTATACTGGCATGATTCCAGATTCGATTAACTGGATACATGACATCGTGACTGGATATCCATATGGGGAGATAATAAGGTTAATGAAAACTCAGGCTGAGTATTATGTGCTTGGCTAGATATTAAATATATCCATGACCAAACAGAAAAATGGCGAGATTGGTAAATTATTGACGGCCTGCCAAATGGTTGCGGTGATTATGCCCGAGAATTCCGCTCAATCGTGAATGACCAATTTGAAGCAATCGAATGGAATGAATGATGTGTTTGTTGGCACGGAAACCTATTCGTATTATATTGTTGGTTTATACATGAGCGGTGAGATGATTCCGCCGTATGTGTTTGAGAGAATTAAGGCCACAACAATTGGTAGTCTCTGACTTCACTGGGAAAATGTTCTTGCAAAGCAATTAAAAGGACTTGGCTTATCGAAATGGCGTAATTCTACCGGAATGAGGGACAATATCCAAATAATATTAACGATATTTCTAGTTGGTATTTCCGTAGCAATGTTTTCCTATGTATTGGAAATGTTTCCAAAACTGTAGCATATATTGGTTATGCAGCTGAAGTGCAGATCCGGGCTTAGATTGTTTCTCTGTCTATCGGACTCTTCGTGAAAAATCACCGTCACCCCTAGAAAGTATTGCTTGACGGTGCAAAACAATAATTGGTTCAACCGCTGTTACGTTGGCGGTGAACAATAATTATCAGTAAAACAAGTGCGTGGTTGCAAAATAAATACCAATTGAATCTTCTATTTGGTTGGCGTTGCTAAATAGTTAACAGATTGATAATACAGGTTGATAATTCAAATATTTGTAGGAGCTCACATGTAATTGTCAAATTACAAATTTATGCATCCGTTGTAACTTGCATAAGTGCAATATATTTATATATTATATATTTATTCAAATATACAACCATTTCTGGTGGGTAAGAAATAAAGGTGACCTGCGCAAACGTGAATTTTCCTTGACACAAATTGTTTAATCCAATCAACATCTAAAATGCATTACTCTTTTTAAGTATACATCATACAGATACATGTCCAAATGGTGAAGGAATGAGTTGAAATATCGATAATGGTCGTTTTTGAACAGGCTTTTAATATGCATTTGCTCTTTGTTCTCAATCAAATTGAAAGTAATACCCATTTCGAGTGTTATTTCGTTTGCCTCATAAGAGAAAGATGTCAGTTTAATTTGCTTTTACCTATCGCAATTTGGAGTGTACTTGAATCAATATTATAATCATTTTTCAGTTAATCCAGGTCACACTAGTTCTACACAAGAAAGAGCCATTTGATTATTTTGATACGAAAATCGTCATGATCGAGTCGTGATCACCTCCGTATAGTTTTCAGCACTTTCCAAAGAAAATCATCCAATAGGAAAGCAATTTACTTTAAAAATGAAATATCCGTTGCTGTTGACATTATTAATACTTGGGCCCGATGTTCTGGCAGTATCCGTGCTCGAGTTACTATTACGTCCCTTCACATCTTCTAACTTATGTTGTACATCTCACGTAACACTCTCCAAGAGGTTAAAGGAGTCACTTATGTTCCCTGGTTACCTTCCAATGGTTACTACTATTTCCACAGACGTTACGGTATATAAAACAATTTCGTTTCCATCATTCGTTCATAATTTTTGGCGCTACTGCATGTGCATTTTGCGGATTCACGCAGAAACAAAAGTATCGTACCGTTATTGGAACCGTCTTGCAACAAATAAAACTGAATCACTGAAAATATTTCCGACTCGTCTTCCAATTTTTAATCTGTTAATTTACACCAACGACGAAGTTCCGTTTTACAAACGACAGACGGACTATTTGGAATGGATGAAACAAACTACAAGAGCAACATCTTTCCAAGGTACCGCGCACAACATGTTCCTAGTATTTAGGGCTCCAGCAAGAAACAAGAGCACTGGATTGATTACAGTTCTGCAAGCATGTCTTTCGTGTCGAGTAGATGATGCGGAGACAATTACAATACCGATAATATTCCATGTCAGAAAGTGGTCAAGTCTCATTATCACCGATGTAATGAAACTTCCGTTTCACCAAAATGAGGATAAAAACGCCATTTGGCAAATCGAGGGACACAATGATGAAATACGACCAGCAGATGGCCGGCTGATTGATTTACTGAACAACTGTGAAATGCACACAAAGTTGTTTCAACGACAACCTCATCTGAAGCTACGGGGATATCAATCACAGTTACATGCACATTTGTGGCTTTCGATAATGAGGAACTACACAATTGACGCTTACGGCAGTTCGAACTATATGTATTCTTGTGACAATATGCAGTATACCATGCAACATATTGGAGGCATACGTGCTGCATTTCCGATTACGCTTAATTTTGACAAGCAATTGTTAACGGGGAAAGCGCAATACTTTCCTTTTGCTGTAAAGGATGCGTTTAAATCGCTTAGGTTTGTTAGCTGCGGTACTGCAAAGGAAGCAAACTTGATGTTCCATGAAATTTACAGCATATTTGACAAATATATTTGGATGTGTTTATTTGCCGCATGTTTTGTGGTGGTAGTAGTAGTAGTAGTATTTATTCAGTCGATTTAAACAACCGTGACGCTCAATCACATTACAAGGATTATTGCGTTCTACTGAGATAGAGATACATCATACATACATACATAAGTACATAAGAATGCCAAAAGTAAGAAGTATAATGAAATTTTAAATAAATTTTTTTATAAGTTGTTTCCTCGGGTGGGCCTTGTAGTTCCACTCGCACCCACCGCCCCAACTGCTCTCCTGACCCTCGTGCTGAGACGGAGGTTGTCGACCTGTCTGGTCAAGTAGACAGGTTTTATTCCCTTCTTCAGTCTTTCTGGGTCTACGTAAGCATTGGGAATGCTTAAATAGACCCAGAATCCTCTTGCTGGTCCCTTGGAGCTTGGCCGGATCTCCTCCACCACCCACTGGTCAATTCCAAGAGATTGGCATTTGTGGTGGTAACTTTTATAAGTGTCGTGACGGGTTCAAACAACTACTTTCCTCTGTTGCTAGACATCTACAAGATTTTTATGGAGTTCTGCCGTGATAAATATTGTTGTTCCGTCCGGTTCGCAATCTTACTTGAAAATTGTGAGTCGATTTGTGATGGGAATATTAATTTTGGCGGCGTTGCTAATAAGTAACGCTTATAAGAACAGCAACGTATATAAAATGTCCCTTCCAAGAAAACAAGTTCCATATGAACGTTTCGAACAGTTGGTTGAAGATGGCTTCTCAATTTTGGTGCGACTGGACGAATTCGGTTTTGAAAACTTTTACCGGATTAAAAAATTATTGAAGGGGAACATAAGTATGGACGCTCACGCAATTCTGGATTACAGAGGCAAATATGTACTGCAATCTGAGCTATTATCAATTTACCAAGTTCAGAGTGAAAATAGGCTACTTGAATATGTTTTGAATAAGAGCACATTGATACCGGAGTCGATTGACTGGTTGGTCCAATCCGTGACGGGGTATCCACTTGACGGAACGTTACGTGCAATAAAATCGGAGGCGGAATACTTGACCCAAAATCTAGCTGAACTGTTTAGAGTTATCATGTCTGGAAATGAGAGGGGAAGGATACTTAGATTGTTTAAAGAATGTGGAAATGTTGCAATAATAATGCCAGAATACTTGGCCGAATTGTATTTGAGCTCTTATGGATCCACAGCTGAAATGGAAAACGTGTTTGTTGGGAAGGAGACTTATGCGGATTACGTCCTTGGTTTTCATTTAAGTGGCACAGTGATGCCACCATACGATTTTCAGAGGATTAAATCATCAGCCGCTGGTGGTCTGTGGCTGCATTGGCAGAGAATTCTTTCCAAGGAGTCCATATGGCATCGGAGATCAAACGGAAAGATATCCAAAGGGATGAAAGGAAATATCCTTGTTGTCTTTGTGATTTATACTGGTGGCATTTTTCTTTCAGTTTTGAAGTTTCTGTTGGAAATTTCTTGTCAATTATATATCAAATAAACGTTATGATGTTTTGAGAAATGAATACAACCAATAATTGACGAGTTGAAGGTAAAATACAAGTAGAATTGAAATATATTTTGTTACCGAAGTGGATACGATATGGACTCTGTGTTACGGGCACTCAGAAGGCTCTCCTGCATTCGAGTTGGCGCATTTGGATAATTGAAAATAGTATATTACTTGCAATCAGATGCACTGCTTCACGAAATATGCTTCTTTAATTTGCATTGGAAAAGTGGTGGAATTTGTGAAGCTATGGCATTTCAATTAATATGCCTTAGTCTCTCGGAAAATTAAATAGTAATTTCTCCGCAAAAAAAAATTTATTTTTATTTTTATTACAAACATGAGGTAGATGCCGATACCACGGATACATTTCAAAGGTCCTTTTAGCAAACTCGAATTAATAATCATATCAGTTGCCTGCATTTATAAGCAACGAGTTAAGTTGTTACAGTAATATAAATCGATTGAAATCTCACAATCGCATTTTATGATACATCCGAAAAGCTTGACTGCGGATATTCATGTCGTCCATACATTACTGCATAAGCTTTCACACATTCCAATTATTTTCGGGAACAATGTTCACACTGGCAATAACATAATAATTCACAATATAGTTGAACCTATATGCATCGATTTTATTCGACGAAAGTAAATGGAACGGTTTTGGCTGCATCAATTTTGCAAACCAAGTACAAAATATTTTCCACAACAAGTACAAAGAGCGCAGCAATCCAAGTAGCAGCAGTAACGTAAATTGTTCCCAATAAATTGTCGATTTTCAGGGTGCTCCTCTCCACAACCTTTTCATTTATCTTGTTAACATGATCGGTGTCAACCATTTGCTGCTTCCGCTGTAAATTTTCATGTTTCAATATCTGATCATCCATTCGTTTCCACATATTTACCAGACCCATGTCAACAACCCTTCCAATGACAGCGTCAAACTTTTCCCGATAAATGGCTCCTTTGCTCATGATGATACCAACGGAAACGAAATACGAAGTGGTTCTACTTTTCACAAACTTTGTGTGTCCAGATCTGTCCATCATGTTTGCAGTGTACATGTAACCAGTGAACTGATTCCACAGTATACAACTTTTTTGGTGTCCGTTCTTTCCAACGACATCACTCAGACATTTTGTGCCATTTTCCTCCAGTTTCATTTTTCTGTAAATAGTTTGTATTGCTGGATTTGGCGAACTCCTCAATATTTCAAGTTCGGATCCTTTAATATAATGTAGGGTTATATCCATATTGGAAGCATACGCCAAGTCCCAAAATGTTTTCGGTGATTCCGGGAAAACTGGAAATGCGAGCAATGATACTAGCTTCGAGCGGTACGTATTAGTAACAATGAGCGCAAACATTATCCAAAATGCATTAAATATTCGGACGACTGATTCGTTTCCTCCAAATGGTTTTCGTGGATACTGCTCCAAAAGTGTTCCGCATACATAACAGGTTACTTCGAATAACAAAACGTTGTAGTTTTCCTGCTTAGCTATGATAAGTGACGCCAATGCTGCAATTGATACCACATCCAAAGCCACCAAGTATAGCCAACTTGTTAAAGAATAAGGCCGCCATATAGAAGTAAATGGATAGTACGGTTGTGGCCTGCCAGTCGTGAAGGTCAGCCACTCGAACCCGACTGGTTTCGTGTAGCTGACGTGCTGAAATCTGTTGTAAATTTGGCCTGTGCTCTGACCAATGTCTGCGTTTCCAGCAATCAAATCTGCTACGGTTCCAATCCATGTTCCATTTGGATACCGAAATCCGGGTCCACCACCTCCAGCACTTGGAAAGTATACGGCGGTGAAATTATATTTTTCAGCAAGATGCTGGAATGTGAAATGAAAGTAACCTCTGGATGAAGTCCACTCTCCAGCTATATTTTTCCGTATTTCGAAAATGGGCTTCACTGTTGTCGGTGAACTTACACGGAATGAGTGACCGTTTAAATCTGTTAGTAGATCAGGAAATGTAGGTTTCCGTAAAGCGATTAAACGTTCGTCCGAGTTATTGTGAAAAGGACTATGCGTATAATATGATGCATGTTCGTTTCTAGAAAATGAAATTAAAAGTTTATTTGTTAGCCTTCCGAACATTTCAGAATTCAATAATTTCCTGGGATTCAGGTCGGTATCTTGATAGTAGAAGATGAAGTAATCCGAGTCTTTTCGGAATATTCTGGAATTTAGGGTGGTCAGAATCACGTCAATATTTTTTCGTTGGCCGAAACTTATTTTCCGAAACGTGGCGACACATTGACGGCGGTAATGAGGAATATCCATTGAATATACTGTTGTAGTAAAATTGTCTACTGCGACATCAATAAGATATTTATCCACAATGTACCCTGCAGGTATTGGGCTCCCAATGGAGAAATGGCTTTGCTTTGGCATGTTGCTGGAAATATGTACCTGAGTACAGTTTTCTAAATTATTTGCCGCTATGATCATGGAGAGAGTAGATCGAATAAAACTGGAATCCATCCGGACTGTAATGCGGTCCACCACTCTCGGTGTCCGGGGCGAATAAATATAGGGAACACAGTGATGTCGTCTGCCGGTATAACAAAAGTCATTTAAAATCAGCAAAGTAAGATGATACAACCTGGTTGCTAGACGTATTAGACTGAAAGTTTATCTACATTCGTCTGATTGTTGTCGGAGTGCCTTGTACCCGTATTTTAAGAGTTTTATTTTTTTTGCAAGTGCAATATGCTGGCATAGAAACGCCTAACATGTTCACCGTTGCAAACGCCACGCTCTAACTATGAAATATAAGGATCCAATAAGAAAACTAAACTAATACGAGTTTGCTGGCAAACAATTGGAAAACTAACGTCAGCATTTTTTAAATTATTTGGTGAATACCAGGTGCCAATTTGTAAAAATTGTCATAAGGCAGCTCATATCTGCCACAGCGCATCCCACATTGCAGAACACATCATTAGTGTTCGGATATAAAGCTATCAGTAATACTAACAGTCTATACGTTTAAATAATTTGCACCTTCAAATCATGTTTATATTTGTTCTCTAATGTGTAGCAATCAAATATATGAAAAGAATGATGGAACCGAAAAAAATGTATTTCTTTCTTTAGGCCGTTAACGATCTCGTTTACAGGCTGCAGCTCACAAAAGTTTTAGCGTAATGGTTAGTGGAATGCGAATAAATAAATTATGGCAACCAGCTATCGTTTTTGTAATTTTTTTTAATATTGGTGTACCACCATATGTAGTCACAATCATAATTGCAAGCATGCAGTGCTAAGAGTAAAGCTGTATAGCACAAAAATATTCCAGACTTTAAATTGGGATACTGTTGTGCCTTTCCGTTAATTGTTTTGACCGAGACACAAACCGTTTTTGAAGTTAATATTAGTAGAGTACAATGGACTCTGCATTTAAGCCGTTGGAGTCAACAACCTTAAAAAATACAATCCCATGATTGGGTAACTATTATCCTTAAATGCACATTATTCGTAAATTGGTTCAAGTGGAAATGTAGTAAAATTACAGAATATGCTGCTGTCATCTATAATATGTACTTATAACAGTAATACTTATTCAAGGATAATTTTGCCTCGCATATTCACCCATGAATTCAATTCGCCGATCAAAGTTTCAAATACCATTGTTTCTATTGCACTAACAGAGTTGGCAGATGATAAATTGATGAAAATGGTGCCGAGCCGGCAAGGCTTAGTCGCTCGCTAGCAAATATTTCATTTCCAATTGCTTTAGTTTATTTTACTTTAAATTATTGCCACCAAAGAGTATTAAAAGCAGAATATTTATACTTTCATGATATATCAATTGTAAGAACTTTGAAGTTTTTACATGAATGTATATTGACTTAAATTGCATCCATAATTATCAGTCTATTGCATACTAATACTGTAAATTAAATCCCCTTCTACACTTTTTCACATAAAACACAGGTGGAATACCAACTGGTGTACATTGATAATATATCAATACGTAATTTTGTTTGCATTTTTACAATTAACTACATGTTTTGTAAATATAATTAAACTTAAATTCTATATTGTAAGAAGAATTAGACTTAGAGTTTGTTGTATAATGTTACCAAAGAAATTTGCATTGGTGTCCTTGTCAAAGGCCGCAAATCCGTAATAGAATGTAATCGGTCTCTGCGCTTTAAGCTGCCGTCTAACAAACTTGGCCCAAAATGAAGTTCCAAATTCCCTCATTTCTGTCATTATCATCCCATCTCTTGCAATTGCCAATACCCACTGTTTTCTAATTAGACGGCTACAGAATTCGTGAACATAAGATAATTTTGGGAGTGTGTGCAAAAAGATAATGTAAAATGTAATGGCGAACAGAACAAAAACTATGTATATAAGACACGGGAAATATTTCCAACCTTGGCATGCCACCCAAACACAAATGGTGCCAAATATGAATCCAATAACCATTCCGAGTCCCGCAAATGCCCGCATGGCATCTGAGCCTATTTGAATAATACACTGAAATTCGACGTATATCCGAATAAGCGCTTGATTGAATTCTTTCCTTGAAATACAATTTACGCAATTTATGTAAATTGTGAAAGATTGCATTATGGGCAAAGCTAATATACAAATGGTTCTGCTCTGTTCAAAGTAGGCTAATTGCAACAGAAGGAACCGTATGATGAGCAGCAGAAAATCAGAAACTGTTTCCGTGCACCAGCTACCCAGTAGAACGTAAAGTGGGTCCAAATTTGCAAATACTGAAACCGCAGGAAAACACACCACCCCCAAGAAAGCAGTGAGAATTATCCCGTTCATGAACAATCCTGTAATGTCTGTAGGCGTTGTGCGTCTCTCAAAAGATTTCCCAACTAAGCAATCCCCAGAACATTATAACAAACACTAACTTTTCATTCATTATTGTAAAAAAATAATATTGCTACCTTCAGCGATCATCTGTTTCCAGCATATTTTCTCGGCAAATCCAATTGGACGGTTGTCCTTGCGGAGTCGCCTATCAAACTGGAAGAATTTCTTAACATAATTTCCACACAGATCACTGCCATGCTTTGTCAGAATAACATTGAGGCCGAATGCAAGAGTACCACAGCTGCATCCCATCATTACATGCAACAACACTACTTCCAGTTTTTGGGAAATTGCGCCAAAATTGTAGAGAAAGAATTCCAGCAGGCATAATGCGGCTACGAAGAATATGGCAACGTTGGCAACGTAGAACGGTGCTAGTTTTAGCGGATTTTGAAGAAATACAAACCGCTGGTGCTTAGTATCAATTTGCATAATATATGGATACCCAAATTTGCCAAATAGATGGTTGTATAGATCGTACGCCTTCCATTGCAATGCGGTGGCCATGTTTGTGGTGTACACGTTGCTGCGTAACCATTAGACAGACTAGATGATATGGATATTACCAACTGTAAGCAAGGAAATGGTGGCTCGTAGCTGCTCCAGCTGTTTGTATGTATTTCGTATATCAGAGCGGAAACAATTTCAATTACGGAATCAAATGCATTTTTTATATTTATTTCCTTTTTCACATTTTTTCCGAGTGCGGAATGCTTCCTGGATTAATAGGGAACTGCATTATTAACAATTAGGACCGAGAAATTCCAAAGTAGGTCAAGTGTAGGTAAAACAATTTGAAGTCTTTGAATGTATCCTCGTGTATAAAGTTTACAAGGAAACGCGCGTGTTGGAATTATTCACAATAAATTGCTTTACAAATGTCAAGCGTTCCAGAATATCGTTCCGCACATAACTCATTTTGTTTGGTTTGTACTTGCTGAAAAAATGTATATCTATAAGTTTAATCCTATTACCAACATGCAGTGAAATGGATCCGGAACAGTAAAGTGGTGTTCATTAAATGTGTTTCCTTGATAGAATAAAAGCATTTGCCCTTGTCAAAATAATCAGCCTCTAAAAGCATAGATGGCAAAATTCTTGAACTTCTGATTTTTCCAATTTACCAATAATTGGAATTAATCTATTCAGAACAAACGTGGAATAATTGAATATGAGATTACACTGTTCGTACTATTAGATAGGGGCTGTTGCACATGTATAAAGAACCGTGGGCAAATTAGCCACTTTATTATCGCCCTGTTATATAACGTACAATTTTCTGTGCTGCGGAGTGAACTGCTTGTCCGTCTGCACCTTGAAATACAGTCTCCGCCCACTTCATTATCGTAACGTCGTATTATCGTAAGCGAAGATTGACACATTAATTTAGGTTATTAAAACACATTTTTGTGAAAACTGACACCATACCGCACTTCTAATGACAATCACCATTATTTGCTTAGACATGTACTTGGTGCATCATTTGCTTGTACGGAAATGTAAGGAGACAATCGATGATGGCACAGGAGATTTGTTGAGAAAACGTGATGGTAGTAGATAAGGTAATGAAATAGAATCTGCTTGTCCAAATTGACAAAATGGGACGACTCATCAATGTTCTTCGAAGAACGTTGTTGTCGTTTGTTGCATTAAAAGAATGAGGAGAATTGAAGCTCATGTCCGATACATCAGTTGACATTTCTAATAACCTGCGTACATTTAGGGAAAGTCAGAAATTATATTTTAACGAATATGGAAAGGAAACAAACATTTAGAATGACCCCCAACTCACACGAATGCATTGACAAAACTAATGATGAGAACAGCTGGATACGCCAGAATTCCAGGAAGTTCGTGGATAAACGAGTGGTTCATGCTTCGAGTCAGAACCTACGAACAAGATACCACCGCGGTTCCAAATATGGACTTTAGAATCGGAATAGCCTTGGGTCGCATGCATTCGTTGAATAGCCTGTTCAACATCTACAGTAAATATGTCTTTTTAATGTGAACTTCATTCGGCTGTAGCAACTCAACTCATGAGGTATGTTTGAAGGAAGGGAGAAGCGGAATATGTTTAATACTATCCATTCTCTTTTCACACATATGTCTTTCCGTATTTTTTTGCTTTGTAGGCGCATTTTTTAAGAGTAAAACTCCTTGTACAGAAGTGAAATATGTAGATTAAGCTAAATGCATAACCTTAAAAATATATACTAACCTATTTGCATCCGCATACCTGGATAACGATTTCACATTTTACAGGTCATTACTGTCCTTCCTATTTTGGAACTTACTTTCAAAAATGATAAAACTAATTGTAATAAGAAAGTTACTGATGTCTTCTTCGGTCTGGGCATCTGAGAAATAAAATCACTTCTCTCCGTATTCTTACACTAAACATCGATTTTATTTTCACTCCGTAATTGATTTATTTCTTGCATGGAAAAACTTGACATGACTGTGGAAAAAGTTGACATGACTGTGGAAAAAGTTGACATGACTGTGGAAAAACTTGAGTGTATAACATGAATGATGATGACGACGACATGATGATTGGCGTTCGCGATTTCAAAATAATTATAGCTTACTACAGATAACCGGGGTTTTTTAAAAACAAGTGGGAAGATGCCTCACTATATTCCTCGCCCCATGTAACCCATTTTGCCTTAAATCTAGAGCATTTTTGGCATGGATGATCTAACCGGATTGTAGAAGATGATGCTACAAGGACTACAACGGACTTTGCAGATGTAACGAGTTCTCATTTGGTGATTATTTACAGTGACGCAGTTCGGAACTGTTGATTCAGCGACCCTGCCGTTATAAAATAGTTTAAAAATTCACCGTTTGTATTGCATCAACAATATTTCATACTGGTTTTAGAGATTAATCAATAAATTCATTTAATGAAATAATTAAGATCACTAAAATAAATATGATACTGTGCATTCCATTTAAACCATGATAGCACGAAGTAAAGACCAAACATGTTCCGGATAAGATGGGCCGCTATATTAATTCATTGCATTACAAAGAAACATTTTTTAACAATTGATTAATTTCACATGATAGCCCTGTCTCTTGGCAACATGCCTGCATAATTGTTTTCATAAATCGTACACTTTTAGAGTTCGTGTGGTGGTAATTCGGTTCTATTGCTCGTTTAGAGGTGTACCAACTCCCTTCACACACCCAAATTGTCGGTATGGTTCCTCCAATTTTGACATAGGAAATCGTTTGTTTTCCGCAACAAATGGTTCACAAATAAGATGGTGTTGAGAATGGTCACTACATGCCCCCCACGTATTTAATTCTAAGTGGTTTTCGTGCAGTTTTCTCTCATTACACTTCTGGTTAGCACACATAATGTAAATATAATGCACAGATTGAATAACAAATAGTGCAGATTTATAATATTTGTTCCACATTTTAGTACGATGGCTCTTTTATTGTCTTCAATAATTGATGGCTTCATACTATACATTTTTTCCTAAATTGGTAAATGCTTACAATGAAATTCCATGGAATCAGTATCTTAGCTGTCTGTATGATCCCTGGATACAATATAAGTTAACCGAGCACATTATGAATATATATGGTAGCAAAAACTGCAAGTTATTACACGTTCACTTACACTCCCGTTGCGGCTAATTTCTAATGTATTCCGTGCACGAAACTCATTTCCACCCAAGACACTATTTTAGTTTTAGTTACCCGTAGTACCCGAGCGACTACAATTTCCATTTACCTATTAATCGATTTGGTCTTGCAAATTAAATTGCTAATATGTTCACGACGTTTCGGTAGCCATACATTGCTTATATATTACCCAAAATTAATTACGACGACATGTACGAGAAAATATTCAGTTCGATGGGACAATATGCTGTTAGAGGGCTTACATTACTTACCGTCCTTTTCCGACGAGCGGACACGTACGTTCCAAACTTTTGACACGTAGGTTCACTGGTGCTAACCCTGCAGGTGTGTGTCTTTTTCTTGCAGTCTCGGTTAATTTAGAGCCAAAAATATTTGAACAAACGTTTCGAAACTTAGAAATTTTCCAGCTTAGTTTCAGAGATACAATTTTAAAACATGCATTTCTAAAGATATTATATTTCCGTGCTTTTGTACACGACACTTGACAGTGTCTTAATGGGAACATCGGGTGGAATCAAACTGTGCTGCTTGTGGAATATTGTACAATACATGAGGGTAAAACTCGCGAGACCCAAGTGAGGGCCATGCTGTCCCTCAAGGCTACACGACGTTAACAAATAAGAGTGACATCAATCATCACATTCTTGTACGATGAGAGTTAGTGCTCCAGATGCCAAGCATTCTTGAGCCACTCATTCATTAGTCATTAACATAACAATTGTCACTAGTAATGAGTAATCCTAAGTCTATTTAAGAAGGAGCAAGAGCTCACACACACAGCAGATCTGTAGCAGTAGAGTAGCAGCAAGCAAAGGAATACACTCTGGAGGAGATTAAAAGGAATGCGTTGATTGAGAGATGGGAAGATAGTTTGAGCTGAAGCCAAGCAGTGGAGGAAGCCTCCACCGGCAGTAAGCAAAGCGAGCTCACTTATTCTTACAGAGTTCCACTTGACTATACCAATAAATACTTATATATCTCAACCATCCTCTCTCTCTCTCATCTCCCTAATTCATTGCACCACGACCACATAATCACTAGCCAAGCAAAGCGAGTCGCATCTCCCATCTGTTCCCCCACATTGCCCCAAACAGCTACATCCCAGTACCTCCGCACAGTTACCGCAACAGCGATAACCGGGGATGACCCACGGGATAAGCCCCCATCCCAAAGGACCTCACTCCCACAAGAAGATAGACAAACATTACAATGGAGCGAATTCTAGCAATTTTCTATATTTTGATGGAAATAACTTCCGTTTGCCGCGCTGGGCCTGGATTTGAAACAACGTATCACTATGTGAAGCAAGTCAGCAACGAAGAAGGTTTCAACACCACCGAGAACGAGTTTGTTGAAAACGAGTTTCTTAACGCGCGGAACTTCAAATCAGCAATACATCTAATTGAATACTTCACACTTTTCTCTCAACGCAGATGTTTAATATTTGTAGATAATTACATTCAACTCAACTTGCTTCAAATAAACACCCCCATAATGCTGAGAAAGTTCTCTCCAGGTCAAGTCAAGTACTCTTACGCCAAATTGAATTTGACTCATTTCATTTGGGTCAAGCCAAATATCTACCACACCTTCAACGAAACGAAGCCACACATTTGCGAAACGTCTTTATTTCGAACAGGCAGATATGCAAGAGGGGGAAAACGACCAATGGATTTTTGTGTCCGATATAACATTTCAGAATTCTCATCTCATTCCAGGCCATGGAACTGCGTAGCCCAATTTTCACTCTACTTACCAACAATACAAGTCAAGCATACCGCGCCAAAGGATTGTCCGTGGAAAAGTATGCATCCTGGACCATTCCTGAGTCTTTTACCACTGGCGGGTTATTTCAGCATACCATCACATGTTCCTTCGATTCAGGTTCTATTTTACGAAAATGTGAAACGATACAAATATATGCTTCACGCACTACAATGCTCTGGGGAATCGCAAATTGCTTGGCACGCATGGACTTGTCATGGCCATATAATAACCATAGAAACTGGGAATCTGGCGAAAAACGCACTGGTATACTTTGAGACGAAGCCTGTCAATATAAAACGCATTTCGAAATTATGTCGTTGTGAAACATGCTCAAACACGCTAAGTCAAATTCCTATTACCTTAAGCTCTATTGGGAATCTGCTGACGGGCAAAAGTGGTAACATTGGATGCGGCAAGGATCACGAAAGGACAGATATTTATATCGATTTCTTGTACGCAACCTCAGCAATTACGAGCCGTCGTGTGGAGGAACACATGGCAAAGTGCGCAAACCAAATTTCATTAGGATCCCGGGTCCTCATTCCATACAAAGATGTAAATGATCGCATAGCTCATGCGTACGCTTTCGAATGGTCCTCCATCCTAAAAAACTACAGCTATGTTGTGAGCCCAGGCCATATTTGCATCAACGGTAAATTGCAGTCTTTTACGCGACAAGCTTCAGATGGATACCAAATGTATTTTGGAAACGCAAAAGGCCTTCGATTTGATGCTGAGCTGGACACAAACAGATTTAACAACCATTTCTTACCGCTTGCTGTAGCAGACCCAATAAATACAATTAGATTTGTAAGCTGTGGCAGTCGAGGATTTTCGCGGCTCAAATTTGAGGAGCTCGTCATATCATTTGAATGTGACGTTTGGATGTACTTAGCCATAAGCGTGTTGGTGGTTGCCTATTTCATGTGGCGACTTGGAAAAGCATCCACCTTTTCCATTCATGTATATCTGGAATATATGGACTTGCTTATCCGAATATTACTAGAGGTCGACACAAACGTGAGGGATACCGGGATACGAGATTGGCCGCTGAATATTTTGGTCGGTTCGTTTGCTCTTGCAGCGGTTGTTCTCAACAATGCCTATAAAGGCGATAACACGTTTAGAATCATCCAGCCTCGAAATCTCCTTCCGTATACTAATGTAACCCAGCTGGTTTCTGACAATTTCACACTGACATCAAGAATTTCCTTTATTGAGATTTGCAAAGGAACCGGAATAACAAAAACAGGCTGGAGCGGATACTGGTATTTGGGCATATTTGACCCAAATTATATTGTCTATCTCACCGCTGAAATGGCCAACAAGTACTCATACCGATACATTGCAGAGGGCACTACCCTCAGTGAGGAATTATTATCAGATTACACAAAAATTCATAACCACAGCTACACCGACATGTCCGTCCGAAAACTGGGCAAGATACTAACATATAGGCATAATTCTCAGGGAAGTGAGGACACTAAAAATTTCAAACGCGCAATCCGTACACAAGACGAAATTGCTCTATATGAAAGCCTTGCAAGATGTAACAAAACAGCGTTGGTTTTACCATTCCATTTGTGCGTGAGTACTGCAAATCGGCTTCGCCAGGAATATCCCAAATTGACTGAAAAAATTGATGTAGGATTGGAAGAATATTTCTCGACGGCATACAAATTCAGGTTTATGGGATTAATGCCGCTGCGTCTATTGAAAAGAATCAGCGCAATCAAGGAAGCTTACGTGTTTGAGTGGTGGCAAAACTTTGTGCTGGGAAGCGGAAAGCTGGTTTTTAGGAGAGAGACTGTGTTGGCTCCAGCGTCGTTGTCTGGAAATATTTTGGTCATATTTGCAGTTTTCTTGATTGGAATAGCTTTCTCTATTGTTGTTTTTATTTTGGAGGTATCTAAAATGATTTTGTCAACCGTGTTACAATATTTTGAGAAAACGTTGAATCTGCAGATAACAGTTGGTTTGCAATCTGTACAACGTCATCTTAGAAATGTACTTAATTTTATAACTAAAGATAATGTTATTGTACATGGTGTATCTAGGTTAGTTGCCATGCTCAAATTGTAAATGAAAAGTGATGGAATGTACCTTGCGCAGCATTTGTCTCAAATGTCGTCATCCGGTGTCGAATTGGTGATAATAATTAATCTAACAGTAACAGTGCTTGTTTTAAAAAAATTCTAAAATAAATCATGAAATTGATATTAACGTTAGCATCACGTGCGTTCAAGAATGCTTTGTTAAATAGTTTTTTCAACAACGTTAAGTTAGACTTCTGTAAATTACAATTCATATTGCTTCAGTTTTAATATCTAGCACATATAATGGCAAAACTTTTCCTTCTCAGTGTAATCGATTA
This sequence comes from Sinella curviseta, assembly GCA_004115045.4. Classification (NCBI taxonomy): domain Eukaryota; kingdom Metazoa; phylum Arthropoda; class Collembola; order Entomobryomorpha; family Entomobryidae; genus Sinella; species Sinella curviseta. Next base: position 41,326,679 of record CM023202.3, on the reverse strand, counting down.
TAGTATTTCGCAATATCTCTCCCGGGAAAACCTTTCCCAATATAAATTCATACCGGGTCCTGGCAGAGCTAGTGCTCTGTAACTTTCCAATGCTTAACTATGCCTACTTTAACTCCCTCGCTTTCCAAAAAATCATTTTCTTAAGAAAAAATAAAACTTTACTTTTTTCTTTAATACCGCAGGATACAGAGTAGGTACAACGTTCGTTAAGAATTCACTGAACATGGAAAGAATTTTAATATCCGTTCAAAAAATCTTTATTCAAATTGTTAATGCTTGTAAGTTGAGAAGTACATGCACATGTCCATATATTATTAATTTTATCTTGCTGGATATTTCTTCTGGAAGGAACTGGAATAACACGAAAAAAGTTTCTATAATTAAAATCCCTCAAGAAATGCATACTCCATTCGTCGTTTCTTTCGCTGGTGGAACACGGAAGCAAATCCAATACGCAATTAGTTCTATCTTTGTGGGCATGCCTTGACGAACATGGAAAATTGACAAGAATAATTTCCCACCGAAATTCATATTCATTTCACTATTCATTCCAAGGGCACTCGTATCCGCACGTCCCACCAAAATGCTCCACAAAAAATTCTACAAGTATTTTGGAACGCGTGTCTGGCTAATGGAGCTGGGAATGAGCACATATTACAATTGGGATAAGAAGAAGGAGCATTTAATACCTGCAAAATATTGGCAGGTTATGAGCATGTAAGACGCCATTCGTTCTTTCTCTTAATTGAGTATGTGCTAATTCATAAACAAGTTTTAAAGCTCTTTTTTGATATTTAGGTGGATGGGATTCTGGCTCGGTGGCGTTGGCCTTGTCGAATTACATATGATTCAGATATACATCAAAACTCGCATGAAGGACATTGAAGAGGACGGTCAAACTGGGCCGCCGCCTGCAGACCTAAAAGCTTTTGCGACGTTAATGATAGCTGGCGGGGAGATTCTCTTGATCACTTGCACTACATTTCTGAATCTGATTTTTCTTTACCGCCGTGAAACCTTTCGGTTCCTCTTCAACGAGCTCCTGGACTACAACAAAAAGCTATCACGTAACCTTATTTTTTAATAGTGACGCTATATAAAATTATAATATGAAATTATGTCATTGAATAGAATGTATGTAAATAGAAATGATCGAAGATGGAAAATTGGTGCTGACCGACGACCAGAAATTCTTGATCCGTGCCACACAATGGCTAATGGCTTACACGACTATCACCTGCACCTTCCTGCCATTTGGAGTATTCATGGCAATCATGACCAAAATTGAACCGACTCACCAACTGTTCGAGGAATGGTTTGAGATAGAGTTGACGTTGGAACCCAACATCCTGCCCATCTACATCCCGCTGCTGATTGGAGTTTACGGTGTGGGATGTACGGTTAACATGATGACGGTGGTAATCAGCCTGTACTTCATGACAGCTACGATTACCACCGCTGCCATGACGCCAGAGGAAATGGAATGGACGCCAAGGATTGGTCACAATCGATGCAACCTGATAACGGCTGGCTTTGGGAAGCTAAGCGATGTAGAGGTGATCCACATGTACCGGATTCAGCAAATTCTGAATGTTCTGCTCAATACCTTCTTCAAATCGGTTCTGATCTCGTTCCATCACGTGGGATGTCTGGCAACATTCGTGGTACTGATCGTATTCATGGCGCGATATGACACAGTGTTGGCAGAGTATGGGATCCAGGCATATCTGGTTGTGTTCTTGAGCATGGTCGTCCCAGTCGTTTTGATCTTCGCGCAATCAAAAATGGCTGGTGCGGTGGTGGATGTGTCGGAGGAGTTCAAGAATGCTGGCGACAGCTACATTCCCAGGCGATTCCTGTTTCGAAAGTTCTGCAAGAGCTGCACCACGTTCTACATTCAGGTGGCGTATCCCTTCTACAATATTCACAAGGAAACGTTCACAATGTGGATGGAAGCGGCACAGGACTATTCCATGGAGTTGCTGTTGTGGGAATAAATGCGCGAATAAATATCTCAAATTTCCACAGAAATGACAAAAATGTGCAGGCATATTGTATAAACGTTTAGATAGATAAATGCCTTTTGCATCATCCGGCGCTATGGCTATATCAGTATTTAGGTATAACGTTTGCATATAAAAACCACCAAATTCTTCATCAAGTAGGTAAATAGTTTTGAGTGGTGTTTATATTGTAGATGCATGGTTAGATATTACTATTGATAGTACACCGGTCAAGACTTTTCCTGCACGTCATAAAATATTAATTCATTTGATCTCAATTTATTTTTAAGCAATACATGGAACCGAAACAATCCCGGTACAATCACCATAATTATGTATGTATAGCGAAGTTGGTAATTGTATAGAGAATCTTGTAAGTAATAATTATGAAATGACGTTTTATTGAATACCATTGCACTTCCTTTACCTTAATTAATCGAACTGTGTTTCTGAATAGCGAATAAATGTACTCGAAAGGTGTACGGTACTCAATGTTGATGTACTATGATTTATGCAAACACAAACATTAATTAGTTGAAACACATTGATTATTTTAATTAGTTGAAACAAGCTACCGCCAAGAACTTGGTTACTAATTCGCGTTGCTTAGCTTCATTCATATACTGAAATACTTGCAACTCATAATAAAAAACATAATTCATGTCTCCTTAATTTGGAATAATTTTTGGGCTTTGGGGAAAGGCGTTAGCAATTCTATTAAAGGTACATTTGCATGTTTTTTTTATATTCAAGGTTCTAGCGATTGGTATGTTTGTCGGTCTGTCTGCCTGCCAGTTAACACTCTAACTTCTCTCCACATTGACCGATTTGGCTCACATTTGGAAAAGCGGTACCTTTGGTCAAGGGGACGTTCCCTATGGATTTTCAGCAAGGTACGTCATCATTGACCGGAAGTAAGGGAGTTGAGGTATTTGGGGTGGTGGGGTGGTGGGGTTACCAGTTGTCAAATTTATTTATATCATAAATCTTAGGGGATAATCAACTTGAGCCTAATAATTTCGCCCTAAAATCATGTTTCTGTTTGTTATCTAATCCGTCAAGTCAGTACGAAAAGGAGCGATTGGACAGAATGGAGTGCATTATTTATTTCAGTCGTTAGCGATCTCGTTTACAAGCAAGATGCAGCTCATGGAAATCTCAACGAAATGATTAGTCTTAAGTGAAACACAAAAACATTATGGCTATGTAACTTCCATTTCTGGAAATTTTGTTAATATGGGCACACAATAACATGTAGTCGCAAAAGCAGAAATGGATAGCACACAAATATTCCGGACTTTCAAATTGTGGGAATGGGGAACCTTCGCGTTTATTTTGTTCCGCGACATAAACTATATACTCACTTGTATTGTCAGTTTCGTTGCTTATACATATTTACATGCTCACTTGTATACAAATTATACAATAGTGGTGACATATCCATCAGTTTCCAGTTTTATCGTTTAAGCAATAAATTATAAATAAATAGCAGTTTGCTAGCATACAAACAGTGCAGTGTAAGTCTAACATTACCCCAAGTGTTTATCTACTCAAATATTAACATTGCATCAAATATTCTGTTGACATAATTTTCAACGCAATCCGTTCTAAATTCTCGGTCAATTTTCAGAAATGGCTTAAAGCCAACCCTTATTACTTGACAGGTCGTTGCATCATGTTTCATGAGTAGCCAGCTTTTCTTTAACGCTATTGAATTTACGGAAGCGTACTTTTTATTAGAAACATATCGAAACTTGTGCGTGATTTTGAGGCATATCTCACTCAATTCCGTAACCACAAATAAAAAGACATGAGAGCCAAATAATATCACCACTGAAAGAAAAGCCACCATTCCGTACAAGTAAAATCCCAGAATATTGTACGCTTTCAGAACTATGTATCCGCTAAGGACAAGGCCCCAAAAGAATCCCGACACCGTGAAAGATAGCGTTTCTTCAATTACGAACTGAATGCATGAGTAAATGATGCACATACGTTTGTATAAACGGATGTAATACGGGATCATTTCCGTTTCGGAAACATCTCTTAGAATTTGCTCTAAGCATTTGCGGAATACGTCCACAACTAGCAGTAATACCATTGAGCCACTTGTTATGCATCTTGTTGACTCAAATGCCGAAAGTGTTAGTGTCCCTCTTATCAATAGGCCCAACATTTTTATGATCACTTTTGCATAGGTGTTCTCATAATCAGGTATGATATCACGAAGAACGAAATAGAATGGATCAAAACGGTAGTAGAGAGAAGATACCAGTAGCACAAACGGACAAGGAATCGCCACAAGAGCCGCCAATAACATAATTATATCAGTCAACTCGACCCTCTTCAAATCCAGCAAACCTCCAGCAATTCCTTGAAATTTTAATCAATGTATTTTGTTCGTATAATTTCAATGTTAATTTTAGACAGCGGATTACCGTGAGGCCTTCGGATTTGGTGTTTTACATGGAAATCTAACAGATTGTTTACGCCATCCAGAACGTCCGTGTTTCGATTGATCAAGCTGGAAAATAGCAGCACATTGCATGTCAAAGCGGCTGCACACAAATTGAGTGCTAAGACGCTGAAGCTGTAGTTCGCTCTTGAATGCAGAAATATGTGGGACATGGCAACGTAAGCTGAGCACAAGCACGTAATTAAAATTAGAGACAAGGAGACTAAAAAGTTTGGAGCAACTTGTTTCGAACAGGATAGCTTTAGGTAACCGAAATTTGTTGTCCAAACTACAGGAGATGGTCCCATGTAGCTGAATCCTACTTCCAAGAGGTAGAACGCATGCTTCTGGATTGCTGTCGGCATGGTGACACTGACGACCAAATAATTATCGCTAAACAATAGAAAATATACTTTTTAAGTGCCGCAACTTATCAATTATCGTATGCTTGCTTATAAATGAAGAAACTAAAAACTAATATAACGAACATGTATTTGCGAACTGAAGAAATTTATCCGGTGCGTCAAACCAACATAATAATAAACGATTTCTTGAAATTATTTGTTTTTTGCATTTACTTTTAAATTGCTACTTAAGTGAAAAACGCCCCTGAAAACATTAATACCATTTCAATCCTTATGTACGTTTCGGATTTATTTGTTATTGACATGATCTGAATATGCAGATCGCAATGTTCTCGAATTACAACAACATGTTCGCTGCAGCGGCATACAATATTCCCATTAGTAGCAACCCAAAACAAAGTCAGGCAGTAGGGTCTGCATTCGAGAAGAGAAACAGGCTCGCCAATTTTAGTCAAATTTAAATATCCAATTAACCTGATAAGATGATAATTGGACCCACCGTCAACCGGTTGAAACTAGAAAATTGGAAACGCAAATGCGTACAAAGCTAACGGATTATTAAAAGTGCGAATGTTTTTCGTACAGCGGATTCAGTTATCTGGGTAAGCATTACGCAATTTAATTTTTTGAGTTTCATTTCCATAATTATAAGTTCAGCAGCCGTGGTCTGATATCAAACATTTCCGAAATTCTGTTTTGATACAAATATCAGATAACGTAAAAAGCAATTTAAAAAATCATGGCAGATTTCCCAAATGACAGATATATTAAATATGTAGGAATCTGGAGCAATTTCGTAACCGGGGTATGTAATTTATTTCAAAAACTACACCCGTATCAACGTCTCATTATAATGTGTGACAATTGTAAATAGACTATTAATATGGTCATGTACATTAACTACCCATAACAGGAATCCAAAAATGGGAAGTCAACAATTTAATTTGTAAACTCAGAACGTGTGTAAAACTCGGTTATCTATCGTTCGTAAATTGCATTCCAGGAAGTAGATTACATTTGTCTTAAATATAATTATTTTGGAATTTATATTATGCAATACTTATACATAGGTATGTGCATAGTTCAATGGGATCACGTAAAACCATGTTCATTTGAGCAGGTATTAATAATATGGTTGATGTAATTTTCAAACCAATCTGTTTTAAAAATTTTATCAATTTTCGAGCACGACTTAAAGAAAATGTTGGCAACTTGACACGCCTTCATATCTCGGGTCCGAGCTAACATGTTTCACATAAGGAGCACCGAATACGCAAAAGCGTGTTTTCAACTGCAAATGTTTCTCCACTTATGGTTAGAACCCCAAGAACTACCACCATGCAGAACATGGTTAAGTTCACTATGGTATGACTCTTGAGAACTAACCACGTGCCGATAACAAGACCTGACAAGTAACGCGCCGATATCAATTGTAAACGATAACGCATAAATTTGTTCTGCTGTGGGGAAGTACATTTGGTTGTGTATTCTAACTGTTCATTAGTAAATTGCAGGAAACGAAAACAGTTCTAGTAATTTGATTTGCAACCGCACAAACTAGGCAATCTGTAATATGTAAATTAAGCAGGTATGCATGTGAGAACTCTGAGAAAATGGCCTCTTGTACATGTTATTTTCTGCACCATGTTTAATTTGTTGGATATGCAGTGACCATAATTAACAAAGGCTACAATTCAACTTACCATCTACTATTAAATAACTAATTCTAAGATCATCGTTTCCCTATCGGATTGACAGGACAGCTCGTCGTATGCGTTTTACAGATACACATGAATTAAAAGTGTGCCACACGAAAAGATTTCAATACAATCGATTTGGGTATTTTGCAATACATATCCGTTCTCCAAGGCCAACCTTGCCCAATACAGCTTCGTACCAGGTCCGGAACATATACCTACCGGTAAATTTCCAATGCTGAACTACGCCTACTTTAACTCCCTCACATTCCAAAAAATTATTTATTAAGAAATCACCACATTCTACTTTATTCCTTCATGGAGCAGCATTCAAAGTAAGTATTACGCCATTAAGTATTCACTGAACATGGAAATAATTTTACATTTTGTTCACAAGAATTTCTTATGGCTTAGTCTCTACCAAGTAGAAAAACATGTACATATATAATTCCCATGTTGTTTCCTGGATATTTCCTTCTGGAAGGAAGTAGGAGAACATGAACAAATTTATAAAAATAAACCCGCCTCAAATGATACGAAATCCCAGTTTTTCTTTTTTTGGCTTGAGGTAGAACAAACATTTAGTACGCCTTTAGTTTTCGATATTCCAGTACAGATTCTTTACGGCGTAAAACTAACATTCTTTCCGCATCCAAAGTGACACTGCCTTCCCCGTTCAATTTTTGGATTCAAACATTTCCATGCCCATCCATTATGCTGCGCAAAAAGTTCTACAAATATTTTGGAACGCGCGTTTGGCTCATGGAGCTTGGAATGAGCACCTACTACAAATGGGATAAGAAGAAGGAGCACTTAATACCTGCAAAGTATTGGCAGGTTATGTGCATGTAATAATCCGTTTTTTCACAGTTCCAATAAAGCATGTACTTGGAAACTTTACATTGGCACATTTCATAACTTTATTTTAAATTGTAGGTGGATGGGATTTTGGCTCGGTGGCGTTGGACTTGTTGAAATACATATCATTCAGATGTACATCAAAAAGGGCAGGAAGGACATTCTCGAAGAGGGTCAAACTGAGCCTCCTCCCATGGACCTGAAAGCTTTTGCAACTTTGATGATAGCTGGCGGCGAGATCCTTCTGGTCACCTGCCTTGCATTCCTCAATCTGGTTTTTCTCCAGAGGCAAGAAACCTTCAGGTTTCTCTTCAACGAGATACTGGACTATAACAAAAAGCTAACCGGTAAATTATATTACCTGCAATATCGTGATTTCCAGCCTCAATTTATATATAGAATACTTTGCAATTTTGTTGACAGAAATGATTGACGATGGAAAACTGGTTCTGAACGGGGACCAGAAATTCTTGATCCGCGCGACAGAGTGGCTGATAGCCTACACGACGACAACTTGCACGTTCCTGCCGTTTGGTGTGTTCATGGCGGTCATGACTGAAATCGAACCGACCCACCAACTAATCACGGAATGGTTTGAGATTGAGTTGACAATGGATCTCAAGTTGCTGCCAATATATCTCCCACTACTGATTGGAGTATACGGTGTGGGAAGTACGGTGAACATGATGGCGCTGCTGATCAGCCTGTACTTCATGACGGCCACCATTTCCACCGCGGCCATCACGCCACAGGAAATGGAATGGACGCCACGTGTCGGACCCAATCGCTGCAATCTGGTAACGGCTGGATTTGGGAAGCTGAGCGATGGTGAGGTGATCCACATGTACAGGATCCAGCAAATACTCAACGTGCTGATCAACACATTCTTCAAGTCTGTCCTGGTCTCGTTCCATCATGTGGGCTGTCTGGCAACGTTCGTGGTTCTGGTGGTGTTCATGGCGAGATATGACGCTGTGCTGGCGGAGTATGGGGTTCAGGCATATCTGGTGGTCCTCTTGTGCATGGTCGTGCCGATCATTTTGATCTACTCGCAGGCAAAGATGGCGGGTGCGGTGGTGGATGTGTCACAGGAATTCAAGAATGCTGGTGATAGTTACATCCGAGGCGGTTCCTGTTCCGAAAGTTCTGCAAGAGCTGCACGACCTTCTACATTCAGGTAGCGTATCCGTTCTACACGATTCACAAGGAGACGTTTACCATGTGGATGGAGCAAGCGCAGGACTACTCAATGGAGTTGCTGTTGTCGGAATAAATTAGTAACTAAATATCGCACATTTAGAATGCGTTTACATGAACCCGGATACCTCGGAGCAAAATAATTAAAAATCCTGCAAGCCAAGTTTGACTTTCAAGTAGGTAGTACATATCCTTTTTATCATGACGAGTTAATGACTACCAGTAAGTTTGTACACATTATTTGCACGGGGCATCATCCAATGTTTCACAAAAATTTGTAAACAGTTTCGATTGTCATATCAGCTGCAACGGCACGGGTGAATATTCCTATCGATAGGCTAGAAATTTTTCGGCACTAACTAAAATATTAAGGAATTTTATTCAATTAGTTTTTGAGCAATGTATTGTACATGAAATTAAATGCTAGGTACATTCACTGTAATCTCGTATATCCAAATAAGCAATTATACTAGTGGTAATACCCAAGTTAAAAATAGGTTACTGGTAGCGAACAAGTCTACATGAACTACTTCAGAATTGTAAACAATAATCATTAATAATCTTTGATTTTTCAAACCTGAGCTTGCCATTTTTTACCATACCACGTTGGGTGCATTGGCATATTTAATTATCTGAAATAAAATAATGAATGCGTGCATGTTTCCCTTGTGATTTGATATGTTGCGTCGGCGATGTCAAAATATCAATGCGGCAAACGAGCAAGGAGACCAGCAGTATAAAAAAGGATATCCGTTGGAAGCGATAGTATTACCGCTTCTGCCAAATTTTATTTGGAATCTTAACCATTATGTGTTACTATTGTTGATGTTGAATAATACGTTGTTGTTCGAAAAACATAAATACATGTCGCTAATAAACAATAATATCAATTGTAGTTAAGACTAATTTAAGTAAATACACAGTCATAGTTTACGTTTGTTCAACCATCGGAGCAAAACTAAAATAAAAAACCTGAACTCATTGATTACTATTAGTATCATCAGTGAATAGAAATGTTAATTCGTCACTGCTATTTAGACGGCGAGTTAGTATATTATCATTTAAATATTTGATAGCAACTTCTAAAAATATTAATTCTAAACAAAGATCCCATTTAACATTAACAATTTCCATAAGAAATGCCACCTGATGTATAGACATATCTAAAATTAAAATAATAAATGACCATATTTCAACTTTGCCGTAAATTCAACTGGAATGTGAAATTTGGTTGTGCGATTCCACCTCTATTTTTACAACTACTCGCCGACACGCACGCTTTCACACGACCTAGAGTATGATGTATTATTTCTGCGTGTTTTGCATTCAATGCAAATTGGCGGGCATAATATGTCAATTTCCGTCATTTTGTCCTTCACATTCAGTTCAAATGAAGCTGTTCTATATTGGTAACCATTTTACTGCGCAACATGTAAAGTATATATTTAAGCATGTTCTGCTGTTATGACTGTTCTACATAACATATAGGCATATAACGTTATATTTATCATTGCTAAAAATAAGTAGTTACTTGCAAAGTTAAAACAAAGTTGTCCCGTTTGCTGTAAACAAATGTGTTTTCATCTAAAACCGGTAGTTATGAAATGTATTGTAGTGTAGCTACGAAATTGTCATGATCCAATCGGAAACGAAGTATTTAATAAATACATCACATTCCTTATTGCTACAGTAGACGAAACGTAGATATATCATATATCAAAATGATACCAAAACGTTATACAAATACTTTTGATTTCGCGGCAGACTGTTGGAATTAGGATGCGGTATATACTTAAGGGACGGAACGATTGGATCCAAAGCAGCATTTTCCAATCCTGGTGTACAGAAAGACAAACATAGCGTCTAATATCACAAGTGCCCATGAAACCAAATTGACTAGTTGTTAGGATTCTAAACCTAAAGTTACTCTTCATTTAATAGTGTGTCTTGGTCGACTCAGCCTACATTTCAAAAGTGTATCCAATAAGTTGATTATTATAGCCTCGTAGCTATGTGCTACGAAATTGTTACGCGCACGGAAAGCTTAATAGCATTTCACACTTACGATATTCGTTAGAGATATATAGAGTTCGATATTCTATCACATTTCGTTAGAGATGATGAATACATTTCTTTCCGCTTTATCTGATCGTTGCGTCCGCAGCAAAAAATCTAATTCAACTATTCATCACACAATTGTTGGAAATTGAAAACAAGAAAATACACGTAATTCAGCAAAAAGGTTTTTAGTTTTAACCATTATCCATCGGCTTAGTTTGGACAAAATTCACCGTAAATTGTTATTGAAAAAAAAGTATATTAATTCTTTCTGGAATTAAATATGTGAGTTGTTAATTCCGTCATGCTGAATCATTAGTATTGTGCTACAGGTTCGTCTATATTTCATTAGAACAACAATATATTTCGGCGTCCCTAAAATCCCAGCTACCAAGATGCTTCAGCGTTATCATTATTGACAATGAACCTGATAAGATCGACACTCTTTATATCACCTAAGTAAAGCAATGGCTTGGTCAAAGAAAATAATGGTTTTTCCATCAAAATATGGTATGATAAAATGTCGTCAGCAACATCATTTCTTATGGATAAATAGTACCGTGCCACACGAATACGGTACAATTATATGCGGTAAATGTCAAGCTTTAAGTTTCCTCATATCTGCAATCTAAATATGCGTTTCTATTTTGTAACTTCAGGTCTATTGTTGGCTTTGAACGCAAGTTTACAACTCATTTGTAAGAGACCGAATAGAAGACTTCTCTGGATCGTCCATCTAATGTGAATTTAAAACCATCCTCATCATCCTCAGAGTGCAAACATGGTTCAAACCTTTAACGTATCCCCTATCTGTTTACATAAACTTGTAGTTCATTGGCAATAACAAGAACTTAACTGCAAACCTTGCACTATACTGAATTTATGTTCTTCGAATCCAAGAATTTACTACATTTGCTGTTCCTTTGTTGGAAAGCAAATGGGTAGATAGCAAATCGGTTCACCACTTTGGTAGATAGAGTGCATGGTTGATCCAGAAGGATTCTTAAGAACCGTTCACAAACAACACCGTTGACGTTGAATCGAAACAGTTTGTGTACATTGAGTTTTGTGGATACAAGCAGCATAATGACAGCGAAAGTTATTGTTAGCATTAGATAAAGTGGAGCAGACAGCGAGGTGATTAGTGCCGTCCAGTCACGATCTGAATTCGGTTTGTTGATGGAAAAAGTGTACTCTGTGCTCTCAACAAATGATGTGAATCCAAATGTACGATAGCGCTCTGCCGTTATCGCGGCAATCGGAAACACGTCAGCAGTTCTCTGCTCGAATTGGCGTAAGTCTTCGCTGGGAGATCCGTTTGATAGAAATGCGATAAATGGGCCTAATGTGCATCGTTCGTTAAAGTTAATGGTGGCATTGGATTGTTTGGCGATTTCATGTAGCATTAAGTAGTGTGACCCAGATAGTTTTCCGCTTATCTTTTCTACCTTAATGAACACTGAATATTGAATGAAGAGAACGTTGAGTGTTCTGCCCGACAAAACATACGTAGTTTTAATGTTCAGCAATGCTACAATATAGCCATTGATATTTTGAGTGTCAAATATTATTGATGAAACTTCATCGTTAAAACAGAGGCCAATCGGTCGAACAACACTGCTTGTAACATGATTCTCGTTCCAGAAACGTTCAGATATTTCTTCGTTTTGAGCGACGAAGATATACTCGTTGTTAACTGCATCGCTAATGCATTGTTGCAAAATGCATTGTCATGTCTGCTCCCAAATATAAGAACATGTGTGCGCGACAGTTACTGTAAAATGATTTCTATACTTCTCCAATATGACTATAAGATGCGTCGGTAATTATTACGGGTTCCAGCTGAAGTGAACGCAACAGCGTGTCAAGAGTAGAGGACTGACTTCCTGGGAAAAGAGTTGTGTTCGTAATGCCATGCATATGCAAAATACAAATGTGTTTTTTAAACTCCTGATTGAATCCATTATATTAAGCAATACCTCCGCCCGCTTGAGATTCTCATGATGCCTGATAGTACAATGTTCATCTGCGCCAACGGTTGATGAGCGTGAAGTAATTCCCAAAACTATAAACATAATAACTTGCCAATGCTTTGCCGCCATGTCAACGCTTTTCAACCACCAAGACGAATCATACACCTTAACTTTCTCCGTTTGTCTTTCAGTCTTATCTCTCAAGTCCAATTGACACAATGCCTTGTCCAATTTCTGTGACACAAAACTTGTAGTTATTGCGTAATTAATAGATTTGTAAACCGAAACTATGATAACTGTCTTGAGCCAGCGGTACGGTGGTGAGACAGGTGCAAAAACACAGGGCAGTTTTGTACTCAGGCTGAACATGATTAGGATATAAAAAGCTCTCGATGATGGCCCAAGAGTATTAACAACAACTGCTTAAAAATATGAATAACATCATTGTTGCTACGCTAGGGGAGAGCTTTCCTTGGTGAGTACCAGACACGGAAGTATTGTAGCTGAAGGATTGTTTTGGTGGTATTGCGATTCTTATATCGACTAACATGTTAGTTTAATACTTATATAATCAAGCATTTGGTATTTCAGAAGGTGCCGGGAACTTACTGATGCAACAATAATATGATATTGAAAGCATATCAGCACATCATCTGCTGTCTACATTTGCCAATTGTAATTCGTGTAAGATTATAATTCAAGTTTTGAGTTCCAACCTAGGAATAATTGGCTGAGTTAAATGCAACTTACATTTAGGTGTTGAATTGGTTGTTAGTATTCCTTGTTGTTACTTACAAATTGCTAATCAATAGCAACGTTTTCGGCAAATAGTTCCAAATTCAGTACGGATGAAATATCGGACATTAATTCATTATCTAATCACAACGCATTTAGTCTACATCGATTTCATAATATTTGGCATTAGCGATGTTATGAGAGACATTACTTGAGTTTTATGTAGTCAATATTAAGTGATATCTAAGTCACGCTTGCATTTAATCTTAGAAATAATTTCTATTGGTATGATTGAATGAAAGGAAATTTAATAACTTATTTGACAATGCAAAATGTTTACAGCTATTGCAATGGCCCGCAAATAATGATAAGCTAACATGTGTTAAGTCCTTCAAAATATTAGGTTATATGTTTGACGAGGCATAATAATGGTAAACCCGAAAAAAATAGAATCTTATTTATCGACTTTTACAATTCACGAATACAAACCTTTGTTGATTTAATCGTGAAGTGGGTAAATATTTGGCAAAGCGATGTAATCGATTGAATGGAGCAGGCTCTGCGTTGTCGTCGTCGACAATCGTTTGAAAAATCGCAAAGCGATGTATTTATAGCTGTTTGTTGTTTCCTTGTCCGACACATTTGATCATGTTTGTGACCAATTTTATCTTCAGTTTCATATAGCATCGCATCAATGCTCAAGGCATTCAATGATGCTCAATTTCTATGTATTCATAAGTTGATTTGTAGTCGACGTCAATCGACAAGTTCGACTTGAACAATTTACACTAGCATTCTCTATTGTGCTTATTTACTGCACTGCTTTGCTGGATCTGCAAAGGTTATATCAACTATTCAGCATGAAGTAATTTGTTTGTGCTTCACTTCACTCACTTGTTAGACAGACCGACACAAATCTAGTAGTTTGCGTTAGGAAATCCATTTTGAAGTCTCGGATTTGTGAGCTGTGGTGAAAGAGGCCTATCATCGTTCCCATTTAGAGAATGATATAGTGTATTTGATTCGTACGTTTGGATGTGAACTGGCACTGCTGTGATGATATTGAGCATTGATGTAGTATATCATGTAATGTGGCAAAATAGAAACATGTGTGCAGGAAACCGCATCAAGTATCATTTGCTAGATTTTATTTTCCGCCTCTTTCTAGCTTTGGTTGCGCAGAGCGACCCATTTCCGCGGTGAATCGTAAAAATCAGTGGGTTCAAATTTATATGCGCGGCATTTCTCTTGGCGGCAATAGTTTTGGCAATGCGTATTAGAATACAAACGTGTATACACTTGTAATGCCCCGTATACCCACACCATGCGATTCAATTGCGGAGTTGTCGAATGATAACTTTACAATGTACACAAAATCGGCAACGCTAAACTTGACAAGTTTACAATCTTATATCCGGGTAAACGACACTTGCAATCAATTTGGTCATGTCGTTATACCGGAATTCAGCTCGCCCGCATTATTATCGCTTGTTGGAAAGGTTGGAAGTACTGACAAGAATGTCAACAACTCCACCGATTTCAACTTTATTTACAAACATCCAATATACGTACCTTCCTTGTTTGATCATCTGGATACCATCGTAAAAAAGCTGAACAGGCTTTCCGGCCGCTTCAAGATTAATACAATAACTAGCATTGGTTAAAAGTCTCGAAACTGGCTTCCAGTTTGAGAATGCATGAATGACTTGCATGCTGGCCTCCGGTAAGTAATCTTCTTTCCCTCCTTATCGACAGTAGTCACTTCTATCACTCTTACTTGCTGGTTGGATCCTGGAATGGTTCGTGTGATAACACCACGTCTATACAAACTTCTCGTTGCCGTGTCGTCAACGACAAATACAAGATCTCCTTCCTTGAGCGGTTCTTGTGGTACTCGCCATTTCTCCCTTCGAATTAACTTTGGCAGGTACTCTTCCGTCCATCGTCTGCAAAACTGCTCAGCCAATAACTCTGCTCTTTTCCGCTGCGACCGTAGAAAGTCTGAATTCGAATCCAATGCTGCTGGAATTCCTGGTCCAACGTCGCATGCTCCACGAAGGAAATGGTTAGGAGTAAGCGGCTCCGGGTCACTGACATCTCTGGACACGTACGTAAGTGGCCTTGAATTCCACAGATTTTCCACCGCCTTCAAACTTGTCAGCAAAGTCGTATCCTTTGGATGCTTTTCCTTGAGAATTGACGATAAGCATTTCTTTACGCTTTGGATTAAACGTTCCCAAGCCCCACCCATATGGGGCGCTATCGCCACTGAATTTCATGGAACTTTCCCAGATTTTCAATTTCTTCAAAATTCACATCCTGTGCAGCTTTCTTTAGTACGTTAGAGGCACCCACAACATTCGTACCATTGTCGCTAATGAGTACCTGTGGTCGTCCTCTGGAGTCAACAAATCTGGAAATGGCCATCATCATTTCGTCCGTGCTCATGTTGTGTACCACCTCCAAGTGTACGGCCCTGGTTACCATACAGCAGAAAATGACTCCCCATCGTTTCACACGTCGACGGCCAACGACAACTTTCATCGGACCAAAGCAATCCGGTGTGGTCCGGTGAATGAAAATGCTGGTTGGTGACTCGCCAGACGATGATGAGGAAGGTCACCCATTTCTGGAATAACGGGTTTTGCTTTCTTAAGGATGCACTGCTTATCCCGGTCCTGGATCCGGCTCGAAGGACCAAATGCCGTATTTAGTTGGGCGATTGACGACTAGAATCTTATGCTCCCTTCGATAACCCTAATCTGATGCGTACGTCAACGCTTAAAGTTATCTATCCTACGCAATACACAACACGTTAGGATTAAATTTAAATAATTGCCAACTATCGAATATAACTCACGATAATTCCCACAATTATTTAGTGTCTTTGTAATTTAGTAACAATTAATCGATAAAATTACAATTATATTCGGTCAGTACAAAATTAGACTCGAGAATTGATTCTGTCTCTTTCACTTCTACTGAACTACTTCTAGTTTTTCTTCGTTCTTGCTTTCTCTACTAAATTGAACGGCACGGAGAACAGAAAGAACAAAAGAACTCGATTTCCAAACCATGCCGCACCCGCCCAATTATACAAAAAAAGCGAAAATTTCATTGCGTTCACTTTACATAAAAACACAAGTGTACATAATAAACATAATGTACGCTAGAATGCGCTCCGTCTTCAAGCAAGCCCAAGCTGCGACAATACATATATAGGTATCCCATTTAATCCAATACTTTAATTTACATATTTAATTCTAAAATAATTACCGTACGATTCTCTGATAACCAGTATGTTTTTTTGTAGAGTTAATTGTTCAGAAATAACCTTGTCCGACTTCGATTTTCATTACTTTTGAAGCAACTACTGTCAACCACTACTAGTAAAAATATATATATATAATTTATCCAACTCTAATAGAGTTTCAAATGTCAACCTGTTTACACATCCTGAACGTTCACATCGCATAATTGAAAACATGATATTATCGTTTTCAATTTTTCAACGGCTCCTACAGTCGGAGTTTACGAAAATAAATTTAAATACGACTCTCTGCTTACTTATAATTGAAGACATTAGGTTTGATATATCCGATATTTGTAAACGATGAAATTAAATTTTAAATGGAATTCAATTTTTGTTTGCGCCTCATGGTCCCCATCTAATGTATTGGCTGAGGTGCACATCCCTTTGAGAGACTGCTAATATCTCATTTTGAATCAGTTTAATTCCAGTAGTAATTATTTGTTATTTTCAATGTGTCTTTCTACATTACCACACCGACTCATAGCAGATTGTTCAAGGATACCAACTACAGCCACGTAGCAAGCAATGCTACTTGGTTTATTTTAATCAGATCTGAATTTACAATGTCGACATCAGTTCTTTTGGAACTTGTTTCTATGCAACGTGTTCATCAATTTTCTCGTCATACATATATGCAGAATTCAATTTACAAATATTCTAAACTTTGCCAGGGCAATCGTGGCCTGACACCTCTCTCCATTCACGTTACCGCTCCTGTCCACTGGTAAATTGAATTATATTTGGCATGGGAACAAATCCTAAATACGGAAACTGCGATTTCCTTTAAGTGACATGGTCTACCGTGACTCCATCCATTGCAATAATGCTGCCCAACAGATTTTACAAATACTTCGGGTATCGCGTCAAAATTTCGCAACTTTGCTGCGGGACCTACTACGTCTGGGATAAGGAAGCAGAACATTTGGTTCCTGCCTCCTCATGGCTTGTCATTACCATGTAAGGAATATTCAATTAGCTGCTGCTTTGCAACAATGTTGATTGACTCTGAAACCTGATTATATTTACAGGTGGTATGGATTAGGCAGTAGCATAAGCGCCGTTCTAATGCATCTACTGCAAGTTGTCTTCTTACTCTCACAAGAAGCAATTCCCGAGGAAGGATATGGCGAGCTGGAGGAGACGCACTTAGTCGAATTTGCAACAGAAATAATCCGCTGGGGTGAAATAATTCTACTCACCTGCATCTCTTTCCTGAATACTGTATTTCTGTGCCGCATAGACCTCTTCAGATATCTCTTCAACCAGCTGCTGGATTACAACAAAAAGTTGTCAAGTAAGAAAAGGTTTATTTAAAAACTATTCAAATGATAGACAATCGTTGTAACTGAAGATTTATCCACATTAAACAACCGTTTCTAGAAATGATGGACGATGGAGAATTGGAACTTACGGATGAGCAGGAAAGGGTTATTCGGCTGTCGGAGTCCCTTATAATATCCATCCTGGCATTGTCGATACTCGTGCCGCCAGCAATCACATACTGCTTGCTGTCCAAATTCGAGCCAACCAACCAGCTAATAATGGACTGGTTTGAATTCAAATTGGATCTTACATACCAGATGATTCCGCATCTGTTGGTACTGACGGTCTTACTATATGGTCCTGGTACGCTAGTGACCTACATGGCATTAGTGATCACATTGTACTTCATGACCGTAACCGTGTGCCTCACATCTATCACACCGGAGGGAATGGAATGGGCTCCAAATGTTGGGCCACGTCGTTGCAAACTTGTAACATTGGGACGAGGAAAACTGAGCGATGACGAGGTGGTACATCTTTACAGAACACAACAAATACTGAATGACTTGCTAAACGAATTCTTCGAATCCGTGTTGATATCGTTTCATCACGTTGGTGTCCTTGCTGCGTTTGTGGCTATCGTGGTATTCGTGGTAAAATACAACTCAATATTGTCTGGATATGGGATCATCGCATACATTGTCCTGTTCGGGGCCGTGCTAACGGTAGTGTCACTCATCTACTATGAGCAAAAATGTCGGGAGCGGTTGGGGACGTCTCGGCGAATTTCCGGAACTCTGGACACAGGCTGGCTCCTAGACGGTTCTTGTTCCGCAAGTTCTGCAGAAGCTGCACAACTTTCCATATTCAGGTGGCATACCCGTTCTATAATATTCGTAAAGAGACATTTGCTTTGTGGATGGGACAAGCTCAGGATCACGCCATGACGCTGTTGTTATGGTAAATTTGTAAATACGGTAAATTCATTACAAGTAATGACGAGCAATATGTTAGGAATCCGCACAGATGCAGCAGCATCACGTAGTAGAGGTTATAATATTCAGCACATTGCAATATGTATGAACACGTCCTAATTATTTTTTAAACAACTAATGGGTTTGTCCGACTATGTCGGCTGCTATGTATATTTCTTGTTTTGATGGATATGCAATGCAAAACCTACATTTAGAATCACGTTAGTGGTTTTAGTCTTTGCGTAAGGGGATAGTTTATTAAACTATTTTATTTTAGCGAAACAGCATCGCAGATACAAATACAAACAGCAGATATAATTAGTATATATTTAGGAATTAATTTATTTCACAAGGTTGTTAATTATATGATATGCACAGTATGAATATTTAAAATCAAACATGCATTTGGCTATTCTTTGAATATCAAAGTTTGCAATATGTATATCCGTCTAATATTTTGCTGACGATTCGAAAGTTTGAACTTTCCTTCTGTCCATGGTAAGCATCAGCATTAACAAATGCAACCTTTGATGATAGTTAATGCCAACGTTTTGGGTTTACATCTATGTAATAGTAATATCAAGTTCAACTCTACGCAATAGTAGCTTTGAGTGTAATGTGAATTCCTTTCATGCAAATGTATAAATTATATTATTGTAAACATTATTTCATTCCCAAAAATAAATTTATAGACTCTATACGTATGAATTACTATCCATCCCATTTGAGTCAACCTGATAGTTTCATAACGCAAAATGATGAAACAACCAACGAGTTTGCGAAACTCGAGTGAACATGTAAACTAATTCACTGATCTTGATTTCCTCCAAACATTTTCCATTACATATATGACCACAGATATTGTACAAGAAATTCGTTGCATAGTTGTTTCCCACCAATTTGGCAGATGATGCGAACAAAGTTATTATGCTGTCTGTCTTAATTGGACCATGTACTGGGGGCTTATGCAATATTGATAATAACGCCAGAATTTATTCTATACACATAATGAACTAATACACAGCTTCGCTTTATTTAATAATCCTCAGATACGTGTACTGATGTAATCCTTTAACTGACATGACGGAAATCCTCATATAAAAATGCTGCTGACTTACGCCGCGAAATAATAATAAATGCGCTGAAATATGAATGTCATTTAACAAGTTCGTTCTAAAGCTATTATAAAATATTGCCCGTCACACAATGCACATACTAAACACCTATTTATTATAGATTGAATTATTGAGTTTGGCTTTGCCATGTAAGCGAAAGTATGAACTATGTAATACATCAACTAATTTTTCATTAAAGCCTACGGATGACAGAATCCAAACTTGCTAAATTCGCTCTAATTAAGCAAAAGCATGTTAATAGTAAGGTCATTGGCAGTGTCAATGGTTACAAGAGGGGTCAGCTGGTCCGCAAAATTAATAGATCCGAAACCTACTCTCAAAGGACGACACGATGCAACCAGCCTCCTACCCAATTTCATATCCTGTCGATTTCCACCAGGTCGAAGGATCACCTTACGCTTCAGGTTGTCCAGCATGCTTTCAGATTGCACAAATACGTTCGACTGAATCCCAACCACACAAATGGCATAAGAAATTCCCATTGCAAAGAATTCGAAAAATACCATGATTGGAAGCAAGTTTTCTTTGTCCACGATATCCGAATTAACGCAGTTCCACAGAACGCCTGAAACAGCATTGCTGCCAGCATCGTCGCCAGAGATATCCATAGGTGTTGTATGTCGTTCATGATGACCGTGAGCACCTGAATATTTCTGTAGATTTGGATGCCATCTTTCAAGAAGGTTTCGCTGGAGATACAAATCCTCCTCATTTCCGTAACGTACGCTCGAATGCTGATAGTGCATATAATGAGGAGAACCGAGTACGCCATAAATGAAATGTGATCCATCAGAAGAAATATCAGATGATTCGTCAGAAATATTCCGAGCTTCAATCCAAATTGATAAACCGATGAATTCACCGAGACAGCTTTAGTGTCTTCATCGGAACATTCGTCCAGAAGCCAATATCCAACCAAGGATGCCTTGCATGGCGAAAACCACTGCAAGCCATAAATGACAAGCGCCGGTGCAATCGTACCCGCTGGGAGAACGTGGTAAGCCATTAACACATTTATCCATTCCATTTTGTTCATTCGACAATTCAATTTCGACCCAAATGTGCTGTGTAGAAACTTGCTGAGTTGAATGTGTCCCTCGATATATAGCTTAAGATCGAGCGCGTGACTTCGGTAGATCATCAGGAAAGACATTTGAATTGCCATCATCATGAGAACCCATCCGACCAAAACGCTTTCAAGAAATCCCGGGCAGTTTTTACTAGATTTTGCGCACGCGGATTTCCTAGCATGATTTTGCAGCAGCACAATGGCAAGACATATTGTAACAAAGCAATACAGAATGTAGATTTTAAACTTTGCCTGTGCAAGTTTGTCGCCTTTTGCCAGGATTAGCTTTTGAGAAGATTTGTCCCATTTTAGGATATTTCCAGTTGAGACTTCTACAAGCCGGGATATATATCCGAAGAACCGGATGTTGTTCAAAAGAATCATTTCGAAGCAAGATTATATTTTGCGATTTATGATGATGAACCGTGGGGATCGTTACTGTATGAGAGGCAATTGCTAAGTGGCTTCCCTTCCTTTCTGGGTATATTAAAGACAAAGTCTGATAAACAAGTTTGGGTAATTTCATGCTTTATTAATGGTATGCAGATATATAGATATTTCTCAAGAGCAAACCATTTAATAAATATGCTTGTTAGAGTATATGCGCCTAAAATACCATATGCTTTCGTTGAACAGCATCGTCGCTTTTCAATTGGGGCAGCCTTTAATCCCTTTTCTTGTTTTCATTATCTACAAATCAGTAAACATGTCATGTCAATCATAATTTCAGGACAAAAATATACCTATACGGTTGGAACAGACAGTACTGGACGAATTTAAGCAAAAAATAATTGTACGATTTCGTCAACTAAATTATTTGGTCTCTTTCCACAAATTTATATTTTATTACGCTTTTGGTTCCAGATTGACAAGTACATGCTTTGAAAGGAATCAAGTCAAGTCAAGCTCTTATTTCGTCAAGTGTAAATAGAGAACGTCAGCTAATGCCAAGCACAGTTAAATGACATCAACAGTTACGTATGACATATGAACATGATCAACAACTTGGATTTATAAGCGTTATATTGAAGGCCTCCTGAAACTTGTGTCTCAAAACAATCAATTCCGTGACATCGGTTATGCTTGACATTACATAAAATTCTGGGATTTTCCCAAACCGTTAATTTCAAAAATCCTTATAAAAGTTGTATAACATTGTACACATGACGACATTATCGCATTGGTTACGCAACACACGAGATCTCATTTATCTCAATGCTGAAATAGAGAAGATCATTAAATTATGATTTAAATGCGACAGCTAAACCGTTAACTTCGTCGCCATTAACCATTAGCACCAATTTTGACGACAACAGCAACGTTT
Organism: Sinella curviseta; assembly: GCA_004115045.4. Taxonomy (NCBI): domain Eukaryota; kingdom Metazoa; phylum Arthropoda; class Collembola; order Entomobryomorpha; family Entomobryidae; genus Sinella; species Sinella curviseta. The sequence goes on along the minus strand of CM023202.3, from coordinate 41,304,259 downwards.
GGTTTATAATGATATTGTGCTCTGCTTTGATTTATCTGTGAAATTTGGTTGACACGACCTAATGTAGACGTTATTATTTACATGTCAGAAATGGTCGCATTTGAAATCACAAATTTATGACATGGAATGGGAACAAATGTTCTGAAATATGATCGTCATTCATAAGTTTATTTTCAAGAAATAATATTGTTTAAAGTACAATATGGAATCAAGAAGTTATCTAAAGTAAGTTCATAATTAATTCAAATATGTACAGTACTATAAATGCTTGTGCAAATGCATGTCCAAATTAACAAATTCAGTGCAACAAATCAAGCTTTAGCCTAGCAATAGCATGTTAATTGTAAGATCATTTGCCGGGTCAATGGTCACCAGTGGCGTGAGCTGGTCCGCAAAATTTATTGATCCAAAGCCCACTCTCAAAGGACGACACGACGCAACAATCCTTTTGCCCAGTTTCATATACTGTCTATTTCCACCAGGTCGAAGGATCACATTACGCCTCAGATTCTCAAGCATGCTTTCAGATTCCACAAAAACGTTCGACTGAATCCCAACCACACAAATAGCATAAGAAACTCCCATAGCAAAGAACTCGAAAAATACCATGATTGGAAGCAAGTTGTCCTTTGTCCACGATATTCGAATCAGAGCAGATCCACAGAAAGCCTGAAACAGCGCTGCGGCCACCATTGTCGCCAGAGATATCCATAGTCGTTGGATTTCATTCATTGCAATTGTAATAACTTGGATGTTTCGGTAAATCTGGATGCCATGCTTGAGGAAATTATCGTTCGTATCGCAAATCCTTCTCAATTCAGTAACATATGCTCGAATACTTATCGTGCAGATAATAAGGAGCACAGAGTAGGTCATGTATGAAAAGTTTTCAATCAGCAAAAATATCAGATCGTTTGCCACAAATATTCCAAATTTCAATCCAAATTGAAATGCGGACGAGTGTGACAGACCAAATTGGCTGTTTTCGTCAGAGCACTCGTCCAGAAGCCAGTATCCAGCCAGTGACGCCTTGCACGGCGAAAACCACTGCAAGCCGTAAATTACAAGTACCGGGGCAATCGTGCCTACTGGTAGAAGGTGGTAGGCCATTACCACGTTTATCCACTCCATTGTGTTCATTCGGGAATTCAGTTTGGATCCAAATTTGTTGTGCAGAAACTTGCTCAGATGGATATGGCCCTCGATGTACAGCTTCAGATCCATCGCGTGACTGCTGTAAATGCTCAAGAAGAGCATTTGGATGGCCACCATCATCACAACCCAGCCGACTAAAACGCCTTCAAGAAAATCGGGACAGTCCTTTCCAGTTTTGGCGCAAGCTGACTTCCTGCTTTGATTTTGCAGGAGAACAATAACAAGAAATACTGCAACGACGAAATAGAGAAGATTTATTTTTAATTTTGCTCGAGTATATTTGCCGCCTTGTGCGAGGATTAGCTTTTGCGAAGCTTTGTTCCATTTTAAGATGTTGCCAGTGGGGACTTGAACGAGGCGGGAGATAATGCCGAAAAAACGGATGTTGTTCAGAAGGATCATTTTCAAGCTGGAGTATAGTTTGAGCTTTGGAAGGTGAAATTAGTAGGCTTCTTACGGTATGAGAGGCAGTTGCAAAGTGGCTTAGCTTCCTTTCTTGGCATACAAAAGCAAATGCTGACAAGCAAGTTGGGTAATTGCATGTTCTCCGATTGATATTCAGATAAAACGATATTTCATATAACATGACCAATCTAATTAATATGCTTGCTATGGAATATGAATATGCGGCCAAAATAAACTTCAAGTACTCGTCATACAACATCGGCACGTTTCAATTGCGTGACAGTCTCCAATCCTTTTACATGTTCTTATAATCTACAATCAAGGGATATGTCAATCATGTTTAAGGACAAAAATATACCTATGCCGTTTGAGCTTACATTTATTGATGTTAGGTGAAAATATATATACAATTGAATTAGCTAAATAATTTTGAATATTCCAGCAAATTTCTGTTTTATTGAGCTTAATGTCCTAGATTGACAGGAACATGTTTTTGAAAGAATCGTATGAAAATACTATTTGTTGGATTATATACAGTTTGCGTCAGCATAGGCCAAGCAGCTCTGCTTTTAGATTAAATCAATATTTATATGGTATGTAAATGCTTAAGTCACTGTATAATATAACAATGATTTTAATTGCTTCCAAACAGCCATGTATCACTATTATCAATTCTGTGGCATCGGTTATCCTTTGCATTACATAAAATGCTGCGGTTTCCCAGAATTCAATATACTTAGGTAACATGTTCTGGAAGTATATGACACTATACACACGGCTGTACAATAACGGCATTAATTTCTCAACACACTTTATCTCAATATGTCCTTAAGTTTTCGTTACTATATCTATCTAGAAATCCATACTTTTTATTGTTGTCAACAAAATATATCAAAAATAAAATGAACAAAATATATATGAATAGCCTTAAATATACAAATTGTTCAACGAGCAATTAATTATCGTTGGTTGTACTCGTTGTTTGGATGATGTTGAAGCACATTATTACAAATCAGCATATTTAAATACAGCCCGTAAAATGTTCAAACAATGAATATCATTTTCTTTGGCTTCTGAAATATGCCATCCAGCAAAATTTGTCAGTCAATTTGAATGTCCTTTGTACCCACATGCGGGATCGAATTGCTGATAATAGTTTATAAGCTACCTTCTTGGAGCTGGTATGCAGCGACGTCAACAGCCAGCAAAGCAATCAACATAATACTAAATTGAACCAGACTGACTGAAAAGGCAACAATTATCTCCACCAACCACCAAATTATCTTCACCAAATTGTTGATATGATCCAAACCACCAATGCAGAATAGAATTGGCCCAAGAAACGTTTTTCCATTAAGTATTTCCCAATTGATGTATTTAGTTGATACCGAAACTGATAAAATTAGCTGGAATATAACTGTTCGTATTTCCGGTTCAACGTAAGCTGGGTATAGCACTTGTTTTCTCAATATTCAATACATATTAACTTCAGTAAACTAAATATTGCTCTCCAACATCATCTATTTGGCACGAACAAGGACAGTGACAACTGGCGGTGTAGGAGTAACCTGTTTCAAGGGGGTTGTGGTGGAAAACTTTGAGGCTTGCTTAATACAATGCGATCGTTAAAGTATCAAGCAAAACATACATTTCTATCGTTGCATTGATGTATTTTCAGAAATGTTGGCGCGAACCAAGTTGACAAAGTTAGAAGTATACATTTTTTGACTGTGCATTCCGAAAAAAAATATTTCATTTCTCTGTACAGGTAGCCGGAGTAGACCGGGAGGGTTTAATTACAGCTAATATCGATCCATTCATCGAACCCATATAATTTGTTCAGCGCAACGTTTCATGGTATAATCATATCTGCCACAATATCTATCAAGTTTTCCCATGACTATATTTGGTAACCACTTATCACTATCGATCGACACCATCGACGGTGTCGACGGACGTGAACAATCGATTTCTTTCTCTTTACAATATGCCATATTCTGTTGAAGAGAGGTAAGGAAAGCAATGCTCAGCTGACTTGGTAATGTTTTTGATTTATTCCCATTGTACTATATATTGCATTTTGAGTTGCGTACCACTTCGACATAATTTTTGTAAAATTGAAGTTTTGAATGGGCCGCAATAAACTATTTCTAGTGTCCAAACATTAGTGTCCTGGCTAGGTGTATTTATTACGCTGAAACGAGCTTTGGTACTAAAGCAGTCAGCATCTGTACATACGTTCAATTATTTATCACTGACAATATAGAATATCCAATTCACTCAACCTGAAATAAACAACGTATCTTACACTGTGACAATACAAAGTACCGTCTAACAGAGTGAACACAGTCAGTTTTGTCAAAGTCCAGCTATGTCGCTTTTACTCGGTGTGAACATTTTAATCATACGCCCAGCTTTGAACGATGCAACGGAATCGATCAATCTCGTCAAAAATGTGGAACTCACTACTATTCCAGTGCTTAGAGAATATCTCGTTGGTTTCAGCAACACTTTACTAATCCTGAACAACCACAAAAATGTTAACACTGGGTTCCTCGAACTACCACTAGTGCTAAGGCACTGGGATGTTCCACATGAGAGCATAGGTGACCATTATTTGGCACCATATGGAAATGAGGACAGGTTCGTGTCAAAAGTTTACAAGACAAATGGCACAATAATATCCAACATCAACGGTCTGATTTACGACAACGTTACTTCAAAGCATCCCTCAAACAATCAAAGTGTACAGTTTACATGCCCGAGTACGATCCTTTATCCTGGGCCATATCATTTGTTCAACAGTAGGTGGTATTACGGCCTCTGCGTCACGATCAACTTTTTCAAATTCTCCAGTAATAGTCGTACCTGGAGACAGGAAATTGTTGTGGATCTGCTTCCAAGTAGCGGCGGGAATACGTCAATCCTGCACACTTGGTTCCGAGAGAAATATGACGCCTCTAATTTGGGTTCTCACCTTGCAAGCTACAAGGTAGCTTATTTCTCAATCACTGGCATGACATATCCACGACTGCACATTTTGATGGATTTTGGACACAAGGAGAATATAACTGACAAGGTTATAAATGACTGGCTACTGCTGTACAATGTCAAAATACTTTGGGGATTCGACGAACTGCAAACGTTCTGCTACTTCGAGTTAAGCACAGTTGATGGCAGTTTGACTTCAGCCATTGCAATTAGACCACACATACTTGAAGCGCCATTGCGGGTGGAGAAACGGACCATCCTGGATGTACGTGGGACCGAATTTCCAGCCGTTTCGGAACAGTTTTCTACCAGAATTGAAGATAATGATATCAGCTTAGCACAGTCGTTATTGCAAAGAGGTCTTCAGTGTGAGCTTTCAGAATATCTCGCGGAGATTCATCGTATACGGCATGTGATGACGACAGCATCACTGTACTCACTGGATCTGTATTCGCGGGACGAAATGTGGAGAATGGTTTTGCAAAACCAAAGCAGTGAGAAGTTTTGCCATGGGCGCATTGGTTCGAAGAAAAAGACGTGCATATATTACGGCAAGGGCAACGAGCTAGTCAAAATGTTTCCATCTCACTTTGCGGGGCAAAAGTACAGATTTGTCAGTTGCGGAACGGTGCCGTATTCCGGACTGCCTTTCAGCGAGTTACTATCAAGTTTCGACAAATCGACATGGTACTGTATATTCTTCGTGCTTTTGGTGTTGGTGCCAGTAGCAGTGACAAAGATTACAAGGCATATGTCGCGTAGAAAAGGTTTTGTCGGCTACACGTACGAATATTTGACGTCGCTCTACAAACTGCTGATCGAGCAAGGAGATCCATTTACGGAGAGCGCTTCGGAGTTAGCGCCAGTGCGTTGGATAATTCTTGCAACATGCCTGTGCACCCTTGTGATAAGCAATGCGTATAAAGGCGACAATATTGTGACAATGATTCAACCTATTGGTAAGGTGCCTTATGAAACGTTTGAGCAGATTACATGACACCAAATCCGACGGGGGGAAATCCTCGGACAGGAAATCCCCGACAGGAAATACTACGTCATAGAATCCTCGGACAGGTAATCCTCCTGTACGACATGAAATCCTAACAATAAATGCATTGACCTAAATGCAAATTTCGAACTGCGCAAAGAAGCGACGAATTTGAGCAGTTGAAACCTGCGTTTAGCTAGTAAACACAGAACTACAACAACAAACGCAGTAAGTTTCCACTTTTTCCAGTATATCGCTGACACGTGTATGTAGATAGAACAAACTGCGAAATATTTACAATGGTGTAGTAGAAGAGGCCAATGAGTGTATTTACAATGAGTAGTTGAGCCTGCATATATAATGAGCCTCTTTTAGCATGTCAAGACTACACAGTGTAGTCTACACATCAGAATGTTGTCGCTTTTTTGCATATACCTAGTGATCATTTATAAGAATGGAAAACACGGGACATGTTGCACAACACTCACATTTTTAACAATTTTTTTAAACAATGCATTTTTTTAATCCATCACACAGCACACCAGGTTGGGCAAAGAAAGTAGAGCAAAGTGGAAAAAGTGATCAAAAATAAGTTTTCTTCAAGAAGATTAATATCTAAAATGCGACTATACTATGCAAATCACAACTTTGCTAACCATCAATGATTATGCTTAAAGTTGCTAACTTGTAAATTTTATATGCACGCTAGACTCATCCACAATGGTAAAATTTCTCTGCTTCTGTGAATTTTCATGTCCAAAAATTCAACTCACACCTCAACTCAACTTTCAGCCCAACCAAAATCTATAAAAGCAAGTTATTTATCTTCCTTCCGACATTCTTCATTTGGCGTTCCTAACGATTGATTCTCACGACGATATAACGTCGTAGTAGGATTATATGTCGTAGTATTACCTGTTCGAGGATTATATGTGGTGGTATTTCCTGTCGGGGATTTCCTGTCCGAGGATTTCCCCCCGTCGGATTGGGCGTCGTGTACCCGTTTGAGCAACTGGTTCGGGACAAATTTAACATAAACACCAGGGCGACATTACTCGGCATGAATGATGAAGATAGAGAAAGTAAATGTGCAAAGATAAACATAACGTCGTGTTCTACACAACATACAATGATATTTCCGAACACAATCGCCATAGTATCTGAGGTCAAACAATTTGTGACGCCGGAAACGGAATTTGACAAAATGATGTACAACAACAGCCACATATGGAAGGAGTCCCGAGACGATATAATGTTTCATAAATATACGCAAAGATATAATGACAGAGTTGGCTTACTAATTGATAAGCAAAACCGGCTTGTTAGATCAAAACTGCATTTATGCACTAACGAAGCAGCTATACTTCCTGAAGCGGAGGCACTCGAAACTGAGAAAATCATGAAAGTGGGTGCAAACAAGGACAATGTTCACATTGGGAAGGAGATTCTTTTCGAAAGTAAAGGGTTCTACACTATCAATCTGGCCTTGGGAGACATGGGTGTAACACCGACTTTGTCGAAACGACTAATGAATCGTTTGAAGCGGTACAAGGCATCCGGGATTGAATACTTGTGGCAGAGAGTTATCAACGAACTAGCTAAAGTACGAACACCAAACTCCAACGATAGTGATGTGGATAATATTAGTGTATTCTCAGACGGCGATGGTAGAGCGTCAATGAAAGGAAATATAATTGTTATATTCATTGCCCTCTTGAGCGGCATTGCTGCGTCATTTGTGATTTTCCTTATAGAGAGCTGGCGCCAAGTCGTTATTTTCATATTGTCCAGCATTGGGAAGATAATCCGCTTGCTGGTATTGGCGTGGGTGTCTTTAAGGAACCTCAAAAAATGGGTTCGATGCTAAACCAGGATGGGGATTAGTAGTTAAAAATGATTGTCAGGTTTTGATCATGAAGTGACGACGGGAATACACATTGTTGGATATCGAAAGTCGTTGCGATGAGTAAAACTGATTATATGTTGCTGGATTGTTCTTTAAAGTCAGGGAAATCAAGCTCTGAAGTAAGTAACGTTTCAAACAATTAATGCGGCTGCGACTCATTTCAACATGGTAGAGCCTTGGTCATTTTCCATGGTTCACCAACGTGGCATTGTATATGTAATCAATTTTGATAAACACATGGCTATGCGCTAAAATAAATACAATCATTGTATTCTTAAATTGATACACATCAGCAGAGTAATTGATCACGGCATTGATTACAGTAGCAGTAGTAGCAGTAGCAACAATTATAATCAAAATGCTTGTGTGCCGAAAACAATATATACACTATCTTGTTGTCAACAAAGGACAGGAAAGTATACACTACAAAAATTAATCAAATATGAAACAATCTAAAATACAGCACTTTTTCAATCATCTATCAATACTTTTTGGTTAAATTATATATTTTTATGATGGTAGGTAGAACGCATTAATAAACATCACTGTTTTTGTAGACACTATGTAAAAAGTTGAAATAATGAATGTCATTTTGTTTACCATGTGATGCATGCTGGCCTGCCAAATTTCAGTTAAAACATCATTTGTTACGACGTGCGGGCGTGGATTTCGGATAATAATTCATACGCAACCTTAATTTTGAGTAGGTATGCAGCGAATTCAACATCAAGGCAATCAATAAAATATCACTTGGGACCACACGTATTCAGCAGCAATTATTCAGATTTACAAATCTAACATAATATATATATATATATATCAAATTCCCGAAGTTTTACGTATACATTCGCTCAACAACAAAAAAATGGAAAAAGCTTGTATTCTATTAACCTATGCGGTTTTCGACTAGGCGCATCAGATCCTTTGATGGATTAATTACTCCTACTATCGATCCCTTTTTCGAAGCGATGTAATTTGTTCAGCTCAGAAAATATGCAACATGTAATTACAGCTACCGTAATCTTTAAACTTTGGCTCACGAAAACATTTGATAACTCCTTATATAAACGATCGATGGTGTCGTCGGACGTAAGTTATCGATTTACGTCTTCCAGTATACAGTAAGTTGGTGAGTTGAAGTATGGAAACTACTGCTCATCAGGTGCATTTGCTTTTCGATCTTATTCTGATCATTACAGATATCGTGTTATGCATTTCGCATCAGTACGACTGGACTCTGGTGGAACTGCGACCTTGGAAAGCGAGCAGAATAAATTGTTTTATACTGCAAAACTATTACGGTTTTGTCATCTTCAATAATTGTAATTACGTACGTTGAGCGGAGCATTTTAACTGACGTGTTCAAACTTAGTACATATTTTGGATTGTTTATCGCCGAAATTAGAAAAAAATTAATCATTTTAATAATAACAGATTAATTATGAACGAACATATAAAATTAAAGTTGAACTAGAGTACGACATTGGACCTCAACGGTAGGGGAAAGTCAGCATCTGAAACTAAAATATTAATATTAATGAACAGACTCAACAAGAGAATATATTTCCTAGGTCAAGCCATCTCTCGTTTACACTACCTATGTATTATAATAACACAATTAACTTTGAATGATGCAACGGAATCGATCCAACTCACCGCAAACGTTGAAACAACTACAATTCCAGTGCTTAGAATATATCTAGTTGGTTTCAACAACACTTTGCTAATCCTGAACAACCACAAAAGGGTGAACATTCGACTCGTAAAACTACAACTAGTTCTAAGGCACTGGAATGTTCCACCTGATAATGTACGTGAGCATCATTTTGCTCCATATGGAAATGAGGAATGTGAATGAAGCAGAATACAAAAGTGCCCCCTCGGACGTACTTGGTAGAGCGTCAATGAAACGAACTATTGTGGTTATTTTCATAACTCTCTTGAGCGGACTTCACGTGTCATTTGGAGTTTTCTTGACAAAGTGCTGGAGGCAAGTCGTAAGGTTCATATTGTCCGGAATCGGAAACGTAATCCTCGTGTTGGTGTGGTTGACTTTAAGGAATCTCCAGAGGCGAGCTGGACGCTGATCCAGGATTAGAGATATGAGTTGGAAATGAAATGTGAAAATTTATGCTTGTATCTTACCGACCCATTATTCCCATTATATAAAAATTTACATTACAACCTACGAAGTTTTTATACAATTATAATTACATTACGGTTCGTCAGTAATGGTTTTAGGTGCCACGAATCCTGAATCCGAGTAGAAAGTAGTAGAATCAACATGAATCATAAAATGCATTTACGCCCCACGACTCAAAAGCTGAATCTGGACGGCGAGATCATTTGCAAAGTCCAAACATCGCAACGTCGTAAGAGAATCCACAAAGTTGATGGATCCGAAGCTCACCTTGACATGACTGCAGCTTTTGAGAAAGCGCCTCTGCCACTGAATATCAGCTCTGGGTGATTTGGCATGACTCCGTCTCAGCATGTTTTGGGTTTCCAATGACTGATAGAAAACTTGACCCAACAATCCAACGACGAATGTGAGGAAAAACACCATGTACGACAACATTATGATCACCATACCGAAAGCAATCAAGTTTTCTGATAACGATTTCATCTTAATTGCCACAGCCAAGCAGATCGAGTACGTAGAAATTGAAGACATCACCACACTTGTGACGATAACCTTTTGCTGGACTTGATTCATCAAGATGCCCAGAATCTGCAGAGATCGATATTGAAGAGCCATTTGCGCTGATGAAATAGTTGACTTCATGCATGCGTCCAAGTACCTTCAAATACATCAGTTAAAATCATGTAATGACTTTAGATTATTTATCAATTGAAATATTTTAAGGTTAAAGGAGTTAATCAAAAGTAACTGGATTACATTTGCAAGTACTCTCTAATTGTGATGGTGCACAAAATCGACAAACCGGATATCGAGAACACTCCAACATTAAATGCAAAATTCCAAACCCAATGGTTCATCAGGAAAATAGACATCTTGACGAAAAATCGCAATATGGTTCCCAATGTACTTGACAAACTGTAACCGCAATTGCTGCTGGAACACTCGGGTAGCAGCCAGTAACATAGAGTGATTGGTGTGCACGGAATTTGCCAAAATATGCCATATAGGAATCCGACTGGGAGGAAGCCTCCACCAGCTAGGACAGCGTAGGCAAGCAGTGTGTTCACTGATGCCAGGAATGAAACTTTGCGATGCCGAATATCCCAGGGAAGATGGAATTTTCGCGAGTAGTGATACAGACCGTTTATGTAAGAGCAGACTGTGGATCCGTTCTTAATGCATGATTACGTCAGCAATTGCGTCCACAGGAGTAATATTAGCGGCATAAAGAAAAGGCACAACTGCGACAATGAGACCTGAACCCATTGGTTTCCGTACGTATGCATTCCTTGAGCAATAATGGTTGACAACGCTAATCGATTAAGCAGGCAATATAGGCGAACCCTCTGATGTTCTTTGTTGGTGACAAGTTTTATCTTTTCAGATTGCTCGTCGAAGTAAAATGGCGTGCTTTGAAGTTTCCGGGCTAGTTTGCAAACATTTGCAAACAGGGTTTTGTTTTGTTGCAGCATAATAAATAACAATAATTGTTCACGTTCGAGTTATAGTTTTTAGCCTCTCAATTTAATCAGCATTACTAACTAGGAAAATATACAGAGCGCGTTTACATAACCAGTCAATTTTTGAAGCACACAGTCGCCCAAAAAATAATTTAGAACATATTAAATTGATATTCCTATGCTGACGATGGACGATCGGATAAAAGTGTCACACAGAGAAAAAAATAGATCCTTCACGTGATATGCTATTTGGGGAATCCAGTCAGGCCGTTGCCAGTTTCGAATAAAACCAACTTCATGTTTAATTAACGCGGCACGTGGATGAAGAAACGCCCTACATTCGTTCCGCTGCATTTCGTCCGAAACTCCATATAATCATAATATTAATTAAGTATGTTAATTATTTTGGTAAGTAATTAAAACTAGTAAAATTGTATTAATAATGGCGCCAGATTCGATAGTATTTTAATTTCAAAGAGAGACGATATCGATAATGATTAAAATGTACAAGTGGAAAAACAGTCTATATAAGACATCGATGTATTTGCATGACCTCTACTTATTTACTCGTGTCGGATTTGTTATCTCATAAATAAACTCACAAGGCATATTACGTTATATATATGTATCTAATACAAAGGAATTTAGGGATCCCATTATTGTAAGCTGAATAACGCTATAAAGTCATGTTTAATTCAACGCAGAAAAAATACATCTCGAGAGCTTGTAGGTTAATGGAATTGATAATGTTGTGCAATCCAACAAAAGTAAGTATTAAATACGAACAATGCCTAATCAGATTCATGTTTATAATATTGAACTTTATTGCCTATAATATAGACTTTATTGATAAGTTTGCTTGACTGGCAACGTATAATTCCCAGCGATTTATATTTATTGACAGACCAAGTGCATCCGTTTTTGTGTACTCAGCCTGCTCAGAAATTGATGATTCAAAGCTTTTATGCGATCATGTACAAGCAACAGGCATAATACGTAGGGGGTTTTTATTGAAATTAGGGTGAATTTCGCCGTTAACATCTCTACAGGGAATTGTTCCTATGATACACTATGCATATCCAGCGAAAGAGAATTTCATTATCTTTATGCGGAGCACATGACGGTTTTCCAGCTCGTTAAAATGCGAATGTTGCTGTACCTATAATTGGTTGATAAAATTTTTAGCTACAATATGTATGATATTTTTGCTCATTGTAGTGAAGGTAAACATATATACTGGTAATAAAAGATAATTTCAGTGACTTCTTTTGAATCGATATGACGCCCCTTTTAATTCGTAATATGTATACACAACGGCATCGTATTCACAGTATTTGTATAATATCTAAGCTATTCTACCTGATTTTGTTTGCAAAACGACAAAAAATGTCCTCTGCAAAACAAATCGTATGAATATCGGAGCTCTCTCTCGGTCCATTTGGTGGAATTCACCAACTTTAAGGGCAATCGGAACACAAGCTCTGTGTAGTCTCCTTGTGTGAGAGTCACAAGCAATCTTGCGGCTATCTGCTAGAATCCTCTCAGACAATATCAGTATTTGACTACCCCAGTCTAACGTAAGACAACACATCGAAACGACGACAATAGCAAACAATGCCAAACATGAAGTAAGAAAATCACTAATTTTGTGGTGAAAAGCAATCAAAGGATACAAAAGGACTATTGCCGCCACGGCGCCACAAAATTGAAAACTAGGCCATAAAAATGTCTGCAAAGCTTGGTTACAGATAATCACGAGGATCTGAAGTTGTCGATATAACGTGTAGATTGTTATGGCGTCCCGTTCTGGTTGTTCCTGTCCGACTCTCGTACTATTCGTAACCAATAACCTGAGATTCAGAGTAACCAGTTAAACATGGCTACGATAACTCCTTATTAAAATTATAAATTATATGTATTGTCATACCGCAATTGTTTGAAATTCCTGGATAGTTCATTCAATGAAACGAGTGAGATTGCAACAGCTGTTGCTGCGAGAATTCCAGTTGGAAAGCCAACAATCAGGTTAATAATTACCGTGGTCCATTTATAACTGCTTGCGAGAAAATATGAAATGAGCGGCATAATTATGGAAATCGTTATCAGCGGTTCACAACAGCACAATACGAGCAGAGGGAAAACAAATTTACTGTTTGGCGGGCAGCGGCTAGATTCGGACATATATTTGCGTACAAGCCCTTTTGGCGATTGGAATATGCAATTGAAAAACTGACACATTTCAAGCGCATTAACGTTAACCACAACAAATACCCAATAAGTTCCGAATTTTGATATGAATTGAAAACTGTAGAATACGGCAGCTAGCATGCTTTCACATGACATATTAGCATCGAAGTATATAACCGTTGCTGCAAAAGTCACGAGCATATAACATTGCCACGCCACTTGGTACAGTTTCAAATGTCTTTGGTTTACCGACATATGGTAGCAGCCAGACTTGCCAATTGTACAATTCAATGGAACCAGGGAGAAGAATTTGCAACCACTGTTAATCACCAGTTTAAAAAATTTTGCAACCGCCATCGACGGCATCCTATTGAGAACATACACTTGTGAATGGACTGGGCAAGCAGCTTTGTAACTCCAGCTTTGGAAAACTATTGCTTGTGTAGTTTTTGCAGAAGCCTTGTAGTCAATGCAAATACTTTGCCACTATACTTTTCAATTGAATGCTACGATACTACTGTCGCTTGTCGAAGTTGAAGTAGAACTAGTGGTATATTTGTTAATGTTATTTAAGGAATATATGATTAACTTGCTTGACTATTCTCCACCCGAGCCGTGTATTTGCAAAGTGTTAATTATATATATATAATTATCAATAGATATTGGAGTATATTTATTAAAATATAGCATTAACTTTGGCTGCTGCTTGGAAGGCATGACTTGTATTGCGTATTGAACGCGTGTGTTCCTAATAATAACCACTCAGTCCCAATGGTATTCCGGAGATATGAGTTCTGTTCAAAATGGGTAGCTTTGAAAAAATGATATTGATATCAAGCAAATATTAAGCTACCATGCGGGAACACTATTTTATTATACATGTACACAACTGTATGTATGGAGTAGGATATCAAGAGTAATCAAAATAACTTTAATTGGTAGCTACAATTTTTAGGAGGGCCGTTATTAAGATAATACAATAAGACTAGCATTGGCTACCGGGTTATCTTTGTATATATCCAAATAACTTTATAATCCAAAATGAATACTGATATTGTATATTTAAATATATAATTACAGTAAGTGTAATGCAAATACAAATTGTTGATTATTTATGTATTTGACAATAATTATGGGTCAGTGATGCTCAATTTGAAAACCCCCATTGATTTAAGATATAATTGATTTCCGTGACTGGAAGCGTATGCACCTAAAAAGTCCCACCCAGCACCATTTGATCGATTTTATTTATGGATATATATGTTTTGCGCTATAAATATTAAACCTAGTTTATCGATGCTTAGGAGAAGGAACGAGATTTACATCGGAGATGCAAAATTCTTATGCCTGCTAAATTCTGTCATAAACTTTCGCTTGCTGTGCATGAAAACATGTCCCCTGGAACATAAATAGAATAAATATCTGAGCCCCTTATCTGTCCATTTATTAAATTTGCCAACATTTCGAATTATTGGAGAACATGGTCTGTGCGCACTCCTCGAATGTACATCAGCATCAATAATGCGAACGTTTTCATGTATTTGTTCTGACAAAATCGGTATTGGTGATCTGTGGTAAGCTTTCAAACTAATATTTTTAAGCTCGCATCCGCCCAAAAAATGATTTTTGATCGTATTAAGTTAATAATTATATGCTAGCGACGGGGGATCAGATTGTAGTGTTGTAGATCAGACCAGAGTCCACGAGAATTTGATCCTTCACGTGATATGCTATTTGGGGAATCCAGTCTGTCTACGTCGGTGCCGATTTCCAAGAACACCATTTTCATGTTTTTACACGTGTAGATACAATAATGAACGTAGCACGTGGTTGACGAAACTCCCTACCAATCACTTTCGATCCACTTCATACCACCGAAAGGCAATATAATCATATTAATTAAATATATTACTTATTTTAGAAACTAATTAAACCTGGTAATATGTTATTTAAAATAACGAGAGATGCGATAGCGTTTTAAATTCAATCAGATGCGGTGGCAATATTAATTACAATGCACGTGTGCGCCGATGTTATCGATGTATTTTTCATGACATCTGCTCATTCTCGTGGCGAGAATGCCATCTCACCCAAATTAACTGACAAATCCCATTAGGTAAATTGAATATAATAGAAATAGATTTAGGAATGCCATCATTGTAGGATGAATTATGCTATCACGTCATATCGACTGGTTCGACACAGACAAAAAATACATCTCGACTCTCGAGAGCATGTAAGGTAAAATAATGGACAATGGTGCACAATCTAAGAAATTTGGTAATAAAAAAGTACAACACCTCATGTTAGCATGGAGCGGTGTTTTGCCATCCAAAAAAATGTATAAAACTTCCAATAGGTATTCATATAGCCCATGTATGTAAATATGTAAACTATTTATTTCGTATTTTAAACCACTCAATAAAAGCATCGTTCAAAGCATCGAGTAAAATTGAATGACCCCCAAAATTTTCTTTTGTTCCGATATTAAGGTACCTTACACGGGCCGACGACAAACCATACCTGGATATTATCGCAAGTAGATGCAATCATGTGGAACCAGCAGTCATGTTTTTTAAGGTTTTACATTATCCTACTTGATTTTGTTTGCAGCACGAGAAAGAATGTCCTCTGCAAAACAAATCGAATGAACACCGGAGCCCGCTCTCGGTCCATTTGATGGAATTCGCCAACTTTAAGGGCAATCGGAGTACATGCTCCATAGAGTCTTCTTGTGTAAGAATTACAAGCAATTTTGCGACTATCTACAAGTATGCTCTCAGACAATATCAGGATTTGACTCCCCCAGTCCAGCGTAAGACAACACATAGATACAACGACTACAGCAAATAGCGCCAAGCAGAAAGTAAGAGAAGCGGTAATTTTGTTGTGAAATGATATCAGAGGATACAAAAGTACTATAGCCGAAACGGCCCCACCAAACTGAAACGCTGGCCACAAAAATGACTGTAAAGCTTGGTTGCAGATAATCACGAGTATCTGAAGCTGCCGATGTAGCGTGTAGATTGTTATGGAGTCGTGTTCTGCTTGATCGCTTCCGAATCGCGCACTCAACTTCGCTAATAATCTAAAAAAATAGAGTAATTAATTTTGGCTTTAACTTTTTGTTATAGAAATTAGTTACACAGTTTCAAATTTTATTCATTGTCATACCGCAGTTCTTTGAAATTCCTCGATAATTCATCCAACGAAACCAGTGAGATTGCAACAGCTGCTGCTGCGAGTATTCCAGTTGGGAAGTCTATAATCAGGTGAATAATAACCGTTGCCCATTCACAATTGCTGACGAACAAGTAGGAAGTGAGCGGCATAATTAAGGACAATGTAACCATCGCTTCAGGGCAGCACAATATAAGCAGAGGCAGAACAAATTTATTGTTGGTGGGGCAACAGCTAGATTTGTGCAGATGTTTACGAACAAATCATTTCTGCGATTGCAAGATGCAGTTGAAAAACTGACACAATTCAAGTGCATTAACGTTCACCACAAGAAATATTCCATAGATCCCGAATTTTGCAATTACTTGAAAGGCGTAGTATACTCCAACTAACATGCTTTCACATGGCACATTAGCATAAACGTTAATCAGTGTTATTACAAAAGTAACGAGCATGTACCATTGCCACACCATTTGGGAAACTCTCCAATGCTGTTTGTTTACAGACATGTGGTAACAGCCCGACTTACCAATTGTGCAGTTCAGTGGAATCAGGTAAACTAATTTGGAACCACTGGTAACCACCAGCTTAAAAAATTGTGAAACTGCCAGCGACGGCATCCTTTTCAGAATATGCACTTGAGACTGTATTTAGCAAACGCGGACACGTTACTGTGATACGTTAACCGATATACTCTAATTCCAACTCAATGTCTTGAAATTAATATCGCCCGTGTAAGTCAAAATAAGATGGATAGTTAATGTGAGTAAAATTAGTTTAGTGCATGTGGATGGAATTGATTGGATGACGGATGTCCACCATTATCATGTAATAACAAAATTGTATGTAAATATATAATTATCGATGGATACTTTAGCATATATATTAAATTGGCTGCTTGCTTGGGAGGCGTGCTTTAGATTGGGCATTGAACACTTTTATTCCTAATGATTGCTTCCGAGTGGCGTTAATATTTGGGAAACATGTATTGCGCTCAATGTGGGTAGACCTGATAATACGATATTGGTCCAAAAGCAAATGCTAAGCTACTGCACGGAACCACTATTCTAATTATATGTACACCACTGCGAATTTGGAGTAGGGTCTCAAGACTAATCAAAATAATTTTAATTGCTTAGCTACCTAATTTAAGGTGGGCCATCGTAAAGATAACATAATATTATTAACGTTGGCTATCGGGTTACCCGGTGTACCTATCAAAATAAGTTCATAATCGAATATAAATAGCTATGGCGTAAGCATCAATATATATATGTATATATATTTATCCGGAAGTGTGATGAAAGCCCACATTTCAAATAATGTATGTATTTGACAATACTTCTATGCCAGTAAAGCTCAACTGGAACATCCCCATCGATGTATGGAACAAGAACATTTCGGCGACAGGAAACCATACAACCACCATTTACCACCATTTGATGGATTTTATGTACGGTGTATTGGGATATGTCGATCGACATGGAATTCTCAAATTTGAATCCCATCGGACAACTGGGAGTGAAGTTAGAGCGGATGCGGACAGATAGACATATCAACATATCAATTCCTATAACTTCCTTTCAAAAAATACATGTCAAAGGTAATTAAATAAATTTAGAATTAGATGTAACTTGAAATATTAAAAAACTTTCATGTAGGGAACTGTTGAAAATGTGAATGTAGGTGATACGGATACAAGAATATCATCTTGTGTTTGGGACGACGGTTTTTGCCAATCACAAAATTGATCAGTTTCCCCACAAATGTTTTATATATTTTGCATAGTACGTTCCCATGTACATAAGTCATAAATATCACAAACCGTTTGATCGATGCTGAAGAAAAAAGTAGAGATATACATCAGAGAAGCAAAATTCTTATGCCTGCAATATTATAGTAGTAGCGTTAGTTTGTAGTGCAGGAATACATGTCCCCTGTAATATAAATCGAACAAATAATGGAGCTCGTTCTCTGTTCATTTTGTGAAATGTTCCAGCATTTAGAGATTCTGGAGACATGCTATATGCTTGAGAGGTAATGACATCCATTAATCTGCTTGTCAACACTTTAAGCTGCATTTCGTGATTGCGTTTGCAACACAAGAAAGAATGTCCTCTGCAAAACAAATCGAATGAATATCGGAGCCCGCTCGCGGTCCATTTGGTGGAATTCACCAACTTTAAGAGCAATTGGAGCACAAGCTCTGTAAAGTCTCCTTGTGTGGGAATCAGAGGCAATTTTACGACTATCTGAAAGTATTCTCTCGGACAGTACCAGTACTTGACTTCCCCAGTCCAACGTTAGACAACATGTAGATACAACGACTACACCAAATAACGCCAAGCATAAGATAAGACCGCCGCCAATTTTGTGGTGAAAAGCAATCAGAGGGTACAGCAGCACTATTGCCACGAGGGCTCCATAAAATTGAAAGCTGGGCCACAAACAATTCTGCAACGCTTGGTTGCAGAGAATCACGAGGATTTGAAGCTGTCGATACAGCTGGAAGATTGTGATGGCGTCGCGTTCTGGATATTCGTTTCCTACTCGCGCGTTCAACTTAGCCAAAAACCTAAAATTTAGAGTAATGACTTAAATTTTGTTATGACAACTTGCTATATTTAAAGAGTAATTGTATGATCATACCTCAATTCTCTGAAATTCCTGGATATTTCATCCAATGAAACCAGTGAGATTGCAATACCTGCGACTGCGAGTATTCCGGTTGGAAAGTCAACAATCATGTAAATAATAACCTTGGCCCATTTATAGTTGCCGCCGAAGAAATATGAAATCAACGGCATAATTATGGACAACGTAACGAGCGCCTCAGAACAACAAAGTAGGAGCAGAGGCAGAACTTTATTGTTGGACGGACAACGACTGCATTTGGGCAGATATTTGCGCACAAATCCTTTTTGCGATTGGAAGATGCAATTGAAAAACTGACACATTTCAAGTGCATAAACGTTTACCACAACAAATACTCCATATATAGCAAATTTTGAGATAACTTGAAAAATGCTGTATAATGTATGCAAAATGCTATCACATGGCACATCGACATTAATCAGCGTTATGACGACACTAACGAGCATGTACCATTGCCACACCAGTTGGTACGCTCTCCAATGTTGTTGGTTTACAGATAGATGGTAGCAGCCCAATTTGTCAATTGTGCAGTTCAATGGAATCAGGTAGTAGAATTTGCAACCGCAGGTGACTACCAGCTTAAGGAATTGCAAAACTGCCAGCGACGGCATCCTATCCTATGGAGCATAGATATTTAATGGACTGGACTAAGCAGGCGTATTGAGAGCTAAACCTTTATTGTGTTGGAAAACTGCTGCTATTTTAATATATTTTTTGACAAAAAATTGTATTTAGTACAGAAACTTTGAGATTGACTCTGTTCAATTTAGTGTTTCATAACTACTTACGCCTCTGTGAGTTAAAGTAGATAGACTGATATATCTAGTCAGGTTATTTTAGCACACGTACATTTAATAGCTTACATGACGATTCTCTACTCTCAACTCTAGTCGTGTAATGACAAATGTTCGTTTCGAAATTACCGACGTATATTTAAATTCCTTTTGCAGCATACAATTAGCATGCCGACTGCAGGCATGACGTGTATTTTGTATCACACACATCTCTTCCTGGTAATGGAAAGGTAACACTTTTAATACTCTGCGAGAATGTGTTGCGTTCAAACTGGGGAGCTATATTAAAATAATATTTATCACCAAGCAAATGATAAGCTACCACACTGCAGCTGTAATATAATGCATAATTTACTACATTAAGTTTAGAGTAGGACTTAAAGAGTAAACCAAATAATTTTAATCTAGTCGCAACAGGTTTAAGGCTGACCGATATCAACAGAACAGAATATTATTGACGTTGACCACCGGGTTGCGTGTTGTACGTTTCCAAGTAGCTGTTGGCCTCACCATGAAATAGTTCGTTGTAACCGTAAATATATAACTATCGAAAGTGTGATCAAAGGCTACATGTTGTAAGGTCCTTTGTTGATGGATTTGGGACTTCCGGCTCCTCCAACACGCTGACTTGTGTATTTTCGTTGAGTGACGATGTGCTTGTCTTATCATCGATGAGAAAGGTACACATGGGCCATGGAGTCATTGTCCCAAATTGTTCCGTTTTAGGTATATGGTCAATTTTATGTATATGGTCAATATTAGTGGATTTGAGTAGACATACAGACAAGCATATTAATGACTATTACTAACATTCAAGGATTGCATACATCCGGGAGTTTATAAATTTCAGAGCTGGAGGTTGGCATAAGCAATTAAAAATTCACGTATAGGTAGGAAAATCTGGAATGTGGCATAAATTACACGATATCATTTCAGAGACGCTTGCAGTCTATCAAACATAAACTTGGCGTGTTAAAACCTTACGAGAAGAAAAATGGTCAACATATTAATGTTGTTGATAAACTTCCAAGAATACGTAGTCGTTTTTTGTGAAAATTGGACGATTTTGCGCGACCCTCTTTCACGCACACGTTACCGTACATCATTCCACTTTTCAACATATTTAGTCCAAATGTCTAGGTATCCGTCCCACCCATGAATAGGAACGCAATTGCATTCTGTAAAGAATGGTGGGGTCTTTAGTTTCAAACTTTAAAAATCACATTTTTACCACATCGACTAAACTAAATGTGCTCCTGCCGAAACCACTTTCTAATTTCCCACCAAAAATCATTCTGGATAGTTCAGAAATAAGTTGCAAATACGATGGTGAAGATATGCAATGTCTCAAGCCGGTATTTTCACTCTGGCCACTGAAGAAATGTAACGGTAAATTACAGGGAAGTTGGGGCTTACCGATAGTCCAACAATTATGCCTCGTCTTGAGACTGATTTTGACTTCAAGTTTCTTTTGGTTGCCCATATGTTGAGCTTGTTAGGGTAGCTTCCTTATTGTAAATTTGATTTTTATATACAGCCGCCTGGGTACTGACATCTACGAAATATGAAATTCAGGGTTTCAAAACACCATCGTATCCCACTACAAGGATAATTTTGGCAAGGTTCTAGTTATTTTAACTACAATGTTTCTCAAAAGGACATGAAGGTGTGTTCCGTTACCGGTCAAAGTTGAATCCGGAAATTCCATTCTAAAAGCGGAATATGGACATATCTTCTCAAAATACGTTCAAAATTTCCTTTTCGGATTTCCTTAAAAATTGGATCGATTGGCTTTCATGGTCCTCACATACGCAAATGAACGAGTTGGAATACATGCGAATACTCAAAAGAAAGAGCAGAAAATTCTCTTTCGCGTGATGTGCACCTCATCCCATGATATGTAATTTATGTGGAGATATTCACTCCGAAAATCGTCCAATTTTCATCAAAAACCCCCACGTAGTTGAGGCGAACAGTATTCATCTCTGCGCAAATCTCTGACGAGATGTGTATTTACACAATCATTTACTTCTCCACCGTATGCATAATGGTTAATGTAATCAAAGTTGATTGTAAAGTGCCAATCTTGTAATCATAAAATATGTAGAATGATATGCTGGGTTTTCCTCAGCTTATCCCTAATTATCCCTTCCATATAATATTTAGAATTTCATAAACAGGCTTAATTGGACCATGTTCGGGACCTGTGTCATCATATCTAGTGTAAAGCCATGGAATATTCAATCCAGTACGATTTTACACAACTCAACATGGTTTTCCTCGACAGCGTAAATTGGAAACGTATTGATGCTATCAACTTAGTTGAAATGATTGACAGGTTCACAGCTGTCGGATCATGCCTTCTAATGCCAATACATATATTTAAACGTGGTTATCATGGAATAACTTTACTCATTTTACATATGTTATACGCAGCTGCTTAGAAGCAAATAAGCATTTACTTTAAATAACGAGTAGAATTTTACCTTACATTTCACGTGTACATGTGTGCGTAATACATTACCTTACATTAAGTGCGTAATAGAGTTTCTTAAATTTTCGCGATTCCTAACGTATGTGGTTGCCAACATGAGGAGACACCCAATTTAAATTCCCAATTTTATATGAAGGATCTTTTACAGATACCGGACTTTTACTTTCTGATAACAAATTATTTGCATTTTAACTATACATTCGTTGAATTTGTAAATATGTAATTTCATGTGCCTACAAATGAATACCTGACGTACCACAATCCCCAAAATTAAAATAAGGTGTATCATTTTGTTTCGATGCATAGGATGATAAAAATCTGTGAAGTACGTTCGTGTAATTGTAATGCAATATCATCAGAAATTGATTCCCATATCTTCTGTACCAATTACTTCAAAAGTTTGCTACAGTACTTTATGCACATACATTGTTCTCGGCAATTAATACTATTTGCCAATCTGACTAAATGTCTAGACGGACTTGCTCGTGCATCCTACTTATCCCTGCGTATATAATCTGGCCCCGGAGCATCCATTGTTTGATATAAATCGAACATATCCCTCCTTTGTCAAACATATAGATTTGGTTGATTCCAGAATCGATTAGGTAAGTTCTATGTACTTCTCGCCATTTCTAGAACACACGAAATACTACTTTGACTAATTCTTTGCCCTTGTATGTTTATTGGTATCTATCTTATGATATGTTAGAATATTTAACTGGTGAGATTCATTCCTGTATATAATGTGTAGTCTCTCTGCTACCAGTTTGACAGAAAAATAGTCACTGTGTAATAAATACTTGAAAAGTTTACAAATCCTGTAGCTACGGAATTTGCGTAATTTGCTTTAAAGAAACAATGTATTTTTCACTGAACGGAAGTTAAAAAATTGTGAATTTCCCCGCAAATCATTTCAGTTATCTACAATAAGACGGCGCAAAATTATTTTACACTCAATAAATATAAATGATATCGAAGATCGACGCCAAATAATCAAAATGAATTCCGAAACAAAGAAAAGGCTTCCTAGCGTTTATAGCAGCGGAACTTGGAAGATGCTCATAATCCTGAGCCGTGTATCCCGAGCAGTTGGGGCAACACCGTACCAGTTCGATCCCTGCACACAACTTACATCAGTAGACAGCCGACTTATTTTCGCGGTCAAACGGAACTTTTGTTTGAATATTTGTTCCGGAGTTGCCGCATGCGTAATTTTATTTCAGCAGTACACGTCAAATGACTGGATTCGGTTTCACTATTCCATGACGTGGACAATCGGTCTGGTGGCCTTTCTGATACAGAACTCCATTTCAACATTTCTTTACCGAGAAACTTCCATGCTTCAAAATGGGCTGACAACACTTTTACGACATGCCATGCGTAATTGAAAGAAAGTATACTTCAGGCATCTATTAATATGTTTCTTATTGCTATTTGCTCCCTCTTGTCTAGGTAAGCGTATTCTGTTCCTGGATGTTGAAAATGGAAAGCTCACAATGTTGCTCAACTTTTGGCTACGGATCTTTGTAATCAGCTGTGCAGGATTAACGGTATCTGGAATAATATTTGCAGCATGTAATCCATCCGGAGCAATACTTCTTGGTGCATTAATTCCAACTGATTACCAATCTAGTCTGGTGCTCACGCTGGTTGTTACATTCCACGCGTATATGATAACTGCATTAATTACAGGTCTAGCAATAACCGGGTACTGTGCCATTTTGTATTGCTTTTATACGATACTACTCATACTAGAGGAACTGCAATTTCGAACGCATCCGAACAATTATGTTTTATTTCATCGAGATTCGGAGAAACTCCGGCATTTTTATAGATCGGTTCAGATTCTGCATGATTTTGCACTGCTGGTTTGCAACATGGGGTTATATTTAATTACATATCACGGAGTAATGATGATGAGTGGAACTTATCTAACATTTGTTCTGATTCGATTTTGGAACGATCTAGATATATTGACCAAAGTCCCAATCCTACTAGGTGACATAATGGGATTGTGTTTGTTCGCAATGGTGTTGCAATGGGGATACATATTTCATTCAATAGGAAACAAGGTGATTTTGTCATGGAACCAAATATGTTGGAGGTCTGCTGACGAAATCAAGTTAATGAAAAAGTTTGCTCGTTCGTGGCGACCAATACGACTTTGCTACGGAAGTCAGTTTGTAATTGGCCGTGTATGTATACTAAACTTTTTCAAAGGTGTGGTAAGGGGCACATTTCTTGTTTTGCTGACCTCAAAGTAGTAGTTAAAATTGTAAATAAATTACCTGTGGCGGATGTGAGCGATAAATTCGGACAGCGCGGATTACTTAGGGATGCAGATATAATCGAGAAATAAATGCTTTGTCCATAGTTTGGTGCATGTACCGGCCTTTCCTCGAATAATTTGAGAATCTTCAAACTAATTTGAATCACACATTTCATTGTATAAATTATGTAAGTTTTGACTATTAGATTTTCCTTCACGAATTTCTACTGTAATTATAAATAAATATTATTCATCCGGGAATAATAAACACATTCATTTCTATAATCAGCATAAGAGAAAATGCATTATATTTTAGCAAATTTATTCTTTGAATCCATGGGATGCCGCTGTTTTCATTTGCCTACCGCCTTTAATATTCATATTTACATTGAAACAAATATGCATGTGCACCAATATATCGAGTTACTACTACATCATTAATTTAAAGTGATCATATGTTATTAGGACTTGTGTTGGAAACGAAACTATGCCATATGTTTTAATAATCACACGTATGTAAGGCGTATTACAGCGCCTTTAACATTGCGAACATAAACGGTAAATGGTCCAATGAAAAACTAGATTACGCTTACGTCCCACGACTCAAAAGCAGAACCTGAACAGTGGGATTATTTGCAAAGTCCAAGCACCGCATCGTAATCAGAGCATCCACAAAGTTGATGGATCCAAAGCTAACCTTGACATGACTGCAACTTTTGAGAAATCGCTGCTTCCATAGAACGTCACCTACGGCTGATCTAGAGAGATTTCGTCTTAGTATGTTTTGGTTTTGAAGTGTTTGGGAGAAAACCTGGCAGAGTAGTCCTATAACGAAAATTAGGATAAACATAATTTAGGAAAACATGATGGTCACCATACCAAAGGCAATAAAGTTTTCCGATGTCCCTGGCATCCTAATTGCGGTCACCAAACAAATTGCGTACGTGGCTATTGAACCAGTCACCATACTGGTGAGATAGCTTTTTTCTGAATTTGGTTCATTAGAATAGCCAGTATTTGCAGCGACCGATACTGAAATACCATTTGCGACAATGATACACTCGACCTAGTTCATACTTCCAGATACCTATGATTATAGCATTTGTATCAATTTAAGTGAACATTCTGTTATTGTGAGCATAAGTAAAATCAAAATTTAGGATTACATTTGCAAGTACTCCCGAAGTGTGATGGTGCATAAAATCAGCAAACCGGATAGCGCAAACACTCCAACATTAAAAGCAAAATTCCACATCCAGTGATTGATTAGAAAAATGATGACCTTGATGGAAACCCTCACTATGGTACGTAATGCACCAAAGAAAAGTTGGCTATTGTTGTAGCGTGTACACTCTGGAATTATCCGGTACCCAAGAATGATAGGGGTACAAGGCATGCTCCAAAATATACCATACAGAAATCTGACTGGGAAGAAAGCTGCTCCCGCCAGGACGGCTTTGGCAACAAACGTATTAACGGATGCCAAGAATGACACTTTGCGATGACGAATATTCGTATGAAGATGGAATTCTAGCGCGTAGCGGAGAAGTCCAATGATATAAGCACATACTGTTGAGCCATTTTGTAGACATGTTGTTGTCAGTAATTGTGTCCACAGGAGACATGTCAGCGGCATAAGGAATAGACACTGCTGCGATAAACCCTTGATCGAGTCGTTCGTATACGCAATGAATCCTTGACCAACAACTGCTGCCATTGCAACTTGATTCAGCACGTTATATCGACGTACTTTTCGCTGTTCTTGTTTGGAAACCATTTTTAGTGTAATGGACCGTTTGTCGAGGTAAAATGTTGTGCTGTGCAATTTCCGAGATAGTTTGCAAATATTTGCGAAAAGTGTTTTATGCTGTTGTAACATTGTTTTAAACTTGAAGTTTTCAGGGCATGAATTCACTGGAAACGTCCGTCGTCCAGGTTGGCGGAGCTAGTACTGTTGCGGCTTAGTTTCATGGGACGTACTAGCACAAATTATTCAGACTGGCACGTTTATAGAATGAATAATTTACGCAATCAAATTATATTCCTTTGTCAGAAAATTATGACTCTAGTAGATAGCCGCACAAGCACGAACATTTGATGGACTGGATGATATGCTACGGCGCACTTCAATTAAACTATCAATCAAACAACTAGGATCATTTGCAATATGGCTTACGTATATTCTATGAGGTTCGTAATTAACTTTGTGTACGTCAAAAACTAATAACTAGTTGGAAGTGAAGAGTTGTGTGATATATTCATTAGTTTTTTCGAAGGATGGGTAGCTGGAGTTTGTAAATGATTAATATGTAAAGTACTTCCCTTGCATTTTGACAAACGTTTACATCAGCGATTGTTCTGCAACCTGTCATCATGTAAATATGTGAAGCGTAAAGTAATCAAACTCAATCCGATAAACGCCTCCGTCCAATGAAACCTGGATATCGCTAAGGGTGCCAATTTAAATGTTTTGAAGGAAAATATGACAAGCCATGGATGTGAATACTTACAAGAGTAAAAAAAATTCGCCAATATTCGTGGCCGTAGACACATGTTATATGAACTATTATTCAGGGATCGAATGTACAGAAATGCATGTGTCATGTCAATTTACAGAGACAACTTTATGATTTTATTTTAATCATTGATAACTTGTGTCGAGAATGTTCGCATCGTCTTCCTATTCCAATTGAATTAAGCAAACCTATAATTACGATTTACTATAGAGGCCGAATTTTGACAGAACGTTCTCCAAAATTAATGCAGAAACGCAAGCCAAATAACATGGAAACAATGCGATAAATATATATTTAAAATCATACATTTTCAGAGGGTTCCAACCCTCGTCACGATTATCATTACCTTCCTTGATATCACAACCCTTCATTCGATTTTCCAATCTTGCACGCCTGCCAACTTCCGCCAAATATCCTATACCCCACCTTGAAGTCAGACGAGCTTCCTTTGCATCGTTTATGTACCAATTGATTGTAGTTAAATATATGGAAGTCTTCGGAACGGCGATAAAAGTATTCTCCGTCATTTCAGTATTTTCGGCGACAAACAACGCACGGAATTTGGGGTTTGCTACTTGTTGCCGAGTACGTTCAAAAAGGAGTCTATATTTGGAGTCAACGCATGCCGTCCGGTCGTCTGCCATGGCCTTCTCCATACAGCTTTGTAATGAGCTTTTCTCCATTATCCATCGTCTTGATACTCCTCGGATAGTGGGATTCAAAGAATGTGCAAATACGTCGTGAAAATATGGAACTCGTTAAGCTCGGTAGGACAGGATTTTATACGGTGGATCAACGCTGTAAAGTTGTTTGAAATTTCTGGGAACTTCGTCAGCAATGGTGCTGGTAAGCCCGCTTGTAACGTTACCTTTAAACGCACCGCAAATGAAGTAGCAGAGTATAATCCACAGAAATATAAGAAACCTGTTAATCCAATTCCTTGGCTGATTTAGATTTTGATCCAGTACAACTATCAAAAGCTTTTCGTGCACATCAAAGCCAATCTTTACCCAACCCAAATCAGACTCTCGCATGGAAACGCTAATAGAAATTACTATCAGCATTGCAAAATACGTCAGCAATAGTGTAAGCCACAGTTCAGTAGATAGCGAGTTAAATATGGCCATTGTTATTTCGATGCTCAGCTTAAGATATGATCGATGATACGGGGGTGGTTTATGTTCTAACTTAACTGACGAGATTCTTAACTTCAATTAAATAACAGACGCGTAGCAGGGCGAGAGTTACTTTCAACTTTAACAATTTTAACACTTTTTATTCACTTTTCAACAATTATCTTCAACAATTAAATCCAAATGCTTAACTACAATTTAGATCGCTTTTCAAACTACTACTCACGCCGTGCGGCCCTATTGCCTTACACGGTCTTACAGAAACTTAACGTAAACTTTCCTAATCGCTGTTCTACGGAACCTCCGACTTCACGAAAGGAACCAAGATGACTGCTTGCGCTGCTCCTTATATACTCCGAATTTTCCTCTTTCCTGATGACCTCGGTTGAACTCTTCTTCGACCACGCAGTTGACGTTCCGTTAACATAAACAAACTAACAACAACTTTCCTTGACAACTAACATTTACTACGACGCTAACTGACACTACCTTGACTGAACTAAAGGCACTCAACTTTGACCCTGACTTACAACATGTGCGACTGTACAGATTTTTCTAATATTTAGTATATATGTTTAGCTATCCCTTAACTATCTTTTTACCAATTATCAAACATCGATCGCATAAAATACAATAATTACGACTAATTAACTTTACATGGATTTAACACAAAATACATAAACTATGCAACATATTACATTTTATTATGCCCAACGCTACACAGCTGACACATATCCTCAATCCAACGGTTGATAAGTCATACAACGCTCCAACATACCCCTCCTCGTGATTAAACTTGCTTGAATCACTGCTCCGTGGCGTTGTCCTATCCATCACTAGTCTCACCGTTGTCCATGCGAGTTCATCCTGGGTAGTGCAGGTATCTTCAGTTTTCAGCCAGTCCGATGTATTTTCATGTTTGCCCCTCCTAGTGACACGAGACGTCTTGATCCCAGGAACAGGCTCCGTTTCCAAAGTCCAACTGTGCATTTCTTCTGTGTTCCTCGGTGGTCCTGGACACCCGACTTCAAAGCGATCAGCAATCTTGGACCACTGTTCAGTTTCGGTTTGTTTTGCTGGGTCCCAAGTCTTCGCGGTTGACATCAAGGGCTGTCCAGTCTTCTTGAAATCGAGTCTTCTTTTCTCTCTTGATTTCTCTGGATCTCGAGATCTTTGTTTCAGCGGCTTCACACTTTCATCAGCAACATCAGACTTCTCCGGGATATCTTCTTTCTTCGCTACTTCTTCTGTTGTGTCCTCCGGCTTTCCTCCGATGTCGCGCTGACTTTCCGTTTCTTGTTGAATCTCATCCGTGGATTCCAGACTAGTTTCTTCTTCTTGGATGACATCTTCATGTATTCCTTGCTCGATGTCCGCCCAGATAGCTTCATCCGTCTTCGTATCAGTATCCTCTGCTGATGTATCCTCGTGCCCAGTTGACTTCTCGTCCGTAGCAACTGGCATTTCTTCGGGATTCTCATCAGCAGGACCGTTCTTCTCAACGCTTCTTTTCACGTCCGTGATCTGCACTGCGAGCTTGTCACATGTCTGCACAATGTCTTCCGATCTTTCCTCGACTTCTATCTTCTTCTTCTCTTCATCAGTTTCCATTGGTGAGGGTCCGGCCTGTTCCGGGAGTTCCTCCGTGTTCTTCACGTTTTCTTGGTGTCCGGGGCGCAATGTGTCCGCCAACAGATTGCTCACCATGTCCATCATTTCTTGGATTGCGTCCGCTTCTTCGACTTCCGCTTCCAGTGCAGCCAGATATTCCTGCTCTTTCTTCCTTAGCAGTTCCACTTCTAAGCGTGCTTGACGTAATTCTTCATCCAGTTCCGCTAATCTTCGTGCCACCCACCGTCGCCGCATTATCCGTGCTAGTGATGGTGCGTTGGATCCTGACCTTCTGGATGTGATGCTGCTGTCGCTTCGTTGACTTCTTTGGAATGAATCGGCAGCCTCATCTCCCCCTCCAGTGCGAGCTTGCTGATAAGCTGGCACTTGTCTGCTGGGCTGGCGATACTCCATACCGTCATGACCCCACCCTCTTCTCCAACTCCCCGTAGTCGCCGACATATCCTGAACACAATTTCACTTGCTTTTTCTGTCGCACTGGGCTATTCCATAGTGCTAGTTCCGTTGTACGCTCGAAGGACCATGTTATTTCGATGCTCAGCTTAAGATATGATCGATGATACGGGGGTGGTTTATGTTCTAACTTAACTGACGAGATTCTTAACTTCAATTAAATAACAGACGCGTAGCAGGGCGAGAGTTACTTTCAACTTTAACAATTTTAACACTTTTTATTCACTTTTCAACAATTATCTTCAACAATTAAATCCAAATGCTTAACTACAATTTAGATCGCTTTTCAAACTACTACTCACGCCGTGCGGCCCTATTGCCTTACACGGTCTTACAGAAACTTAACGTAAACTTTCCTAATCGCTGTTCTACGGAACCTCCGACTTCACGAAAGGAACCAAGATGACTGCTTGCGCTGCTCCTTATATACTCCGAATTTTCCTCTTTCCTGATGACCTCGGTTGAACTCTTCTTCGACCACGCAGTTGACGTTCCGTTAACATAAACAAACTAACAACAACTTTCCTTGACAACTAACATTTACTACGACGCTAACTGACACTACCTTGACTGAACTAAAGGCACTCAACTTTGACCCTGACTTACAACATGTGCGACTGTACAGATTTTTCTAATATTTAGTATATATGTTTAGCTATCCCTTAACTATCTTTTTACCAATTATCAAACATCGATCGCATAAAATACAATAATTACGACTAATTAACTTTACATGGATTTAACACAAAATACATAAACTATGCAACATATTACATTTTATTATGCCCAACGCTACACAGCTGACACATATCCTCAATCCAACGGTTGATAAGTCATACAACGCTCCAACAGCCATCCAGTTACGATTTTGCTTCGGTTGTAGTAGACAAAATGAATACTGGAACTGCTGCAATAAGTGTGAGTACTGATACGCAGCATAACGCTCATGACTCATAGCAACTCCAGTGGCGGCATCTGCTTTGCCTGTGCTAAAGCGTGCAGCGTCACCGTATGTACTGCCGTTCTGCAAAGTAGTTGGTAGCACACCTTTCCATTGTCTTTCAAGAAATTTCAAGCTGACGTTAGACCTTTTCGCCATCTCCACCAGTAGGTGGAATTGTGAACCGGAGACTGGTGTGGTAGTATCCTCCTTAGAAATTACGCCAGGAGTTTCGCTAAAGATTACAATAATAGTTTTTCTACTAACGACGTTCCGTCCTGTTGGTTGTAGTGCCTTGAAAACATCTGGCTCCAATGATGTTGGGCATATATTAATGGTATTTCCTTCATGACCGCATATTACAACCCATCGAACGACTTTGTTTTGAATATTGTTGGCTTCCCAGAATTTTAACACCATAGAAGGTTTAGCGAAAATGAATATGTATTCATCGTTCACAGCGTCTTGAATAGATTTCATGGTGAGTGCTGATTGTGCCTGAACGTGTAGTATAAATGTACGACAATTTGAAAAGTAGAACCTAAAATGTTTCATTAGTGGTTTGATTGTTAAGGGAATGTGATCGTGAAGTTCAGTCGGCTCCTGGCGTTGGATCGAACGAATTGCAAAAGACGTATTGGGGTAGCCGTATTGCACCAGCTGACATTTTCTGGCCGAATACGTTCTGATGGATTCCACAATGTCATCTGTCACTGTCGGTATTTCCCCAATGTTGGAGTAGAAAATCAAGCATGGACGAATTGCTGATGTGTGGGTAAAACGTGAGGAGAATATAAATACTAATAGTTGACATTTGACGCTTAGTTTCATGGTTACCTGATGTGATTCCGGAGGCAGTACGAGTGTATTTGTTGGAAATGTGTAACATGCGACAACCAGTTCTGACATTTATGTCCCCCGAATTTTTCCTTAATACTAAATTACATTGCATTTGGGTGGGACGGCGGAAAACAAGGATTATGTGTAGCAAGAACTAAGTTTTCTCCTATGATAGCATCCTATTTAAAATGTTCAACCGACTGGAACACACATCCAAACATCAATACTAATTGTACTTTCGTTTAACATTTTATGTATCTGGTTTATAAATGCAATCAAATCGCATTGTTGGTAATCGGACAAATACAGTAATCGACCTAGAGTGATTACTTAACTGAAAATATATTAACGCAAGTGTGACAAAATATATGAATGCAGTGTAGAATATGTATTCGCTAAAATAGATTTGCAATTTTAATTAAGTGAATGAACCACTTAATAAGGTTACCACATCAATAAATTTATTTACTAAAATGTTACACTCCATTTAATTTGCCAAATTAGATAGAGTGCCCTTGCAATACAAATAGGATCAATATACATATCGTCGCCCTCACCAGACTAGGAGCTTCAGCACACAATTTTAATCAAGCAAAGGAGCTTCGGCACACAATTTTAATCAAGCAAAGGAGCTTCAGCACAAACTTACCATCATGCAAAGGAGCTTGGGCAAAAATTTACCATTTTGATAAGGTGCCACAGCACAAAACGGCGTTTTGAGGAAACTGTTTAACAAAAAATATCATCAAAATGACACTCCAACTTTAAAATCCAATTTCATGATTTTTGGTAACAGTAAACGAAAGCGACCTTTTGCGTTGATATAGGCAGAATTTATAGAATAAAAGCTAAAAAAGATTTAATTTGATAAGAGTTATGTCAGCAAAAAAACTGACATTTTATGTACAAAGTGTCTTATTAGTAGTTCCCACAAAAATATATATTCAAAGTGATAATGTACAGTGGCATATATGTATGAGGTATGAAAATGTACAGAATTTAATGCGCTATTCACTGGCACAAATAGTTCAATATGCCCCAAAATTGCTGTGGCACCTTATCAAAATGGTAAATTTTTGTCGAAGCTCCTTTGCTTGATGGTAAGTTTGTGCTGAAGCTCCTTTGCTTGATTAAAATTGTGTGCCGAAGCTCCTTTGCATGATTAAAATTGTGTGCTGAAGCTCCTAGTCTGGTGAGGGCGACGATATTAGATCATATCATCTCCATCTGTCCATCATTACAGGATTGGTATTGCAGACACCCTTGAAGATATGCACCAACAAATCCATTCACGGATTTATGTAACGCGTTCTGCTGCTGGCAAGTAAGCACAGTCAATTTTTGATAAGCCATCAAACAAGCATGTGTGGAAATTGTAATGACAACTTTTTCTCCATGCGGTAGTTTTTTATGCATAATTCACTTCCGAAACAGTTTTCTGATATCTTCAAAATTATTTATGGACGGTTGACGTTGCCACGGAACATCAGGTAAAAACAGGTTAAAAACATGTCAGCTTCTCAGCCTTCCTACTCTGTTGGAACTAGCCGTATAAACATGATGGGTAAGCTTCCTGAATTTAATTTTAATGGCCTGTCCGATAAGCATCTCGGAATTCCTGCGTATGCTCCACTTAGAATGATATGGTGGCCTAAACGTTTCCATTTTCGAACATTCACCTTTTTTATTTTAGAGCCTGTGACTTACTCGTGTGTATCGCATGTCAAATAGTGGAAAGATGATCCAAAAATCAAATTAAGAAAAGAGGCCATGACTAATAAACACCCATTCTGGAACACATGTTGGTAAGTAGCACCAACACTCTGCAGGCAGGGGAAACTTTACATTTTGACGTTTAAGCATCCTCAAACTCAATAACAAAAAATAACCCGAAATGCAGACAAATTTTTTAGGGGGAACAATTACTATAAAATGAACCTTAGTACGTAAATAAGCGGGTAATATGATTGTCGGAATGGTTCATGTCTAAACCCAGTTCAAACTTCGCTCAGTTGACAAAAATGTGTTGAAAGATATCGGTGCGAAAATATAAGTAAGTTTGTAATGTATTTGGCATGATGTAAGAAATGCTAGCATACGTCACGCCTGCGCCCTCCAAAGTATTTATTGAACTCTAACACCAGATCTTGGTAGCAACATCTGAATCATAAATACTACCGTACATATCAAATAACATAAGAACATCGCAATTAAAATATACGTAAAATCAGTTATGTTCATTGGGATCCAACCATCGTCATACTGGTCATTTTGTTGTTCCATGTAATCCTCACCACCTCTACGTGACACTCTGGCACGTGTAGTCATTTCAGGCGAGTATTCTGCGCCCCACCGTGCGATCAAATGCGCCTCTCTGGCTGCGTCTATGTACCAGTTGAGTGGTGGTATATAAATCGACCCTTTTGTCAAGGCCATAAAACCAAACTGTTGTATTTCAGTATTTTCGGGGATCACCAAGTTTCGAAACTTGCTGTTTTCAGCCAGTCGTTTATCTCGTTCCAAAACTAGCCTAAAACGGAGAGAGATACAAGCAGTCCGTCTATCCAAAAGCGCTTTTTCCATGCAAGATGCCAGTGAATCGTCTGCTAGTACCCATTCCGCTGACAACCGCCTTACGTTAGGATTTAATGACTGTGCAAAACGTTGCTGAATATATGAGTTATTGTAAGCTTTGAACGACAACTTGGTATACTTTGGGCGAATCCGATCCAGTTGCTCAAAATATCTTGGCGTTTCATCTGTTACGGTGTACGTTAGAGCACTTGTGATTTTACCCTTGAAGGCGCCACATACAAAGTAACAGAGTATAATCCACAGAAGTAAAATAAATCTACTACACCACTTCTTTGGCATTTTAAAGGTTTGATCCAACAAAACCATCAAAAGCCATTGATGTGCAGCTAAGAAATAATTTGCACGATTTAAATTACTTGCAGATTGATACATGCTTATTGAAATAATTATCATCATGGCAAAGTAGGTCACTGCAAAAGTGATCCATATATCCGGAGATAATGACTTAAACATTGTCATCCAGTTCCGATTACGTTTTGGTTTTACAACACAAAATGAATACTCATCCTGCCGTGTGAAACTTGAGAACGAATAAACTTTAAACCGCTCGGCACTTTGAGCTGCTCCGGTGATTATATCTGCCTTACCATCGCGCAAGAATGAAGCATCTCCACTTATAGTGCCGTTTTCAAGCCGAGTTGAAAGCACATCTTTCCAAGTTCTTTGAATAAACCGTAAGCTGGCGTTTGATCTTTTTGCCCATTCAACTAATATGTGGAAATCTGATCCGGATACGGGTGACGTTGTATCGTCTTTTGAAATAACACTGGGAAGGTCATTGTACAAAATTTTAATGGTTCGACCAATTAAAACCTTCGTTTCTACTAATTTCAATGCTGTTAACATGTTGGGACCACACCCGAAAATGTCAGCCATATTTTCAGCGTAATTGCAAATAATATTTCAATGAATAAGTTTGTGTTCAATGTTGTTGTTCTTCCAAAACTTGTACGCCGATGCTGGTTTCTTCAAGATAAATAGGTACTCGTCCTTTACGGCGTCCTCAATAAAGACTTTGGGAATTGGCAAGGATTCAATGCTGAATATAAATGTGCAACAGTTTGGAAAGTAAAGTTTGAAATGTTCCTTTAGACTTCTATTTAGACTTGGTATGGTCGAGTGTATCTCGATGGGCTCGTGGTTGGGCGGGCTTGAAAGGATCTTATGCGGGATTTTCTGGAAGAATCCGTAATATACTACTAGACAGTTTCGGTTCAAAATGTTTCGATTGTTTTCTACAAAACCGTGTATCTTCGCCGATACCTGACCACTTGATGTAAAGGAAACCGAGCACGGACAAGATGCTGACACTGCAGTACAATACGTGGCACAAAGTAATATTAACAATTGAAACATAACGCTTCCATTTATGTTTCGGGTAAGCATATAAACGGTATTAATGTATTATAATAATTGTTGGTGGTAATTCATTGATGAATATAAACTTGTTCATGTGGCGATATAGTAAATGGTATGATGTGACGGTCTCGATCAGATTCCGCGGTAAATCATGCAGTGTCGTGACATGACATCGTAGACGTTCTATTGAAAGCCCTGAAACATCCCGATGTTGCATACTAAAGCTATATAATAATGCCTTGCTGTTTACTATTTGCAAGCTATATTGCAACCATTGATTAAATGTGGTAAGATCGCTGGGTAAATCCAATTAAAGATCCATTAATTATTAACATAATCTGATTTTGTGACGCAATGAATTCCTTTTGTGATCATACAAAGCACCTATTGAATAAGGCGGTAAATTTGTCAAGTTGGATGCCATATCTGAAAGGATATATCAAATGAACGACTACACAATTGAATGGTCGTCCGGCAATCTAATGACTATATGCCGTTTGCGTTCTTACACCATGTGTTACACCATTGCTCAGAATTGGAGTTAGTGAGTAATTGCTGTGTTTTGATGACCCATAACATAGATCGGCAACGGCATTGTATAGTTGACAACATGCTAAATGGAGCGAATGCTATTCATGCTTATGTATACAATTTACTATTCATATTCCACATCAATTATGATAACGATGATGATAAAGTGAACTGCTAAGATAACCAAGAATTACTGTATATCTCCGCATATAGCGTTTTTGTACATATGAGAAAATGCAAAAAAGGTAATTCACAACATTAGTGTTACCAATTAGAATGTGGTCCCAGTGCTCCGCCTTTCTTCAACCCAAACTTTTGTAGTAGCGAGTATAACAAATTATTAGTTTCTTATAATATGTTAGTCCAATGTGAACCAAAATTTAATTGCTGGAAGCCTAACGCATGCAGTTATTAGGCATACTGCACCAATTTAATCTTCCAAGATGCTAGTCTTGAACTTTTATCCCAATTTGCATTTCTTACTGTTGCCCCACCGACACTTTCCCGGAGTTATCACTGCGGAAGTTGGACGACTTGGCGCATTGTGTTATGACAAGGAATTGTCAGCTTCAAATTTTCTATCGGAAAAGCAAGTAGAATATGTTTGACCATAAAGGCGCATGGTAAAATATCCCACCACCATAGCCGTGGGGTTGACTCCCGGAGGCTCAACATGAATACCGAGCATTTTCATAACCGGATGTACTACTGTACCAAGAGAACCAAATCGGTCAACGTAAACAAATGTTGTAATGTCCCATGTCTTATCGAAACAGAGACAGACAAATAAATTGCAGTAACTAACTGTTCAAGCATTTCAAGCTTCCGTTAGTTAATATATTGCTAACACACATACAAACCAACTCAATGAACATTTCGAATCGACTGAAGTGCAACAATGAACGTTTTAATTCTGCAAACTACAGACAAATCGTTATTCAATCACTTCAGTTACATACTCATTAATCAGTGGGATTTCATTATCATGGGCAAATCATATTGTTGTTGACATCACATTCAGTATACATGGAAAAGCGCATTTTACTAAATTAAACACGCTGACATACAATATCATTGTGGTTTGCCACTATTCCAAACTGTATACGAGCTGTGGTTTAACTGTGGTATATGGGCTGGTCAACATTCCATGACGGGACGGTGTATACTTTCAAAATTTGTTATGACTTGCAATACTAACGCAATGTGTGTTGTTACCCATTAGATTCTCTACAAGATAGATTTTTCTACTTAAGCATACTTCCGATGCTGTTCCTGTATATGATTAGACGATCTCACAACCAGATCATTCAAGTTTCTTCTAATTAAAAAAAATATTGTCATAATATTGTCTAACAATAAGTATGTATTGTGGGTTCTAGTTGACTCAACATTATATATGTATTATAAATTGTTGGCCACCATGGCAACAAATTAATTGTAAGTTGATGCCTGGTATAAGCAGTGTTTGTTCCTGCTCCACCTGAACTGATCACCGCATAGTTGTGCAGACAATGTCGAGCGTTATGAATTTGAGAATTCTTACCGCACATAGTGAACATTCTCGA
Source organism: Sinella curviseta (assembly GCA_004115045.4). NCBI lineage: Eukaryota > Metazoa > Arthropoda > Collembola > Entomobryomorpha > Entomobryidae > Sinella > Sinella curviseta. The sequence goes on along the minus strand of CM023202.3, from coordinate 41,266,068 downwards.
GTAGTCATTTTATCTTTTATCGTAATCCCATCCTGGTAGCATTGCGGTGTGTCGACTTAACCGAAATAATGAATAAATTGAATTGTAATTATTGATTTTGAATTGTCCGAGTATGCTCACCATCTAACTAACTAAATAAATTAATCCGAGCGTTTCTTTACAATTGAGTCCTGAAATGAAGACAATCTTCGAAATACGGACGAACATGAAAAGGGTTCCACTGTGCAAAAGATTAAATCTTCGATTATTCCTAATATTAGACGTTCCACGTATTATAACTTCCAAACGCAACGACAACTCCAAGTTTATGGGCAATATATCTAGTACTTACTTCGCAGAGAGAGGGAATTGCAATCTTGTCTATTGAATTTTCGTTAGAAAGTTTATAAAGGCGCCATAGTAGTTCAAATAAATTCACAAAAAATGCCTTCGTTGGCAGTTGTACAGTTTCTGAGCCTAGTTATTACTACTGGTTGCAAATTCTTCTCGCTGATTTCGATAATATGTACTTTGCGAAGTTCAGGCTATCAATTATCTGTAAACCAGCACCGGCGGCGAACATACCAGATAGCCTGGAGTTGTTATTTCCTAATGACATCTTGTATCGCGTCAGCAACATTATGTGTTAGTATATCCAGCGACAACTTACTGGCAATTATATTCAACGGCTTCCTACTACTAACGAAACTGGGCAGTATTTGTGTGTTTATGGTGGTTAACGTCAAAACTCTTCAGGTATGCTTGTTATTTAACTGTTTCTTCCAGTCGCCAAAAGGATTTGTTCATAAATATCTGCCAGGATGTTACAACAGTTCGCGTTACAATAAATTCCTATTGCCACTTTTGATGTCGTTTTACCCCGAAATCGTGATTACCTTATCTGTAGTCGTACCTTTGACATCCTATTTCTTTGCCAGTCATCATAAATTGATGACGGTTTTTGCCAATTTCCTGTTGCACTCACCGACTGGAATTCTAGCGGCAACATCTGGTGTTATTGCGCTGGTTGCATTAGACGAAATATCTAGAAACCTGAAAGACTTAAGGTATCACACTGCCAATCTATTTGTAATGCGATTATGGTACATATTTGACGATCGTATATCTATTTTATTTCAGATTGCTAGTTAAGTTGACCGTCGGACGAAAGTATAGGGAACTACAGTCTCACATATTCCCAATATATCGGCAACTTCAGATTCTTGTAATAATCTGCAACGAAGCTTTGCAGGATTATATATGGCCAAGCTTTCAGTTTTGTGGGGCAGTGGTGTCAATTGTTATTTTATATCCTCTGATTTATTTCCATGCTAAAATTAGCGCCGCTGTGCAATTGTGTATGCTTTTGTTTGCGATTTTGATAATGTTGGTGATTTGCATTACCTTGTACTTGGGTGGTCAAGTTTTGATATTGTCGGAGGGCATACTGCAAGATATGCGCAGTGCTACAGCCGACGGCCACGAAAGGAGAGCCATCAGAAGCTGTGCTCCCATTGTTCTAAAAGTTGGCCAATTTCATCAAATGGATAGGGAACGAGCTCCTATGTTCATTCGATTTATCTTACAGAGGACATTCTTTCTCGTAGTGCAGACTAAATCAACTACAACGATTTAAAATCATGCACGACTGAATGATCAGTTTTATTCTTCAAATTCTTATATGCGACAATTACCATTTCATTTCCGCAATGTGTGCTAATGTTTCTCTCCAGACGTTCTATTCCACTTGGGTATCATTACCTTTAGCCCGATCGTATGGAATATTTACGAATAGTATCAGAAAACGTTCCAATAACTCCTTATTCAGATAAAACTTACACGTATTTGCATACACTATATATCTTCTCAGCGCAAATAGTTAAATTTTGTTGTTTTAGTTTGTGACAATATGTTAATGCATACTTCAGCAACATGAACACAGGGACAAAATAAATAACATGTGAACAATGCGACAAATATATACTTAAAATCAGAAATATTCATAGGGCCCCAAACTTCGTCACCTCTTTCATTTTCATCCTTGTGAGGATCATCCCCTTTTCTTGGAGCAACACTTGCACGCCTTCTTATAGTCGCCTTATATTTTTTACCCAACCTTGTATTCAGATAAGCCTCCCTGACGCCGTTTATGTACCAGTTAACGGCAGGCAAGTAGATGGAAGTTTTCGGAACCGCAATGAAACTGTTCTCCCTTATTTCAGTATTTTCGGCGAACAACAAATTCTTGAACTTTGAATTTGCGTCCTGTTGCCGACTGCGCTCTACAAGCATGACATTTTTTAAATCAATGCAAGCGGTTCGGTCGTTCATCAGCGCCTGCTCCATACAGCGCTTCAACGAATCTTTCTCCAGAATCCATCTTGTTGATATGCCCCTGATACTCGGATTCAACGACTGTGAAAACAAATCTCGAAAATATTGATTTCGGTAAGCTCGGTGAGATAGGATTGTATACTTTGGCTCAATACTGTGGAGCTGCTTAAAGTTTTTAGGGATTTCATCAGGAACGGTACTCGTCAGCCCGCTTGTAATATTCCCTTTGAATGCACCGCAAATAAAGTAGCAAAGTATAATCCACAGAAATATAAGAAACCTGTTAATACAATTCTTGGGTAGCTTCAGATTCTGATCCAGTGCAACGATTAATAGCTTTTCGTGCACATTAAACCCGACACTCAGACATCTCAAATCATGTGCCCACATGGAAATGTTGACGGAAATCACCACCAGCATTGCAAAGTAAGTTAGCAGGAGAGTAAGCCACAGCTCAGGACTCAATGAGTGGAATAGTGCCATCCAGTTATGACTCCGCTTTGGTTGCTGCATACAAAATGAATACGGCGACTGCTGTACCAAGTTGGAGTACCGATACACTCTAAAACGCTCTGGATTCATGGCTACGCCAGCGACGGCATCGGCCTTGCCGGCAAACAAGTAGGCCGCATCTCCGTACCAACTTCCGTTCTCCATGCTAGTTGGTAACACACCCTTCCATTTTCTTTCAAGAAATTGCAAAGTGGCGTTAGTCCTTTTAGTAATTTCAGCTAATAGGTGGTATTGTGAACCGCTGATTTGTGAGGTGGTATTGTCTTTAGAAATTACTCCAGGAGAATCACCATAGATCACAGTAATAGCTCTTCCATTTAGAACACTTAGTTCTGTAAATTGCAATGGTTTTAAACTGGAAGTGGTGTCCTGAAAACTGTCGGTTTTAAGTCCTTCATTCCCGCAAATACCAAACCGTCGAAGGACTCTGTTTTGAATGCCGTTCGATTCCGAAAATTTTTTGGCCATTGACGGTGTGCGCGAAATGAATATATATTCGTCATTTACGGCGTCTTCAACGAAGTCCTTGACGAGTTTTAACGGCGACTGAATGTTGAGTATAAATGTACGGCAGTTTGAAAAGTAGAACCTATAATGTTCCTTGAGACTGGGAATTCTTAGCGGAATTTTATCATGCACTTCAGTCGGCTCCTCGCTTTGTATGCGATTTGTTGGAAGAGTCGTTCCTTGTGGCCGATCACCACAGGGACCGTAACTTACCACCAAACATTTTCGGTCAGAATAATTTCTAATATATTCCACAGTATCGTATATCGTATCCGGTGTTTGAACATTTGTGGAGTAGAAAACCGAAAATGGACAATATTCTGAAGCGACGGTAAAACAAGATGAAAGTAGGAATACAAAAATGTGAAACTTGACTCTCAGTTTCATGGTCTCGTGATAGGGTTCAGATGATAGTAGGACTATCTTTGAATGACTGCTTGAGAATGTTTGCCATACGATACAGATTATGAGCCTTTAATTTGTCTACATACTAAGTCTTGCGGCAATTAATTTGGGTGGAGTTTGTACAAACGCAATATTACATTTGGCAACAAATAAGCTTTTAGTGATAAGACGATTAAATTCAGTCCATTTTATTCAACAAATTAGCGCAAATACTACGCCAAATTATTTAAAATGTGCATCCGTCTGAGACCCACGTGCGAAGGTCGTATATTTTTGAAGGTTGTGAATACGTGCTATTGCGGATATTGTATGTTAAATGGCATTTACCTATCCTGTGGGCTCGTACTTCTAAGATGATATTGACAAACGAGGTTAGTCGGATTAATCGTACTCCCTAAAACGTTTTATAATATAAGTCACAAAGGAAGTTAGAGAATTTGTATAAATGAGCTAACGTTTGATACAATGATACTACGGCTGAGAACCTTGCAAAATGATGAAACCGGTTCCATTGAATAAGTATGTATGTCTACATTCAATAGTATTTCAAAATTTGGTATAACCTTTATTTAACGAACATAATAAATATATTTTCAGTTCAATACCCCGACATGAGAAATTTGGTGTAAATTTAATTATTTGTAGCAATATTAGGGAATTCATTATAGTAAAAATTTATCAGTGTCAAAACTTTTTCGATAATATTAGTGGGCGGTCTAAGAAAATATGACATTAGTCTATTATTCTTAAACCAAGTGACTGAATGTCTACGCGTTACTAGAAATTTCAGAGAAACACACAGTTTATATGATATTGCATTTGGAAAGTTATTCGTCTTTAAACTACTGGCAATGCGTTACTCCGATTATAGAAAACCATCTCTCTATGTATCGATGGGAATCGCATTAATATTAATATTGTGTCATGAAAGACCCCAATCCCAGTGGAGATGATTAAAACCAGGAAACATACCAGCGTGAAGTGTACTTTAATGTGACCCATATTGAAATAGATATTAGAATTGGTCATGTCCAATTTCAATCGGAAGTAATTTAAAAATGATTCACTACAAGGAACTATTTCAACGTTTTCTTCAATCATGGATGGCTTCATGTTGCTCCATCCGATTTTGTATGAACTGTGAGGAAGACTGTTCTCTGCAAAATGAATCGAATGAACATTGGAGCTCGATCTCTGTCCATTTGATGAAATTCACCTACTTTTAGAGAAATCGGGGCAAAGCTTTTAACAACTCTCCTTGAGTGGCTATCGACTGAAATTCTGCTCACATCTCGAAGTATGCCTTCCGAAAATATTAGAATTTGACTGCCCAAGTATAATATACTGCATGTCATCAACATTATGACTATGGCAAACAATACCATGCATAGCTGAACAACAGTGCTGATTTTGTTATGGAATGCAATCACCGTATACAATATAACGATTGACGAAACTGCTCCGGAAAATTGAAAGTTTGGCCACAGAAATCTCTGCAAGGCTTGGTTGCATATTATTACCAGTATCTGCAGGTGTCGGTAAAGTGAGAAAATGCGCCCCTCGAGTTCGCGGTTGTATTTGAATGTCAATCTAACAGGCGATCTGAAATACAAGGGCATACGAATATCAAAAAGCCATATAATGTCACCGGTATGCACATTTATATGCGTAATTATACCTTAAATCTTTCAAGTTTCTGGATATTTCGTCCAAAGCAACCAGTGCAATAGCACAGGCCGTAGGCGCAAGTATTCCAGTTGGAGAATGTAAAATAAAGTTTATCAAAACTGCGGCAAATTTGTTATGACTTGCAAAGAAATATGAGGATAAAGGTACCACTAGCGATAATGTTACGAAGATTTCCGAGCAAGATGATATCAAAAGTGGCAACAAAAATTTATTGTTGCCCGGACGGCGGTAACGTCCCGGTATGTACATTTTTACAAATCCATTTGGAGTTTTGAAGATGCAGTTTAAAAACTGACAAACCTCAAGCGCATTCAGGTTGAACACTACAAATACGCCACTGCTTGCACATTTCGACACGACAAGAAATCCGTTGAATACAGTTGCTAGAAGGCTGTCACTTGACATATTCCTGTAGAATTTGACGAGGTCTATAAATAAAGTCAAGAGAAAATAACAACTCCAGGCGTTTTGATATATTCTCTGACGATGACGGTTTACAGATAAATGGTAGCCCGCGCTACGCAACGTGCAATTGATTGGAATTAAGGAGAAGAATTTGCAGCCAGCGGCAAGAAATAGGCAACACAATTGCACAATTGCTAACGACGGCATTTTATATTTCTACGTTTGAAATACTGTTGTGAATTTAGAATTTTTAAGGGATCCGTTTCTCCAAAGGAAATGTTTATTCAAATCTACTGGACAGCCTAGTAATTCGCTCGCAACTACTTGCTCGTGTATCCAGGTTACGTATATTGTAATTACTTTTCAAACATATAATATGTGGGTCAGAAGGCAGAATCATAATCAGAAATACATTTGATGTAACCCCTTGCACAACAGTAGACCACACTTTTCATGTTCGTACATTTGGATGCATACTCTGGCAAATATTACTTTTAACTGGGGATTTAATAAGTGATATGGACGAAGTCCCACTCCTCATGCTAGTGCTAATTTTTGAGAGTATATTAAATATCTGAGTAATTATATTTACTGTCGCTACGTCCATAGCGATACTCAAATCTAACGGAATCAAATTAGTTTAATAGATGGCTTTCGACAACGCAATTTAGAGCACATGTCGAGAAGGAAATCCTCTTTCTGACCATACATGCGTCCCGCCCTGTCTTCGCAAAGACGTCACTGGAAATATGGTCGGAAATAAATCACCATTCGATGCAAATATATATTTCCATATAAGACGGCAGGAATGCCGCTGTATTTGAAACTAATGTAACTGCCGAATCGCTTGTCATAAAAGGTCGACATGCTGTACTTTTTATTAATGTGCATTTGTAAAACACTCGTACGCATTTTTACCAATAAGGAACATCGAAAGAGTATGACAAACATGATGTTTGACATGTTAACCTAAAGTGTAATGCCGTTAAGAATGGTACTGGAGTTACCAACAATAACTTGTACAATCCATAATCGCATTTGTACACGTTTGTATTCAACAACCATCAAGCCTTAATCAACTACTATTGTACATTATCACAACATTACTAAGCACTTTTGCAAGGTTTACAATAATTATGACTAATTAACTTGAGCATCAGTAGCATTCCAACTCTAGCATATCTTTCAAAATATATTATACGTTAGTACCAATTCGTACTTTATTCTCTTAGGCATATACTCCACTGCATCTCATGATATTATCATCAGTTACATAAATTCTTGTGTTTTGCCGGAAATTGCTTCCTTCGTGCCTAATTAATTGAATATTAAAGTATATGGATGCTCATCATCACATAATTGGTAGTCTATGGGTGATGCATTCCAGAAATTCCAATTTGATAGTGAAATGGCTCGTTATATATTTTACACACGTAACATCTCAATGAAATTTACTACCAGAAGAAAACATGATCTGGTCAATTTCGTAATATAAGTGGCGACTTACCATCTAACTGCGAGAGCAAGTGCTGTTAGGAGTGATGACATATACATCGACACCGAAATATTTCTTTGTTTCCTATTATTTTGGTGGAGTATCATGGAAAAGTGACAAATGTAAGGTTTCCGCATCTATACCGCATGCCGTTTCCTATATGACCTGAAACGTGAATTCGCCTCGGCTGGGTTAATAACGAGCACCATGAACTACACTATAGTGAACTACGACCTTCTAAGTTATGGATTGATGAATGCAATAGTGATTTGCATCTACGTCCCGCGACTCAAAAGCAGAATCTGAACTGCTTGGTCATTTGCAAAATCAAAGCACCGCAATGTCGTCAGTGAATCGACAAAGTTGATGGATCCAAAGTTAACCTTGACATACGCGCAGCTTTTGAGAAAGCGCCGCTTCCATTGTATGTCACTTTTAGACGATTCACAGTGCGATCGTCGCAATATGTTTTGGGTTTCCAGCGATTGAGAGAAAACCTGACCCAGTAGACCAAATACAAGAACTATGATTACTGCCATGTAGAAAAACACAATGCTCACCATACCGAAAGCAATGAGGTTTTGTGCTGTCGCCGGCATCTTGATTTCTGTAGCCAGGCAAATTGAGTAAGTTGATATCGAGCACGTCACAAAACTGGTTACGATTGACTTTTGCTGAACTTCGTTCATGAGGATGCCCAGTATTTGTAGACATCGGTACTGCTGAGCCATTTGCGCCGAAGATAAGGTAAACTTCATGCAGGCTTCGAGGTACCTACAAATATAAAAGAAAGGTTGATTGAACGGTTTTGGTGGCTTCTTGCATCTATTTTTAGGAAAATTAATTTAAGCGTAAGTAAAGTGTAGTCAAATATATTGACCTACATTTGCAAGTACTCTCTAATTGTGACGGTACACAAAATCAGCAAACCGGATAGTGAGAACACTGCAACATTGAATACAAAATTCCACACCCAATGGTTCATCAGAAACAGTGAGATCTTAACTGTAAATCGGAACATGGTTCCATAAATGATCGGCAAGTTGTAACCGTAATTGATGCTGGAGCACTCTGGTAGTATCCAGTACCCAAGTATGATTGGAGTGCACGGGATTTGCCAAAATATGCCACACAGAAATCCGACGGGGAGGAAACATCCACCTGCTTGGAACGCGTATGCACCCACTGTGTTCACTGATGCCAGGAATGACACTTTTCGATTTTGAATATCCGTGTGATGATGAAATTTTTCTGCGTAGTTGAAAATACCGTTTATGTAAGCACAGATTGTGGATCCGTTTTGCAGACATGCTGAGGTCAGAAGTTATGTCCAAAGCAGACATATTAGCGGCATCAGGAAAATACACATCTGCGACAATGTGTATTCTTTGAACGACTTGCTTGAAAATACTTTCAGTCCTTGCACGACTATCGCAAACAATGCCATTTCGTTAAGAAGACAATACTGACGTACTCTTCGTTGCTGCTCCTTGGAAATCATTTTTAGTCGGTTGGATTGCTCGTCCAAGAAAAATGATGTGCTTTGGACCTTCCGAACCAGCTTGCAAATATTTGCAAATATTGTTTTGTGTTGCTGCAGCATAGTTTTTAGGGAATGGGTTGTCAACTTCCAATCGCAATCTTTGAGTGTTCAGTTCACTGTGTGTATCCGTCGTCAAGTTTCTTTAAATTTATACTCAACATGTACAATTTTGTAGTAGACACTGGCTTGCTAAGCTGGGCTACATACAAATTGTATCAATCTAATAATATAGGGCATCCAGATTTGGTATCCGGAAATCCATGAAAACTTGATTGATTGAACGATATGCTCTATTTGTTAAGAAACAATGTTTTCCAGGAAATGGTCTCTACGGTATACTTTAGTCAAACTATCAATCAACCAACTGCGGATGTTTCCAATTTTGATGTCGTGTGCCGTTATACTGAAATCTAAACTACAAGTTCCATTATTAATTTTTGTGGATGTGATAGCATAAATGCTAGTAGGAAGTGGCCAACAACGTTAATTATTCACATGCTTTTAACGCTGGCAGGCTGGAACATGGAATCTCCAAAAAAAATTGCTTAAAGTATATCCTCTTGGTACTTCCTGCTTGCCTTGGTATTTGGCACATGTTTACATTTTGGTGAAACTAATCTGTAATCACCCAAAATCGGTTCCTGTTCTTGAGCTGCTGATTACTGGCTAACGGACTAATAGCTCGTGTAATATGTTACTAAAAGCCTACGGATGCAATTAAAACAGACTCTGTGTTTGTAGATATTAACCATAAATATTTCCCTAATTTTGTAAATTGGTGCATGCCGTGACTTCCTGGTTTTAGTTGGAACTTTTACATCAGCGGTGGTTTTGCAACATGTCACTATATTATCTTGTGGTAGTTACATTGTTCAACTTTTGACCTATTAAAACCTGGAAGACATCGCACTACGAGAGGTGTGGAAAAAATAATGCCAAATAGTCATATCGTAGTATGTTGTAGAGCTTAAAAAGAGGTTTCGAATGATACCCTCATATAGCCCCAAATGTTTACCCCAAGGGGGTTACGGCCCCTCAAAGTTTACATTTGTAAAAAACTAAAATTATTTTTTATATTTTTATGTTAATATTTTATGGAAATCTAATTACTGGAGGTTATTAGGCCTGAAAAGTAGTATTTTTTGCAAAGAGAATTATTCAAAAATATTAAATACTTTCCAAGATAATTAACATTTACTGAAAATGGTCGTTATTGTTTAACTTTAATTATCTCGCGTTGCGCATTGAATCGGTACTGTCTGAAAGCCTTAAAACACTCTCCGAGAGCTGCTCTTTAAGATGGATTAAAAACATTTCCCCGGTTGTTTGCGCATCATGAATAAAATCACTTAAAATTTCAGTATGCTCTTAGCGCGAAAGGTTGTAAGGGGACATTTTGGTTATTCCTTCAAACTCGATAAAGTTAATACTTCCTATGTTGTTGCATAAATGTTGTTGCATTTTCTCAAAGTACGCGTATGTTATATAATAATACATTGGACATATGATACTATACTACTCGTCACATTTAACTTAAATTTAATTAACGTTCATAGAACTTTTTATAACATATTTAGTTAACATAGCAAATTAGAACGGAAAGCGTGTAATATTGAACGTTAAGTTCGCAACATCTCCCATCTCATGGACGAAATGGTTCAATACAATAAAAAAATAAAACATTTACTTGAAATTCACTCTGTAAGGTCTTGTCGCATAAAAATGTGGCTTCGGAATGCACTTACTTAAGCCAAATTAAACCAAAAATTGTCACTCATAGTGATTTCGTACACGACTTTTAATTTAAATATTTGCATAGTCGTCGGGTGAATCCCCCGCCCTGATGAGCCAATGGAATGGCGACACTGCAACCGCTGTTGGGCATCCCTTCTCCTCCGCTGTTGGTCGTTGTTAAATGTATTATTATATAATATACGCGTATTTTGAGAAAATGCAACAACATTTATGCAACAACATAAGAAGAATTAACTTTATCGAGTTTTGAAGGAATAACCAAAATGTCCCCTTACAACCTTTCGCGCTAATTACATAGTGAAACTTTAAAGTGATTTTATTCATGATGCGCAAACAACCGGGGAAATGTTTTTAATCCATCTTAAAGAGCAACTCTCGGAGAGTGTTTTAAGGCTTTCAGACAGTCCCGATTCAATGCGCAACGCGAGATAATTAAAGTTAAAAAATAACGACCATTTTCAGTAAATGTTAATTATCTTGAAAAGTATTTAATATTTTTGAATAATTCTTTTTGTAAAAAATACTACTTTTCAGGCCTAGTAACCTCCAGTAATTAGATTTCCATAAAATATTAACATAAAAATATAAAAAATAATTTTAGTTTTTTACAAATGTAAACTTTGAGGGGCCGTAACCCCCTTGGGGTAAACATTTGGGGCTATATGAGGGTATCGTTCGAAACCTCTTTTTAAGCTCTACAACATACTACGATATGACTATTTGGCAATATTTTTTTCAAACCTCTCGTAGTGCATCGTAGGTGCTAATTAAAATGCTTTTTAAATGTGGCACGTCCATTCTCCAGTGCCTTTGCCACCAATTTTCCTATATGATATTTTAGACCCATACGAATCCAACGTTGCATACGCTACATTGACTCGATGAAGTTGTTAAAAATTTCTGGGATTTTGAGCAGCAACGGTGTCAGTTAGCCCGTGTGTTTTGTTCCATTAGAATGCTCCACAAACGAAGTAATAAAGAATGACAAATAGAATAACGACATACGTATTTGCTCAACCATATATTTGACAGCTTTATGATCTGACCCAGACAAGTCGCCAAAAGCTACTGATACATGCCATTTATACGATTTAAATACCAACTTACAAACCATTGCATCAGTTTAATTCATAATGCCATGTAAGCGGACTAGGGACCTCAGAACAGTTTAAGTTTTGTCTAATATATCCCAAGAAAATTCCCGCCTAATTGGCATCAAGCGGTTTGGGTCCATTTAAATTGAAGCTGACGGTTTAGTTTGCAACACGAGAAAGAAGGTCCTCTGCAAGATAAATCGAATGAACATCGGACCTCGTTGTCTGTCCATTCGGTGAAACTCTCCAACCTTCAACGCTATCGGTACACATCCCGTGTAAATTTTCCTTGTGCAAGAATCGTCATTAAATTTGCAAACGCCGCGGAGTATTTGCTCTGATATTTTCAAAGTCTGACTTCCCCAGTCCAAAATAATACAACAGACTGATAAGTTCACCAAAATAAATAGCATCATGCATACTTTAACACCTGGGGTCAGTTTACTGTGAAATGCAATCAAAGGGGACAATGCCAGTATTGCCGTAACAGCCCCACAAAACTGAAACGCTGGCCACAGAAATTTCTGGAAAGCTTGGTTGCAAATAATGACGAGAATCTGAATTTGACGGTAGAGGGTAAATAACTGCGATGTGGCCTGTTTGTTACTGGATCGCTGAGTCAACTTCACAAGTAGCCTGGAATTGGATAGCACCAGAATAAATTTAACTAAAACATATGTTAAATTGAAAACATTTATGCATATGGACACAACCGTACCTTAATTGCTTCAAGTTTCCAGTGATTTCGTCCAAAGAAATAAACGCAATTGCGCAGGCAGGTGCCGCTACTATTCCAGTTGGAAAGTGGACGAGTAAGTTAGCAATTGCAGTGGCCCATTTGCGATCACTAGCAAATAGGTACGACGCTAACGGTGCGATTGTGCCCAGCATTAGCTGCGCATCTGGGCAACATGTAACTAACAGTGGAAGTATAAATTTATTACCAGTCCAGGACCGATCACATTTAGGTATACATTTTCGAACAAGTCCTTTCGGTGTTTGGAAGATGCAGTTGAAAAACTGACAGGCTTCCAGTGCCTTAATATTACAAACCACAAATACGGCAATAGAAGCAAATTTTGTAGTTAGCTGGAATCCGTAGTATATTGTTGCCAATATGCTTGTGTTTGAGAGATTTTTATAAAAATCTATACAAGAACGAAGAAATGTTAGGAACAGGTACAAACACCATGCAATTTGGTAGAATCTCCTATGCCGGCGGCATACAGAGAAATTGTAACAAGACTTGTATTTTATGCACTTGATTGGGATCAAGTGGAAAAAATTGCAACCTTGCGTTATAACTAAACTAAAAAATTGTGCAACTGCCAACGAGGGCATATTTTTTAACGTATACGTAGCCACAGTGCGACGGCTGCGGGTTTATTTTCAAGTCAATTCTTTTGCAGTATCACGTATGGGTTGAATGTAATATGTGTCGTATTTTACATTAAACTGTGTATGGATCCTGAAGCAGTAATATATGGATGAGTATAATGGTTAGTTTTATTAATAACTCTAGTTTTAATTTCTTGTGTCTGACGAACCCACCCTAATCAATTCAAACGCTTGTGATGAAGAAAATTAATTTCATATGCGGTTTAATTAATCGATAAAGATCAGACTATTATATGAAATTCAATAATTATTTGCACACGTGGATGATGGAATATCAGCTCATCGATTTTGTGATTACCCCGTTTCAACAGTATTACCACAAAAGTATGTATTGAATTGTTTAATTTTCACCAAAGCAATCGACTCAAATGTTTATCGAGCAAATGATATGACAATGCAATTAAATATTTGTTTCTGACCAGGACGTTGAAGCACACTCATATGGCCATGTCATCCAATTTCCAGTATTTTAAGACTAAAGCCATCAATTATTTAGTTGTGATAGTCATGATTACATGTTAGGGGCTACAAAATAATACACAGCACAAATGTGTAACCGCCAACGTCTTTTGACTACAAGGCAAAAATTTCGTATTATTATCAATTTCGCCATCAATTAATTAATTAAAGAAACATTAAATAACTTCATATTGGGATAAAAAACGTAAGTTCCGAAACCCTAATTAATTATATTTATACTTCCTGGTGACTATTTAATTATAGATGTAGATTTAATACCAATGCGAACATTTATGCCTGAACATGGATATGATTACAAACTTGCACAAAATTAAACTTACAAGGGGACCGCAAGCATCGCCGTTCGCAAATGCGACCAGAATCTGTCAGGTAACTAATTTGTGGATGCTAAATTCAATTCCGGTGTCAAAAGTCCTCTATGGGCATGCGCACTGCATATACAATAGCGTGCAACCTTGCTTTATGTATGGTATGGGTCGCCCAGTTCTCAAAAAAATTCATTACATAAAACGATTAGGGAATTCTTTGTGATCATTTTTTGTCATTATATCATGCCAAAAATACGTCTCCGTGTTCTGTAGTGGGTCTTAGAAGGGTAACCTCTCGGAAAATACTATAGATTTTACGACGAATTATGAATGCGTTTTGCCACATGTATTTGGGGTATACCACTACTGTGTATTTGGGATATATTAAAGTGGTACAAACCTATTTACCCTACTTTATATGCTGTACGCATGCCCATACGGGACTTTTGAAACCGGAATTGAATTCAGCACCTAAAAATTAGTTACGTGACAAATTCTGGTCGCATTTGGCGAACGTCGATGCTTGCGGTCCCCTTGTTAGTATAGGGCTAGCGATTTGAAATTTTGGTTTCAATAGTTACATTTCAATGCTACATATTTTTCATCATTGCAAGTTAGGGAATTATACTGTCACAGTTGCGATCATGTCAGCGGAAATGCCCTGAAAATGGAATTGTAAATTATTTCTAAGGTCGCCGACTAAGCAATAAAAACTGAACGGTGAGATCATTTGCAAAGTCCAAGCAATTCAATGTTGTCAGCGAATCCACAAAGTTGATGGATCCAAAGCTCACCTTGACCTGACTGCAGCTTTTGAGAAATCTCCGCCTCCATTGTATGTCGGATCTGGGTGACGTACTGTAATTCCGTCTCATCATGTTTTGAGTTTCCAATGATTGAGCGAAAACCTGAACCAATAGGCCCACAGCGAGAACTATGATAAATGTCATGTACGACAACATTATGGCTACCATACCAAAAGCAATAAGATTTTGTGACGTTGCAGGCATCTTGATTGCGGTTGCTAAACAAATTGAGTATGTTGATATTGATCCGGTCACCATGCTGGTAACGATTGACTTTTGCTGAAGTTGGTTCATTAGGATGCCGAGTATTTGCAGGGACCGATATTGAAGTGACATTTGCGATGATGACAAACTAGACTTCGTGCATACTTCCAGATACCTATATATATATGGCTGTACCATTTATAAAAGGACTGTAGTATTTTCATTCAAACAAAAACAAAGTTACTAGCTTACATTTGCAAATACTCTCTAATTGTGATGGTCGATAAAATCATCAAGCCGGATAGCGCGAACACTCCAACATTGAAGACGTAATTCCACACCCAATGGTTCATCAAAAACACCAAGAGCTTCAAGGACAATTGGAATATGGTCGTCAAAGCGTTCGGAAAATTGGACCCGTATTTGAAGTTGGAGCACTCGGGCAGCATCGAGTAGCCAATTATTAGAGGCGTGCATGGAATTTGCCAAAATATGCCATAGAGAAATTCGACGGGTAGAAAACCGGCACCTGGCAGCACGACATAGGCAACCAGTATGTTGACTGCTGCCAAGAATGATACTTTCCGATTTTGAATATCCGCATAAATATGGAATCGTTCCGCGTAGGTGTAAAGGCCGTTTATGTAAGCACAGAGTGTGATCCATGTTTTATGCATGCTGAAGTCAGTAGATGTGTCCACAAGAGACATATAAGCGGCATTTTGTAAAGACACAACTGCGACAATGTCCACTCCTTGACCGACTCATCTGCAAACGCCATCAGTCCTTGAGCGACAATCGCTGACAATGCTATTTGGTTAAGCAGACAATATTGACGTGCTCTTCTCTGCTGTCTCTTGGAGACCATTATCATCTTTGTGGATTGCTGGTCCAAGTGAAACGGTGTACTTTGAAGGCTTCGGGCCACTTTGCACAGATTCGTAAATAGGGATTTGTGTCGCTGCAGCATGGTTTATAGCGATGATTTTTTTCCACTTTGAATTTTCCGCCATTCTAATTCATCAGAATTACTATCGTGGCTAGTAGGTACTGAGCATTTATATAAGTATGCCTGTTTTTGAACCACGCACTGAACTAAACGGATCATACGACGTTAAATAATATTCTTACGATGGAGAGGGGCGTTCGGGTTATGAAGCCTCATAACCGTAATAATTTGATCAGTATAGTGATATGTAATTTCTGTAACCAGGACACTTATTTTCAGGGACCAGAGTTTCATCAAGCAACCGATCCATGCAAGGTGGATTTTATAATTTTGACAACATAACTGTATTCATATATTACGTGGTCAACCCAGTGCTCCGGAAGTCTAATGCTACTTGTGGATGTCAAAACTTAATATTTGTTTAGACATGACTTGGAACGTTCAACGTTCCCACCACTGCGTATTGTTGCGTACACGTAAATTGGAAACGCCTTAACGGAAACAAATAATATATATTGACTTTACGGAACGTTTAATTCTTTGGGTCATGGTCATGTTGGCAATATACATCTATAAGCCGAAAGTAATTAAATTTGAAAGGATACTCTAATCCAGCCTTTAAACCTTGACATCGACAACGGTTATCTAAATTAAAATCTTCTTGGAAGGTTGTATTTGATTTTGTGATTATATCCATATTCTACTCAACACCATATTACCTAAACTTTTATTCTATGAACAGGTGACTTGAAATTTATGCTTCCAAACAATTTTAGAGAAATATTCATGTTGGGTTTATTTTTATATAAGTTTGTATTCCAATTCAAGCAATAGTATGTATCATCATTACATGTACATTCTTAACCTAGATTTCTATTTGTTATGCACCCAAAAAAATAAGCTTCCCTTTCTCAGACATTTCAATGGTACTTTTTATAACTTTAAACTATTATTAACGAGATATTTCTAATAGTGCCAACGAGATCCCTTTGAAACGTGGGTTTAATAATTTTAATATATACTAACTAAATAGCAGGAAATTACTCTGTATAATGATGTACATATGCACTTGGAAGGTACATGTTGAAATACTTAGTAATGATTGGTTTAGGAAATGTTGCTTGATTTTTCTATTTCAATCTTCAATGTACAGCAACATTCGGGTTACCGTTTTCAAGCTAACCTATTCCGTTTTCTCGTCGTACAGTCGTTCAATCTTGGATGGTTTCGATTGATTCATTTTGATTATACAAGTATAATATACTGCAACATAGGTACTGAAATTGTGACTTTTGCAAACAATAAAATGCATAGCTTAGCACCTGCGCTGACACTGCTGGTTTAAGAAATACCAGGGTAACCATTGACGCAACTGATCCACAAAATTCAAAGTTTGGGTATGAATAAGCAAAGGTTTACATCTTCAAAGCTTCATCACCATTTACTGATGATTCCATCAATAGTTACCGTGACATTGATGTACATGATGTTTTCAGGATACACATTACTCACTAGGCTTAACTTTTACGACATTTCGAGTTATCACCGTCCCACGAAACAACATTTTGGCACAAATACTGCGGACACAACCTGAACAACGGACAACTAAATGTTTGTAAAACTGTTGCAATGATTTGTATATTGAAAGCCTCCTTTCCCCTAAGAAACTCAGAATAGATACTGATATTCCAATTAGTAACACGACAAACAATACGACAATATTCCCGTTTAAAGAAGTGCTGTGCGGTGGTTCATACTCATCCACAAATTTAGACCCTCTTGCAGAGATAGACGGCAGCCAGTGTTTTATTCCGGATTCTTCAATGTTTCGAATACGCCTATACGTTCGCGAAGATCCCAGTTTTGTCATGTAAAAGACAAGACTGTTCTTTGCAATCATTTCGGAACCAACTGACACATACTTGGTACCAAGCGAGTTGGCGTATCTCGAGTACTTGTTGCATTGGTGCTCCGGAAGAATGAATGCTGTTTTGTTGCAGGATACTATCTCCTGCTGGTACCATTCACCTTCTCGTGTCCAAAACAAATTCTTGATTGTCTTTACCAAGTCTGACGTAAAATACCCGTCAAATATATTCGATTTGATTACACTGGCATGCATAAGTGGTAGTATTGCGTCAGTAAAATTTTGGATTTGAATCGCCACGACTGGATGAATTCGGGAATGTTTCCACAGCAACTTTGCAAACGCTTCCTCCGATGTCCCGATTGCATCTCGACCATACCAAAACGTATTGACTTCAGTTTCGGCGTACAAGTATTCGCTGGCCATCAAATCAACGTAGCCAGATTTAACCACGTGATTCGATATGCTCAGTGGGCTGAAATACTTTTGCTCACTTCCGCCATGATAATTTAACGCCAACGTGATAACCCTACTATAAATTGAAAAGTTGTCTGTTGTCAGCTGTTCTAGCGTTTTGTAGGTTAGCGGCTTGCGTGGTGTAATCATATTGTACACGTTTGTGTTTTTATACGAATTACTGACAACTATTCCCGTCAGTAGAAACGAAGCTATTATCCATTGAAGCTTGGAACTATTTAAGACCGTACTAGGAAAAGGATCGCCTTGTTCGATTAGCACTTTTGTAAGGTGGAGAAAGCTAGTCGAAAATTGTACCGTGTATTGTGCTACAGTCATCTCCGCGAAACTTGGACAACGGTGCGATGTAAGACAGAGGGCAAGTACAAGCAGAGTTAGTCCGATACATAACCAAATATAAGCATCGTAAACCACAACAAGCTGGTCAAAGGGTAACGATTTGACACCACGTTCTCCGCATGCCACAATTCGCAGCCTGCTTAGAGGATTCGCTACATTGAAACTGTACTTTATGTCCACATTGACCCGAGTTACAACTAGAATCTTCCAAGACAAACGAAGAGAATTGCGCAGGGGCATACTTTCAAGTAATTTGTTTCCATTAGCGCACGTGTCACGTGTAGATAGTGGATACGTGCTGTTTCCCATGACGGTAATAAATAGCTCTGCGGCTATTCGAACATGCATCATCGATTTATCAGCAATGTCGGAAAACCTCACGGTATTTCCCTGTCCAAATGTTGGGCATGAGAGCATAAATTTTGACAATTCGTTTATCAATTTATCCGAGTCGTCCACGGTGATATCCCAAAAGCCGCTCCAACCATAATGCGCAAGCGCCAGTTGGGTCAGATATGCAATATCTGCGACGACAAACTCGTTTATCGAATATACTGTCACGCGAAATAGTTCCTTGTACTGGCAAGGTTGAAGTAGTCGCAGGATTGAGATGTTGGCAGAATTTGCTGGAACAATCATGTGGAGAAAAATGCTATTGAATATGTTAACGTTTCTGTCTTTGCCGTTGACCTCCATCCAATAGTACAAGGAATTCTTTGCGTGACTGGGTGCGGCTTCGCTGGATACTAGAATATTGATTGTTGGAACCAACGACTGTACAAGTATATTGTGGTCAGAGCCACCCCCGAGTTTAACTTCGTGCTTGAAAATATGAAAGTGCTTTAAATTTCCGATACGTTTCAATAGTCTCTGTGGCATAAACAAGGCAATATGAACTTCACCACTCCATGGTTTGGAATATGTGGACATACTGAAGAAATTGAATCGAAAACAAATGTCGGTGACGCTAAAACGTTGTAATTCCTTGTACACATGCTTTGAGGGCATGCACTGTAATTCTTCGAGACGGCAGGACCTGTTGCACTTGGGTCCATTTGCGCTCGACCAAATGAAATCCCCATACGTTTTGCTTTTCAATTGTATGAATAATTCCGGTGCTCTTATTACTATAGGGGCTGCCGGCTTGTCGATATCAACGCGAAGAAAATTGGTGACTACCGCAAACGGTTTGCTGTCGAATAGTGGACCCAGAATTCTGTTTAAGTTGCCAATGCGGGAAGGAACGTTCTTGGACTGGAAAGCGGTTTCGTGAACTACCTTTGCAAACGTTTTATGCAGTTTGCTGGCACTCTCATTCAAATTATTCGCTGAAAGATATACCTCAGCAATGGTGTAATATTGCATCCAAATTAATGACAGGCCAAACAGTGTAACAATGTATTTCTCCTTCCAACATATTTTAGATGGCACACAGATTATGGAAACAAGAATTTTTAGTCCAAAACTATCTACACGGTGAGCTAACATTATTTTCTGTTTGAAATTGTTGTCCAATATGAATGCTTATAGTAGTTCAGTTCTATCATACATGGTTAAGTGAGTATACTACAGTTGTACTTTTGATTGACGTCGAATGAATGATGATAAACTTCATTGTCTTGCCGAACAGAAAATGTATAAATATTGTCTCGCTTGTACTCATTCTCGAGCATCGGATACGCCAGGGGTAATGCTGAAACGATTATGTGGTGAAATTAGTACGCTTCAAACCACATATGTGAAATAAATACAGCCGCTACCGATTAGTTCTACCGAGATAACTACCTCTCTCGAGATTATTGGTTCTCTCGAGATAATTGGTTCTCTCGAGATAATTGGTTCTATCGAGATAATTGGTTCTATCGAGATAATTGGTTCTCTCGAGATAATTGGTTCTCTCGAGATAATTGGTTCTCTCGAGATAATTGGTTCTCTCGAGATAATTGGTTCTCTCGAGATAATTGGTTCTCTCGAGATAATTGGTTCTCTCGAGATAATTGGTTCTCTCGAGATAATTGGTTCTCTCGAGATAATTGGTTCTCTCGAGATAATTGGTTCT
Source organism: Sinella curviseta (assembly GCA_004115045.4). NCBI lineage: Eukaryota > Metazoa > Arthropoda > Collembola > Entomobryomorpha > Entomobryidae > Sinella > Sinella curviseta. The sequence continues at coordinate 41,245,462 of CM023202.3, read as the reverse complement.
CTCGAGATAATTGGTTCTATCGAGATAATTGGTTCTCTCGAGATGATTGGTTCTCTCGAGATAATTGGTTCTCTCGAGATAATTGGTTCTCTCGAGATAGTTGGTTCTATCGAGATAATTGGTTCTATCGAGATAATTGGTTCTATCGAGATAATTGGTTCTATCGAGATAATTGGTTCTATCGAGATAATTGGTTCTATCGAGATAATTGGTCCTATCGAGATAATTGGTTCTATCGAGATAATTGGTTCTATCGAGATAATTGGTTCTATCGAGATAATTGGTTCTATCGAGATAATTGGTTCTATCGAGATAATTGGTTCTATCGAGATAATTGGTTCTATCGAGATAATTGGTTCTATCGAGATAATTGGTCCTATCGAGATAATTGGTTCTATCGAGATAATTGGTTCTATCGAGATAATTGGTTCTCTCGAGATAATTGGTTCTCTCGAGATAATTGGTTCTATCGAGATAATTGGTTCTATCGAGATAATTGGTACTATCGAGATAATTGGTTCTATCGAGATAATTGGTTCTATCGAGATAATTGGTTCTATCGAGATAATTGGTTCTATCGAGATAATTGGTCCTATCGAGATAATTGGTTCTATCGAGATAATTGGTTCTATCGAGATAATTGGTTCTATCGAGATAATTGGTTCTCTCGAGATAATTGGTTGTCACGAGATAATTGGTTCTCTCGAGATAATTGGTTCTCTCGAGATAATTGGTTCTCTCGAGATAATTGGTTCTCTCGAGATAATTGGTTCTCTCGAGATGATTGGTTCTCTCGAGATAATTGGTTCTCTCGAGATAGTTGGTTCTATCGAGATAATTGGTTCTCTCGAGATGATTGGTTCTCTCGAGATAATTGGTTCTCTCGAGATAATTGGTTCTCTCGAGATAGTTGGTTCTATCGAGATAACTGGTTATCTTGAAATAATTTATCTCTCAAGATAATTGGTTCTATTGAGACAGTTCTCTCAATCCGAATTAATCCAGGCGATTTTCTTATGCGTGGAAACTACGGGCCCTCCACAATTTTAGTAACACACATTTTCGGCATTTTGGGCCAGCCGTCGGGGACCACGGTCATTGATATATTTGTTGCATGTATATGCAGAATTATATTATGCGATTTTAGATAGGAAATTGCATCCAAGAATCCTTAGTTCGAATGTGGAAATTCTTACACAGTACCCTGTTACGCAACTCTTCGCTAAATCACTGCTGTCAGTCAAATCCCTGCTGTGTCAAAAACTAAATCGTCTAAATTCTGTTGTTTGGGCATGGTTGTATGGCAACCTATTTAAAAATAATAATATTGGGTTTCGAAGTCGTAAATCAAATTGTTCGGCAATCAGCGGAACCCGTCCGCGTCAAACAAAACTGTCGCCATTTGCTTTTTCGTATGTTTAGCTCGAAAATGGAAATGGTCTTGGAGTCAAATTTATAGATGCCAAAACTTAGTATATAATTTTACATGACAAGGTACTTAAAACATTCAGTGTAACATGAAAACGCTTTACCACAAATGTAACCTACATGGACTTTGTGGAAAGCTTACATCAGCGGGGCATCGTCAGGTCGTCAGTATGTACTTAGGTGAAGCCAAAAGTAATTAAATTTTAAAGAATAATCAAATGGGCTGATTTACAGCTGGACATGAAGAATGATGGTGTATGTAAATTTAATTGTTGTTTTGTCACAGTATGGCAATCACTTAGAAAAATTGGCAATTTCGTGACTTATTCAATTATCATTAACATATTACGTGAACTATTGTTGCGCAAGGAACGACTAAATATTCATGCGTCATAACAATTTTAGCGAAAAAATACATATATCAATAAGTTTACCTAGGGTTCCTAATGTCCCATTTATCAGATATTTCAATGGGTAAGCTTTACATCTGCAAGCTTTGGTTAATGTATTAATCCCATCGTAGTTAAAATTATTCCATATCCTCTTCCTCGAGTCATTCAATCCTTGGTGGTTTCAATTGGTAGTAGTTGATTTTGTTTGCATAGCGAGAAACACTGTCCTCTGCAAAATGAATCGAATGAACATCGGAGCTCGCTCTCTGTCCATTTTATGAAATTCTCCAACTTTTAGAGCAATCGGAGCACAACTTTTGATTACTCTCCTGGAGTTGCTATCAGTCATAACTCTGCGTAAATCTCGAAGTATGCCCTCCGATAATATTAGAATTTGACTTCCCATATATAGGATACTGCAGCATACTAGCATTACGATAATGGCAAACAATACCATGCATAATTTAGCTCTGGTACTGATATTGTCATGAAAAGTAACGACAGGATACAGTGTAACGATTGCACTAACGGCTCCACAAAATTGAAAATTTGGCCATAGAAATGCCTGCAATGCATCGTTGCAGATTATGACCAGCATCTGAATTTGACGGTAGATAGAAAAAATGTGGTGTTCAAGTTGTTTGTGTTTGCATCCGACCGTCAATTTAACTAGAAATCTGAAATACAAAAACCTACATAAAATTAAAAAAACATAAAAACTTATATTACTTTCACGGAAATAAGCTGAACCTTACCGTAAATCTTTCAGGTTTCCGGATATTTCGTCTAATGAAACCAGCGCAACGGCACCAGTTACTGCTGCCAATATTCCAGTTGGTGAATGCAAAATGAAGTTGATCAGAACTGATGCAACCTTGTTTTGACTTGCACAGAAATAGGATGATATGGGCATCACAACCGATAAGATAACTAAGAATTCCGAGCAAGATGATACCAAAAGTGGCAACATAAACTTATTGCAGCACGGACGACGATACGATTCAGTTAGATATCTACGTACGAATCCGTTGGGGGTATGGAAGATACAGTTAAAAAACTGGCACACCTTTAGGCCATTTACGTTAAACACAACAAAACCACCTATACTGGAAACCTTTGAAAATACTTGAAAACCGTGGAACATAATGCCTATGAGGCCGTCAGTATGTTCGGATCGTAGTTTAAAATTAAAGCTAGTTCATGTGATTTATGCCGAAACGCTGATGTAAAATGTTGGAAGTGTGAGAGAACTGAATGATTGGATTTCTACGTTCCTGGAGGTGCTCGATTGAATAAAATACGCGATTAAAATGCTTGGGAAATTAGTGCATGTAGTGCTGCTAAACGCTGCAATTTAGGTTGACAATTCATAAAAAGATTGAGTCAATTTATTAACAGAAATTATAGAAACAAGTAAAAACTTCTAGTCAACCAATTATTATGAGCTCTTATTGCTTGAGCTTGAGAGACGCGTACAGCAGAAGTTGTGTACAGAGAATGGTCAAGGTAAAAAGAATGCTGCTTGCCTTTAGACATGAATTTAGGATATGTTGAATGAACAATGAGTAACCTGGAGCTCCCAGGTCATACACGTGTGGTGACACATGAATTGACGTACATGAACCGAACTGAACACCACCCGATAACATGCATAATAACTTGACCAGCTCCACTGACTTGACTATGAATCTGACTGAGGCTTATCATCAGCAACTAGCCGCATGCATTTAAGCAATTTAAGGCAGTCAGCCACGCAGTAGCTTTCTGATGCATCACCATTCACCAAACTCACAAACAAATCAGTAAAACGGCCAATTACAGGTCATTAGCATAATACGTCAAAGTGGATTATGTTAAACATTGGAAAATACAAAATTTGACAATTGAAAAAATACAATAAAATAATATTGTTCACCCTGAGCAATCACAGTAGGAAAATTGATGTACAAATTAACGACTGTTAACAGTAGCGAGATGAGCATGTACCAGTACCAGGCCATTTGATATACTCTCCTCATTTGTTCCTTTATGGATAAATGGTAGCCGGATTTGCATCGTGAGCACCTTATGGGGATTAGTGACAAGAACTTTCAACTGTAAAACTAAATCTACAAAATTGGACAACAGCCAAAGAAGGCATTCTATGATACGTTTATTTTAAATATGGTGGCCAATATACAATTTCTGCGTTCAACTTTTCTGCAATGCATTGGTGTGTTCTAACCCAAAGAACAAGTTTCCAAACTTTTCGAGATTGTTGACAGTATTTTCCAGGCTGCTGAAATTATTTTTAATTCGGAACGTGGGTCGTCGGGTTGGCTAATAAAAATAATTACTGTGGATGCAATCACTTGAAGGAAGAGATTCTACCCTTTTCATGTCCGCGGATTATGAAGAAGCATATTAAAAGTCGGATCAAGAAAATCCGAATATAAAGTTCAAAGCATACACGGATTTATGAAATTAGAAGTTTTAAGCACTGCCTATGCACGTGGCCCAAGCATCATCACCATTAAAATATGAATACGTACGCGTATTGCCAGAGTGATATAAATTTCCTAGGAAGAATAACGCCATGAATACCACAATGGCTAACACTTAAATTTCGTCAACTTAAAATACTCCGCACGGTTACGGGTAATTACGCGGAGGCTTCTCTCCTGCCCTCCAAAATTGTACGATTTACGATATCGGGATTACATCATTGATACCCACTAATACCAACCCGATGAACGACCTTGCTAGGAATACAATTGGGTTCATTGAATTTGAGCGCTAAAGATTACGTGGATGAAATGTAAATGTACTCCACATTTACGGCGTCGGCAATAAAATCATTTGCCATTTATTTAAAATGTTCCAGGTGATTCTTTTAAATTCTGATGCGAAGGTTGAGGGAGGTAGAATAAGCCAAATTAAAAAAAACTGATTTATGATACGATGAGATGTATTCTTTTTTGCTTGTCTACAGTGGGATTCACAACACTTTCAGAGAATGACGCAGAAGGCATGATTATATGTCAACAAGTTTACAATACATTTGAATTGATATCATTCAACCATACTGCACTAACGAATTGAGTTGATAATATGTGCTGACTTTAATCGGAGTAAACATGTTTACTGTTAGGATTTGTCTACGTAAACATGTTCAAGGTCTTGCGCTTGTTCTTACTATTTGTTTATTTATCCATTTTCCAGTTTTCGATACATTATCTGAATGGTGGATATACTTTTGTACTAAATTATGCGTGGTCAAACATGTCAGCAGGAATATCCTTTTTATTTTATTGCAGGAAACGTTCACGAAAACATGGTCGTAATGTATATTTACTTTACTTCCATTTTACCCGACCTTCAGGCCGATGATGACAATAGTTCATTTCGCACACATTTCTGGTACCATTTGTCTCCTTAGCACTTTATCCAAACAAAGCTACCCGTTGCCGTGCTTTCCTTTAAATTCTTTTGCTTCATTTTGTTTGCAGCACCAGAAAGAAGGCTCTCTGCAAAATGAATCGAATGAATATCGGAGCTCGCTCTCTGTCCATTCGGTGAAACTCTCCAACTTTTAATGCAATGGGGGTGCATCCTCTGTAAACTCTCCGATATATGTTATCACGATTTAGTTTGCAAACGCCTCTTAGTATCCCCTCTGATAATAGCAAAGTTTGGCTACCCCAGTCCAATATAATGCAACAGACGGACATGTTCACGATGCCAAATAGTATCATGCATAATTGTACACCAGCGCTGAGCTTGCTGTGGAAGCCAATCAAGGGATACAATATAAGTATTGCAGTTACCGCCCCACAAAATTGAACAGCTGGCCACATAAATGTCTGCAAACCTTGGTTGAAAATAATCACGACAATCTGAAGTTGACGGTAAAGTGTGAAAATTCGGTACACGTGCTGATCGTTATTTGTTCTCTGGGTCAATTTTACTAGCAACCTATAGCATATTGTTAAACGAAAGGGTTTTACAAAACACGTTTTATGAAATTGTTTACAAACCAGTATTGCCTTACCGTAACTGTTTCAAGTTTCCACAGATTTCGTCCAATGCGATTAGAGAAATAACGCATGCAGCTGCTCCAAGAATTCCAGTCGGAAAATGAAGAAGGAAGTTGATAACAGCAGTTCCCCATTTATGATTGTTGGGAAACAAGTATGATGTGAACGGTGCAATTACGGACAATGTGATCAGCGCTTCTGGATAGCATAAAAGAAGCATCGGTAGTAGGAACTTATTATGAATCGCATCACGGCAACGTCTTGGTAGGTATTTATACACAAAACCGTTTGGTGATTGGAAGATACAGTTGAAGAACTGACAGACTTCTAGCGCATTTTTATTAACTGTCAAAAAGACGCCAATGGTCGCGATTTTTGAAAATAGTTGAAATCCGTGATATACTGCTCCCAGTAAGCTTGTACCAGACAGAGTGATATAAAAGTTTACAAGGGAAACGATAAACGTCATGAGCATATAGAAATGCCATGCAGTTTGGTACATTTTCCTTCGTTCTTGGTTTACAGATAAATGGTAGCGCGATTTATTCAACGAACACTTGAGTGGGATCAAATGGAAGCAATTGCAACTTTGTGTTATAACTAGCCTAAAAAATTGTGTAACTGCCAATGAAGGCATACTAATGGATCCGTGTTTACAGAGACGGCTATAGAAATAAAGACTTCACATATAATTGTGAATATTGAATCTATTACCCCGGCTGCGCAAATTGTTACTACTTGTTCCAGCTTTGAACGGTGGATAAGTTTGCCGGTTACTGTTAATTACAAATGCAAATTCAGTTGCGTATCGGAAAACCCGCTTCGCCATGCAAAATGAAAGTTTCGACGAATATTATTTCCATGTCAGGATTAAATTATCGATTCAGGTCGGACGAATACAAGCAAGTGGATCAATATTTGTGTACGTGGATGATTCTTCTACTATCATTTGAAGTAGGAACGCCATGTTGGTCTTGTAACTACCACATATTAATAATTTTAATCACATGCATAGGGATGGCAAATCTCACGACAATACAACATTAATAACGCCGTTGACGTTTGCTTCCAGATGAAACATTTGTTATTTATTTAAGATTCTAAAATTAGTTAAATTCGAAAAACAACAACAACGCGCATTATCTTCAACATGTATCGCGCAACCAAGATCTTATATTAGCACATGGCACTTCATAAATATTATGTCGTCAGAACATATTAAATTAACATGCTGTTTCAGATTGATGACAATTTGCTAGCAACACCTTTGCACGCATGATCGAATATACCCATAACAAATTAATTGCGTCATGGTCATGTTCATGCCGTTAGTGTGTACCAATGTGTAGCAAAAAGTAGTCAAATTTTTAAAGCATAACGTAATCCTCTGTTTTCAACCTGGACGTCAAGATTGCCGGTGTAAACATAAATATTTTGAAGCAAAATACGGCAATGATTTCAAAAAATAAGCAATGTCAAGATTTATTCGATTATATTCGCCGGATCGGCGTAGCAACATATTACGTGAAGTTTTATTATGGAGTCAAATGACTAGAAAATCATGCCTTCTCACAGTCTTCCGAACCAGAAATGCATATAGTACATAATTTACTTTGAATTCGAAACGCCGCAGTTCTCCCATATTATCATGAAAAAGTTACACCTTCAAGCTATAGTTATGTATTATCCAATTGTTGAAGACGATATCATATTCGTGCAGTCGTTCAGTCGTGGCTGGTTTCAATTGGTCCCAGTTGATTTTGTTTGCATTGCGAGAAAGAATGTCCTCTGCAAAATGAACCGAATGAACATCGGTGCTCGCTCTCTGTCCATTTGATGAAATTCGCCAACTTTTAGAGCAACCGGAGCAAAGCTTTTGATTACTCTCCTTGAGTGACTACCAGTTGCAATTCTTCGTAAGTCTCGAAGAATGCCTTCCGACAACATAAGTACTTGACTACCCAAGTATAAAATACTGCAGCATACCAACATTATGACAGTGGCAAACAATACCATGCATAATTTAGCCCATGTGCTGATACTGCTGTGAAATGAAACGACAGGCCACAGTATAACGATTGACGCAACAGCTCCGCAGAATTGAAAGTTTGGCCATAGAAACGTCTGTAAAGCTTGGATGCAGATTATCACAAGAATCTGAATTTGACGGTAGAGTGGGAAAATATAGCGCTCTTGTTTTCTGTGTTTGAATACGACTGTCAAACTAACTAATACTCTGAAATAAAAAATGACCGCAAATTAAATAACATGACTGTAGTTTAAAATTACACATATAAATAATGCTGTACCTTAAATCCTTCAGGTTTCTTGATATTTCGTCTAATGATACCAGCGCAATTGCAGTAGCCACTCTGCCCAGTATTCCCATTGGGGAGTGTAACAGGAAAGTGATCACAACCGTCAACCATTTGTGATGACTTGCGAAAATATAAGATGCCAGCTGTACTATTAAAGATAAGGTAATGAATACTTCCGTGCAGGCTGATATCAGAAGTGGTAACAGATATTTATTGTAAGCCGGACGGCGGTGACATCGCAGTAGATAGCTACCAACAATTCCTTTCGGTGATTGGAAGATACAGTTGAAAAACTGACACAAGTCATGCCCATTAATATTCACTACAAAAAACACACCAATACATGCAAATTTTGTAAGCGCTTGAAATCCGTGGAATAAAGCTGCTACAAATCTGTCATCGGATTTGCTAGTGTAGAAGTTGACGAGGGAAATAAGCAAGGTTAGATGTAAATAACAATTCCAGGATTTTTGGTATAATTGGCCGTTCTGATGGTCTACAGATAAATGGTAACCAGATTTACATGGGATGCACTTGATTGGAATTAAGTAGAAACATTTGCAGCCATTTGTAATGATCAGGGTAAAAAATTGTACAACTGCCAGCGAAGGCATTCTGGGCAGTTTCAAATACTGCGGCAACTTGACAATAATTCTCATCACATTTTGCAATTATAATTATATTAATTTTGCATATTGCAATTATTTTGTATATTTTATTCATTGGTACATGCCTGTGACTCAACGGAGAAGCTTGTAATTCTATCCGGAATAATTGATATATTATCGATGCTGTCAAAGTTAGTCTTGGTTTCGGAAGTTATAATACGCGGGGCGGTTGGTTGGCAAATACTAAGAAAACTGAAGATGAAATCACATACAGAACATAAACCCGCCCTATTCATGTTTAGCTTAGTTAGCGAAGGTTTCAGATTTTGCGTTTAAGGATTGAAATGCCAATAAGCTATCCGATTACTTTATTCCAGCCGAGTACTATCTACGTTTCTCTCCAAGGAACCTACGCTTCTATTTGTTAGAAATGTTTACGTACATTCATTGATGCTACCATATGCTTACTTAATTAACACGTTGCAAAAAATCTGTATATTAGGGACACTCTAGTATGATAGAAGACAATCATTTTCCATCTTGTAGTGGCTGTTGATTTTGTGGTAGCGCAGGATGATGGTAAGCATTTAAATTTGCAAATTATTGAACTTGACAGTCGCAATTACTAAAGAGGTATATAATTATATACCTACGAATATCAATTATCATAATTACTTGCAAAATTATTGTAATGGAATCTTAAAGTTTCGTGCCGAATTTATTGCACAATTGTAGACTCGCTTCCACCGGTCATCACACACGCTAATTATACTTAAGCTTTACCTCTTTACTAAATTTTTATTTATGTTGATCTATTGTTTGATGTATTTATCTTATTCTGCGAAACATGTTGAAAATGGATATGCTCATAACAATTTCAGTTGTGCATAAAACCAACTGCATGTTTCCATAAAACAATTGATTGATGAGTATTCGAGTTACATTACTCACAATTACTTGTCATTACTTGTCAGTTCGAGTATTAATTGTACACTTGGACATATGACTCTTAACCTCTTCTAAAATTCCAACAAACATCGAAAATTGTAATGCAAATCCAGGTTCAACATCAACATCAATGTTTCGGTCCAGACTGCATATCTGATGCAGTATGTAAATAATAGAGTGAAACCAACATCTGACACATCCTCAGGAATGCTATCTTTGTCTCACAGTTTACATTATTCTATTCGTTGTTGTTTGTAATACGAGGAAGAACTTCAGCTGTAAAATGAATCGAATGTATATCGGAGGGCGTTCGCTGACCATTTGATGAAAATCACCAACTTTAAGACAATCTGTACACAGGTTTTGAACTTTGATATGTCTGCAAAGCTTGGCTGAATATTATCACCAGAGTGTTTGAGATCACATTCACAAGAAGGATGTTTTCAAGGTGCGTACTACTTACTCGGCTTAACGCTTTCGATATTTTGAGTTATCACCGTCCCTCCAGACCGCATTGCGCACAAAAACCGCAAACACAACCTGATCCATGGTCCAATAAATGTTTGCAAAACTGTTGCAATGCTTTGTATATTTAACGCCTATATTGCAATATGAAACTCAGAATAGCTGCTGATATTCCCATCAGTAACACCACAAATAATACAACAATATTCCCCTTCAAAGATGCGCGGCGCGGTGGTTCATACTCATCTTCCACGAACGTCGCTCTTCTTGCAGAGTTAAACGGCAACCATTGCTTTATTCGGGATTCTTCAATGTTTCGAATACGAATATACGTTCGAGATGTTCCCAGTTTTGTCATGTAAAAGACAAGACTGTTCTCTGCAACCATTTCGGAACCAACGGATACATGCTTGATACCGATCGAGTTGGCGTATCTTGAGTACCTATTACATTGGTGCTCCGGAAGAATGAGCGCCGTTTTATAGCAGGATATTATCTCCTGCTGGTACCATTCAACTTCTCGTGCCCAAAAAAATTCTTGATCGCATTGGCCGAGTATGAGTTCGTGCTTAAAAATGTGAAAGTGTATCAAATATCCCGTACGCCTCAGAAGTCTCTCTGGCATAAACAATGCTACTTGAACTTCACCGCTCCTTGGCTTGGAAAATGTGGACATAGTGAAAAAAATTGAACCGAAAGCAAATGTTGTCGACGCGAAAACCTTGTAATTCCTTGTACACATGCCTTGAAGGTGTGCAGTGTAATTCCTCGAGACGGCACGACCTGTTGCACATTTGTCCCCGACCAATGAAATCCCCATGAGTTTTGCTTCCTAGCTTCAGGATTAATTCCGGTGCTCTTATTGCTATTCGGTTTTTCGGCTTGTTGATATCAAGTTTACAATTGCAGTGACCCATTTGTGATTACTAGCGAACAGAAACGACGCTAACGGTGCTATTGTACCCAACATCAGCTGCGCATCTGGGCAACATGTAACTAACAGCGGAAGTAGAAATTTGTTATCAGTCATGGACCGATCACGCTTGGGTAAATATTTTCGAAAAAGTCCTTTCGGAGTTTGGAAGATGCAGTTGAAGAACTGACACGCTTCCAGTCCTTTAATATTATAAACCACAAATACAGCAATGCTAGCAAATTTTGTAGTTAGCTGGAATCCGTAGTATATCGTTGCTAATATGCTTGGATGTGAGAGATTTTGATAAAAATCGATACAAGAAAGAAGAAATGTCAGGAACAGGTACAAACACCATGCGATTTGGTAAAGTATTCTTTGCCGCTGGCATACAGAAAAATGGAAAACGGACTTATCCTGTGTGCACTTGATTGGGATCAAGTGGAAAAAGTTGCAACCTTGCCTTATAACTAAACTAAAAAATTGTGCAACAGCCAACGAGAGCATACTGTTGGACGTATGCGCTTGCAATGTGTCGGTAATGGATTTATCGTTGTGTCGGAAATGTCAAATGTTTTGCCGCAACACTTATGCTTGGAATGGAATATTCGTCTCGTTTTATTTTACATTGCTTGTGACTGTTTAGGCAATAGCATAGGTATAAGTGTAATGACTATATTTATTAATAACTGTAGGGTTTAATTACGTGTGTGGGTAGAACCCGCCCAAATCCATTGAAACGCCAATGACGAAGAAAATTAATTCCATGTGAGGTTTACTTAATAGATAAAGATCATACCATTACATGAAATTCGATCATTATTTGCACACGTGGATGACGGACCATCAGCTCATCCATGTTGGTTTATTCCGTTTCTAAAGTAATACCACACAAGCATGTAATGAATTGTTTAGTTTTCAACCAAGCAAACTACTCAAATATTATTCGAGCATATAGTATGCCAAGGTAATTAAATATTTGTTTCTGACCAGGACGTTCAAACAAACTACTATTGCCATGTAATCCTATAGCCAGGATTTCAAGACTAAAACAAGCAAATATTTAGCTGTGATAATTTAGATTACCGGTTAGGGGCTACAGAATAATACACAGCACTAATTTATAACCGATAATGGCTTTTGACTACAAGGCGAAAACTTCGTATTATTATCAAGATTCCCCATCAATTATGTTCAGCAACGATGGTAGAGATATATTAATTGAGTATGATATTGGGATAAAAAACGTAAGTCCAGAAATCCTAATCATTTTTATTTGTAACTCCAGGTGACTATTTAATTATAAATGTAGATTTGATACCAATGCGAACATTTATACTTGAAAATATATATCATTAGAAACTAGCACATCATTGCAGAAGTCTATAGAATGCTTTGTCAATCTACATCTTATAATAGGACCGAAAAACTTACAATAAGATATGCCAACATAACTGAAAGTAAACGTGGCATAGTTTAGCGATTTCAAATTTTGGTATCAATATTCAAATTTCAATGCTGCATATTGTTCATGATTGCTAGTTAGAGAAACATGTTGTCATGGTTTCGACCATGTCAACGAAAATGCCCTGAAATTGGAATTGTAAATTGTCTCTAAGGTCGCCGACTCAGCAGTAAAAATTGAACAGTGAGATCATTTGCAAAGTCCAAACATCTCAATGTTGTCAGAGAATCCACAAAGTTGATGGATCCAAAGCTCACCTTGACATGACTGCAGCTTTTGAGAAATCTCCGCCTCCATTGTATGTCAGATCTGGGTGACGAACATTGATTTCGTCTCAACATATTTTGTGTCTGCAATGATTGTGCGAAAACCTGACCCAATAGTCCTACAGCAAGAACTATGATAAACGTCATGTAGGAAAGCATAATAGTTACCATACCGAAAGCAATTAGATTTTCTGTTGTCGCAGGCATCTTGATTCCGGTTGCCAAACAAATTGAGTACGTTGATATCGAACCGGTCACCATGCTGGTAACTATTAGCTTTTGCTGAAGTTCGTTCATCAGGATGCCGAGTATTTGTAGAGATCGATACTGAAGAGACATTTGCGCTGATGGCAAGCTGGACGTCGTGCATGCTTCCAGGTACCTACAATTATGGGATTATAATTATAAAGTTGTTTGTTTATCAATTGAATTTTTTTGAACATAGGTGAAAATACATCAAAATTACTGGCTTACATTTGCAAGTACTCTCTAATTGTGATGGTAGACAAAATCATCAACCCGGATAGCGCGAACACTCCGACATTGAAGACGTAATTCCACACCCAATGGTTCATCAGAAACACCGACATCTTCACGAAGAATTCGCATGTGGTTCTGAACACCATCGGAAAATTGGACCCGTATTTGAAGCTGGAACACTCTGGAAGCATCTGGTAGCCTATAATGAGAGGAGTGCACGGGATTTGCCAAAATATGCCATACAGAAATCCAACGGGAAGGAAACCTGCACCTGGCGGCACGACATAGGCAACCAGGGTGTTCACAGACGCCAACAATGATACCTTCCTATTTTGAATATCCGCGTGAAGATGGAATTTTTCCGCGTACGTGTAAAGCCCGTTTATGTAAGCGCAGAGTGTGGATCCATGTTTTATACATGCAGAAGTCAGGAGATGTGTCCACAAGAGACATATTAGCGGCATAAAGTAAAGACACAACTGCGACAGTGTCCACTCGTTGACCGACTGATCTGCATACGCTATTAGTCCTTGAGCGACAATCGCTGACAATGCTACTTGATTCAGCAGACAATATTGTCTTGCTCTTCTTTGCTGTTTCTTGGAGACCATTACCAGCTTTGCAGATTGCTGGTCCAAGTAAAACGGTGTACTTTGGAGGCTCCGGGCCACTTTGCATAGATTCGCAAATAGGGATTTGTGTCGCTGCAGCATGGTTTATAGCGATGATGTTTCTCCACTTTGAATTTTCAACCTTTTAAAGTCACCAGCAATGCTTTAGGAGCCAGTCACCAGCGGAAAATATGTACTGAGCATTTGTATAAGTATGCCTGTTTTTGAACAACGCACTGGACTAAATGGATCATACGACGTTAAATAGTATTCTTACGAGAGAGAAGGGCGTTCGCATTATGAAATCTCACGAGCATGGTAATTTGATCAATATAGTGATATGCAATATCTGACACCAGGACACTGTTTTTCAGGGACCAGAGTTTCATCAAGCAATCATTCCATTAACGGTGGATTTTATAATTTTGACAACATAACTGTATTAATATATTGCGTGGCCAACTAAAGTTCCGCAAGTGTAAGTATATATGTGTAAGGCAAAACGTAATATTTGTTTGGACATAACTAGGGACGTTATCACCACTGTGTAATGTAGGGTAACTGTAAATTGGAAACGCCTTAAGGAAAAAAATAATTTAGATTGACTTTGTGGAGCGCCTAATTCTTTGGGTCATGGTCATGTTGTCAATATAGATCCATATGTAGCCGAAAGTAATTAGATTTTAGAGGACACTCTAATTCGTCATTTAAATCTTGACATCGACAGTGGTTTTCTAAATTAATTTGTTCTGAAAAAGTTTGATTTGATTTTAGGATTTTATTCGCATTCGACGCAAAAACATATTACATGAACTTTTAGACTATAACAGGACATATGACTTAAACTATATGCGTCGTCACATCAAGTGATGCTCAGGTTTTTCCTGTCTTTCCCACTTTATCCTTCCAGCCTTGCATCCTTTTTTCAGTCCCTTTCATTCCTAATAACTAAATTATTTATACGTATCAATTCCACCTATTTTTAACTTCATCTAGCCTTTGTTTATAGGTAAATTATAATTTTAACGTATATAACTTAGAACCCTATCATGTAATAAAATAGAATAATAACGTATTCTGATTATTTACAAATTCAAAGCTTACTATAAAAGAAAAAAAAAAATACTTAACATTCCCGTTCTCAGACATTTCAATGGAAATTTTATAATTGTAAACTATAGTTAACGAGCTATTCCCATTATTGCGAACGAGATCCCTTTGATTCATGTAATAATTGCAATAATTGTAATAATGCAAGTATTATAATTTTAATGTACAATAACTACATAAAAGGAAATTGCTCTGTGTAATGATCTACATATGTACTTAGAAGGTTCATGTTGAAATATGCTGAACAATGACTGATGTAGGAAATGTTGCTAAATTTGTCTATTTCAAACTTCAATTTACAGTAATATTGAGGTTGCCGTTTTCACGTCAACATAGTATGTTTTCCATTGGATCAGTGCTTTATATTGTTACATAATATGACTTGGACATTACGTTATTCACAAAATATGGAAACAATATTTTCACCTTCTCAATATCACCATTTGCTGATAATTCCACCACTAGCTGCCATGATATTGACAGGCATGATGTTTTCAGGATAAACACTACTTATTAGGCTTAACGTTTACGACATTTCGAGTTATCGCAGTCCCACCAAACCAGATTGCGGCACGAAAGCCGCGGGCAAAACCAGAACCACGGTGAACTAAATGTTTATAAAACTGTTGAAATGATTTGTATATTAAAGGCCGGTATTCCACCAAGAAACTCAGAATAGATACTGATATTCCGATCAGTAACACGACAAACAATACGACAATATTCCCCTTCAAAGAAGTGCGATGCGGTGGTTCATATTCTTCTACGAACGTCGACCCTATTGCAGAGGTAGACGGCAACCAGTGTTTTATTCCGGATTCTTCAATGTTTCGAATGCGTAAATACGTTCGCGATGATCCCAGTTTTGTCATAAAAAAGACAATACTGTTCTCTGCAATCATTTCGGAACCAACTGATACGTATTTGGTACCAAGTGAGTAGGCGATTCTGGAGTACTTGTTACATTGGTGCTCCGGAAGAATGAATGCTGTTTTGTTGCATGCTACTATATCATTCTGGTACCATTCAACTTCTCGTGTCCAGAACAATTTCTTGATTGTCTTTATCAGGTTCGACGTATAGTGATAATCGAATATATCCGATTTGATTACACTGGCATGCATAAGTGAAAGAATTGCGTCAGTAAAATTTTGGATTTGAATCGCTACATTCGGATGAATTCGGGAGTGTTTCTGAAGCAACTTAGCAAACGCTTCCTCCGATGTCCCGTTTGCATCGCGTCCATACCAGAATGTATTAACCTCAGTTTCGGCGTACAAGTATTGGCTGCTGCTTCCAAACATGTCCATTTCAACGTCGCCTGATTTAACCACGTGACTTGTTATGCGGAGCGGGCTGAAATCCTTTTGCTGACTGCCGCCATGGTAATTTAAATCCAACGTGATGACTCTGCTATAAATTGAAAAATTATCTGTCGTCAGCTGTTCAAGCGTCTTGTATGTGAGTGGCTTACGCGGTGTGATCATATTGTACACGTTTGTATTTTTATACGAATTACTCACAACAATTCCCGTTAGTAAAAACGAAGCTATTATCCACTGAAGCTTTGAACTTTTTAAGACCGTTGCAGGAAAATGGCCACCTTGTTCGATTAGTACTTGCGAAAGGTGGAGAAAATTAGTGGACAATTTTACAATAAATTGTTCTATAGTCAACTCTGCGAAACTTGCAATGTGTTGCGATGTGAGACAGAAGGCAATAACAAATAGAGTCACGCCGATGCATAACCAAATATAGCCATCGTAAGCTGCAACGAGTTGGTCAAATGGTAACGACTTGACACCACGTTCTCCGCATGCCACAATTCTCAGCCTACTTAGAGGATTTGCTACATTGAAGTCGTATTTTCCGTCAACATTGATCTGAGTTACAATTTGGATCTTCCATGACAGGCGAAGGGAATTGTGCAAGGGTTTACTTTTAAGTAATTTCTTTCCATTAACACAAGTGTCACGTGTAGATAGTGGATACGTGCTGTTTCCCATGACGGTAATAAATAGCTCTGCGACTATTCGAATATACCTGATCGTCTTATCTGCAATGTCGGAAAACCTATCCTGCGTCTTTGTATGTTCAAATGCAGGGCATGAGAGCATATACTTTGACAATTCGTTGATCATTTTATCCGAGTTGTCAGCGGTACTATCCCAAAACCCGTTCCAGCCGTAATGCGCCAGCGCCAGTTGTGTAAGATATGCGATGGCTGCGACGAAAAACTCACTTGTCGAAAATACTGTCACGTGAAATAGCTCCTTGTTCTGGCATGGTTGAAGCAATCGCACCAGCGAGATGTTTGTAGAGTTTGCTGGCACAATCATTTGGAGAAAAATACTATTGAATATGTGACTGTTTCTGTCTTTGCCGTTGACTTCCATCCAATAGTACAAGGATTTTTTTGCGTGCATCGGTGCGGCTTCACTGGATACAAGAATATGGATTGTTGGAACCAGAGACTGTACAAGCATATTGTGGTCGGAGCCACCCCCGAGTATAACATGGTGCTTGAAAATATGAAAGTATTTTAAATTTCCCGTACGTTTCAGAAGTCGCTCTGGCATAAACAAGCCAATTTGAACTTCCCCGTTCCATGGTTTGGAGTATGTGGACATACTGAAGAAGTTGTACCGAAAGCAAATGTCGGTGACGTGATAAGGTTGTGATTCCTTGTAAACATGCTTTGAAAGTGTACACTGCAATTCCTCGAGACGGCAGGACCTGTTGCACTTGGGTACATTTGTGCTCGACCAAATGAAATCCCCATACGTTTTGCTTTTTAATTGCAGGAATAATTCCGGCGTTCTTATTACTATTGGGGCTTTCGGCTCGTTGAAATCAACGCGAAGAAAATTTGTCACTACAGCAAAGGGATTTCCGATTAACAGTGGATTCAGTATTTCATTCAAGTTCTCAATGCTGGACGGAACGTTCTTGGACTGGACCAATGTTTCCTGAACTACCTTTGCAAACACTTTATGCAATTTGCTGGCACTCTCATTCA